>HF955072.1:322606-333043 GCA_000582765.1 Phytomonas sp. EM1 | reverse complement strand
CCGCGACCTGGTAGCAGACCAGAACCACCAGCATTGCGATCGCAGCGATACGAAACATCAGGCGGCTCCCAACAGCCTCGTTAACGAGGCCAGCGGTGATGCAGCCCAACGCGGAGCCGATGCCCATCACGAAGAAGAACAAGACACCCGTCGCGGAGGCGGAAAGGTGCGCGGGGAAGGCCGCCGAGAGCGCCCGCACGGCGGGAAGCCACATCAGACCGAAGGTGATCCCGTGCAGCGGTTCCAGTGGCAGCACCAGCCACGGCTCATGCAGCAGCGAGTAGCCGACGACGCGGAATGCCCAGAGCCCCATCGCGATCGTCATCATCGCACGCGCGGTGAAGTAGCGCTGGATGAGGTCAAAGTAAATAAACACCGGGACCTCCGTCGAGACGGTCAGGACCACTGTCAGGCCGAAGAGCACGATCGACCCGTCGATTTCACCAAGAAAGACGAACAAAAAGGCGTTGATGACGCTGTAGCCCATCCCCATTGCGGCCGACCCGAGGAGCAGGACGAGCAGCCGCGGCCGCCTGACGACGACGCGGATGACGTCGGCGAAACGGGCCTTCACAGGCTGCTCCTCCGTTGTAGAGAAAGCGGGTCCGTCCACGCCGGGTTCGGGATGGGCCACCGCGTCCTCGAGACCGTTCGGGGCGTTTTCCGGTCCGACCTGGACGTCTTCCGCCGCCTGCGCGCGACCACAGCATTCACGGGGTTTCTCGACTTGAACCGCCCCTGATGGGACATCCCTATCGGGGTGAGAGCATTTCACCTGCGCAGAGGCCGGGCCTGACTTCGGGCGATGGCGGTGGAGCAGCCAAATGCACAGGAGCATCCCGGCGTGCCCCACGGTGTACTGAACCACACCCATCGACCAGGTCTTGGCCCACGACGCGACCGCGGAGGCCACGAGGCTCCCCACGCCCCACCCGATCGCCCCGAAGGCGCGCACGAAGGCCCACCGCGTGGCCTTGTCGCCCTGGCTCGGGAACAGCGCGAGCATGTTTCGATCCAGCAACGGGTTGATGGGGGTCTGGAGGATCACCAGCACCGTGAAGGTGATCATGAGGAGGGTGTGGTTTGCGGCGGTCGTGTAAAACCAAACCATAATGGTGGAGCAGACTACGGTGAGCACCAACATTAAAATCGCGCACCGATACTTGTCCACTATGAAGGAAAATCCAGGTAGAACAGTTACGCTGGCAATGGGGATAATGCTGAGTAACACACCTATGATGTCCTTGGATACACCCTTCTCTGAAAAAATATAACCATAATAGGTGTTGATGGAGGAGGTGCCAATCATGAAAGTTAAGTAGCAGAAGCAAGCGATTCGATTCATGAGAGGTGTTACCTCTGAATCGATGATCTTATCGTGTAAACCGTCTGCTTGCGGGTTCCCAATGTCCTTTGTGGTATTGTTGGGGGTATCGATGGGCATCGGAGGGATGTTTCCGGTCGAATCTTGTAAAGGATTACATGATCCTTTCATATGAGATTCACGAAGATCCTCGCATAAAACGCGATCGCTGACGTTCGAAACACGTTCGTGTTCGACTATCTCTGGACGAGGAAGAGATTCAAAAACAGGAGCCCCAGTATGAGTCCGAGACATTATATATCGCCCAATATCTTCACCTTTTATTTCCAGATATTATTATTATTATTATTATTATTAAGATTATTTCAGCTTTGGTAGAAAAATATCTACAGCAGTACACATGTACTTAATTCCCAAAGTGGTAAATAAGTTTATTTGTATCTCTATATATATTTATATATACTGAATGAAATACGAAAGAGAGAGTACCTAAAGCACACGGGCTGTTGATAATCTATGTTTGAATATTAAGAAATTTGAAGATAAGAGAAGGGAGGGACAGATAGGAAAACACACTCTTATTCCTTCAAATTTGATAAAGGTGCTAAATAATCTTTCGCTCAATTGCATATTTGTCCCTTCCTATCATTAGATTGACACTTCAGTTAGCAGGAGCACGCTTGGGTTCTTGTTAAAAACCTGAGGACGGGGTAGCGATGGGAAGGTCATGCTTCACAACGGCCCCAACTAGTTATCTACCATCACTGACAACTTCTTTACAATACGATATAGATTACGTAAACGAAAACACCCTGAGCAAATGATCTAGCAGCACATGATAAGTAGGTTAGTAATCTACAGATGCCTTCTCACGAGCCCTGTAGACTCTTCACTCCTTTCCGAGAGATACTGTTTCTTGAGAATGTTTCTGTTTGTTCCTCTCCTGCTTTTAAGATTCGCAAGAACTCTCAGGTACCCGCTCAAGGCTAATGACATCCGTCTGTACAAGCGCGAATTTTGACAATGCGACGCCCCAGTGACCAAAACGCTTACACGAAAATCATTTGGCAGAATCGCAATGCTCTACAATGAGCTTCTCAAGCCTGATATTATTTCCTCCCCGTCTTAAACCCCCGAAGGCGGCTTGAGGCAAAGAAAATCATCAACCAATGACTTGTCAACATTCGCGAGCCGCGCTCCCTGGTGAAGGGGCAAGCTCCGTCAGAATTCTGCAAATTAAATATCCCCACTGAGTCTCTTTCCAAGTAGGCAGCGAGCTACTCTCAACAGTCTCTACAAAACTATCCTCAGTAAAAACTAGTATATCTGCATTCCCAAGAGCGCATTTCTAACACATAGGCTATCAATGAAAGCCTTTTAACAAATCAAACCAAGTCTAAAGCATGGCGATGACGGTGATAAGGTATCTAAAATGATGGCATCGCCAATTGCCACGGTACCTCCACCTTCCCTTTCCTTAGCCCGTATTTTTGACATGTTACAACATTACCAAGCCAAGTGTTCGTCTCTTGAGGTACAATGATCCCCCTTTATTGCTTTTTATTTCCAATACGATGTGGTACATTGTTTTCCTTTTGTAGTTTTAGTTATGTATAGGGATTTTGTGATCCTTTCTCAGCTCGCCTGCGGATTTCCCGCATCAGGTCATCCATATTTGTTGCCTTGATCTCGTCATCACACTGCTTCTGGTTGGCGAAGGTTTGAATGGTTGGGGTGCCCGAAATAAGTTGATATTCAACCAACTGCCACGTACTGAGTGCCTTGGTGTCTACGCTATACCAAAACACGCGCTTTGCATTCGGAGAGGCATCCTTCGCGAAGGCTTCAGCGGCAGCCTTATACATTTCCGCAAACGCAAGACATGGAATACACCCATGCTTCCAGTACTTTATTACCATTAGGTCGTTTCGGTGCTCAAGGAGCTTGTCAATAAATTCTTCCTCGCTTTGGATTACTGGCAATTTCGTTTTTTCCAGGAAGCCGCTATCTTCAAACTCTTTCATCCATTGGGGGATGTTGTTTTGCATAAACTTTTCATACTCCTCGCCTGATAAGTCTGTGGGAAGCTTGTGATTCCCAAAGATTCTCTGGATGATACTTTGTATCTGAGACATTAGTGCCGCTACTACTATCAATTGATTACTCTGTTCTTACCTGCGCTTACAGACGAAGGGAAGTGACAAATTATTTCTCATAGAAGCCCCAAAATGGACATCTACTCACCGACCGCAATTGAAAATCATAAATAGGCCGAGAGTAAACACTCACACACCCCAAACAAATGCAGAATGTCAAGAAAAACAACCTGGTAACACATTTAAGATGGTACCCTAAGCATAAAATACTACACCACCCATACACCCCCTTGGGGAGTCCTAAGCAACAATATTCAAGATGAATCATCTACTCATTTTTTATTGTTTTCATATAAATGCATATATATATATATATATGCATATACATACATATATATGAACACACACATGTTTCCCCTCGTCAGGCGATGTCCTCCACTTTCAATCGAAGGCCCATCACTCCGCTATTCCCTTCGGCCAGTGGCCGTAGTACCGGCAGTGCCGGATCTTCCACCAAAACTCGCTGTGGTAATGCGGGTCGGTAAAATCACTCTCACGTAGCTCCGCGCGCGCGCTGGAGAGCCTCGACTGGGCGGGCGACATCATCGTAATCGTCAAATCCATCCCTTCGTGCTCGGGATGGCGATCGGAAAAGCGCTTCAGCCTCAGCCAGGGATCGGCCTGGTGACGCTCCGCCTCGGTGCGGCCGCGGCTGTTGTACACATCCGGATCCCAAAATGGTTTTTCGTTTTTGATGCTGTGAAACCCCCGGACGACGAGCCACAGGATGACAAGGGAGGCCACGCCGTAGGTGCCGACGGAGTGGCTGATGTACTTCTCCGGACTTTCCTTCCAGTGCGCGAAGAGCCTGCGATGCCACCGCCGGCGATCCTTTCGCGTGAACTTCTTCACCGCCTCGAGTTTGTTGATGTAGTAAATCGCGTCAAGGTAACTCGGAGGTTCGTGTGCGGTGGTGGGTAACACATCTGCGGGGATGACAATCCCGCCATTCTCGTTGATCTCGTTCAGTGAGTAGGTGTCGAAATTGGTGACGTGCTTGAGGTACTCAAGCCCCGGGGCATACCACCGCACCACCTCGCCTCCTGGCAAGACGCGTTGCATATAAAATTTGTTATCACGCGTGCGGATGAGGGAGAGATCCGTCTCCGAGCCATCCCGCACACCACGACCCATCCGATCGATGTAAAGCAGTGTGGTAACGGCCGGGCGGGGGGCGATCACGGTGCGAATGCCTCGCCGTGTGCAGAAGAGAGAGCTGGCGGTATTTCGTAAACCAACACCACTACTCCCCCTCAGAGCGCTGGAAACGTACTGCATTATGTATCCGTTATCTATCTATAAATATATATATATATATTTACCGTTTCGTGCAACACACATGCCAAAGTGAAAGGGCAACGCGGTATTTTCCTTTTCTGCCTTTGAAGCGCTTACTTTCTGTAGACAAAAACATTTGGGTGACCAATAACATTGAGTTAGGGAGAGAATTGATGGAACTTCAGTAACTATAGGAGGAACACCCCCGCTCTGATTTAAAAGACATCCAAATGGATGACGACAATTAGAGTGTATTCTAAAACTATAACTTCCTCACGTTTCATAAAATGTCAAATGCCTATTATTCTGATCACAAATACATTTAGTCCGAAAAAAATTCAGACACAATACATACATTAAAGAGGCACTACCACTAAATAATACGAACAACATGAACTGCAGCGAACTAACAACTAGAATGCCTATAGACACTTTAGTCCAACGAAACAAAAAATAGTTACGATTCTCAGAAGTAGATTCAAAGCAGCTAAAATAGTATAATAAGAACAACGTCGAATAATTTTTGCTCCATACTATAAAAAGCAAGATTGATACGTGCGCAAATAGAGAAAGAAAATATTGATGTATAAACACACATAATTTATGCATCATTCCATGGAGGGGGTCGATATGAGTCAAAGAAAGTGGAACATGGAAAAGTGGAGCACTGGAACACTACAAGGTCGGAAAAAAAAAGAAATAGTAAAATAATAAATCAAGTACAAAACCATATGTATACTTATAGTATTCATAACTCCCTAATCTTAAACAAAAGGAAATAAATAGACAACAAAAACATAAATAGAAATGCCAAATACCTTCTTGCCATATACACGAGTGAACTGCACAGAAAATTCATCTACAATAAGATGTCCAAATCACCAAACTACCTTTTACGTTTTCCTTTTTGTTTTTGTTTCAATTGAACTATGACTAGGATAAATATTTGACCAGTTTTTATGAAAAGACGCTGATAACTCTTTCTGCGGGGCGATCGGGCGGGCTTGTTACGGCACTTTGCTATCCTCACGGATCACGAATACGACACCGTGTACGGGGGACAGATGGAGGATTGAGACGGGCCCACTGAGGATAACTGAAGGAGTTTGACCTATGAAAATCGACGCGCTGCCGGGCGCGATTGGAAAGATGTGTTGGGGGCTTCCATTTCCCTTCTCTTGATGCCCCCGATTCGGGGAAGGATTTCGACACACATGCTTCTGGCACACTGTTTAATTTGATACCTTGTTCTACATCACGACTGCTAATAATAGCCCTAGCAAATTCATTATCAGGATCATTTTTATTCAAATTGACTCCGTGGTACGCATTTTCTTGCGATTTTGCACACGCCGGATCCTGCCATGGGGGTATGTTGACAGATGAATAAAGGACTCCATTTGAGTTACACGGATCTATCTGCGGTGAATCCGCCCACTTACACTTCCCCAACGTCCTTCCTACGGGTGTGAATGAGCAACTACTCCTATACGGTTGAGACGCACAGCGTTGGTAGGCGTGGTCCGCCGTGACGGTTGGGGGAGGGGACTGCGACCACGACGCGACGGGTGTTAATTCTTCTTTAAAAGTTCTATGAATGCTGCCATTGGGGAACCTTTGGGGGGATTTTTCCGGTGCGTGGGAGCCGCCCATGTCAGGCCCATTGTGATTAACACTACCCTCGATACGATCACCGGTAGGGGGGGGATTTACTGGGCAGGCGGTGGCAGTCGGCACCACCACCTTTGGGGGCTGATCAGAACCTCCCACAAGAGGGGGCGTCGTCGGGTCGTGGATGGGGATAGAGCTCTCTTGAATACCCCTCCCAGCTACCCTCCGCGAGGGGATCAGCACGAAACTTGAGGGGGATATTCGCGCACCCGGCGAGTGCGACATGGCTGAGGAGCGGCTCTCGGTAAGCTCCCGATCATGCGCACGAATGCTACCACCACTACTGGATGAGGTGGGGACGACCTCGGAGGGGTCTGTAATGCATACCGATCGACGCAATTTGGATTTCGTTCGATCGGGTAACGCCGAGGGGTCCTCAACAACCTTCGTGGGGGGGTTCTTTCTTTGGTAGGTCTCAATGGAAGGATAGGACCACCCTCGCTCTAGTTTCTGAGGTCCCGAGGGCATTCGTTGAGGGTTAAAGGAAACAGGGGTTCGTTGCAGCTGGGAAAAGCTGCGTCCTTCGCAGTAGTCGTTGGGGTTCATCACTTCAGACATCACCGAATACGTCTTTGCCCCTACAAGCATCCCACGACTTCCATCCAAAACCTGCGCATAAGTTTTCTGCTTTTCCTGACGCGTAAATCCTTCGTTTCGTACGAAGGAGGGCGAAGGACGCGTTTCTGGTTTATCGTCCACCATGTTCGGGACCATAATACTCCCGTTTACCACCGGTACTAACGTATTCAGGGAATCACTATTAGCGTTGTTGTCCATGACTAACGTATTAGTTTTGTTTTTATTTAACCATGCCCCCGACAGAGGTGGTTTATTCGCCTCCCTTTTGAATCGCTCTGGCTTGTTTTCATGCCCAACACACCCCTTCACATCTCTCAAAGGATCGACGGTGAGATGCTTAGTCCTGCAATGAGAGGATTCCGAAGGTGGCAAAGCTGTCAATTTCGAGACAGGAGGAAGTTTAACGTTGAGAACGGAGGACCACAAGGAACGCGGGGTGTCGCGGGTGGGCTTGCTTTTCACGTGTGGGTGTTGTTCTTCAAGGGTATCAGAGAGGCATTCACGGGCAAGGTCGATTTCCTCAGTCCTCAACATGAGATTTAGCTCTTGATCGAGACCATACGTGACTTCCGGACTGGACTGCTCGTCACCCTCCGACACATCCGGATCGGTCACCGGGCTCATAGAAACCGTCACCCTTGATAAATTTGCAGGCGAACTGTTAGAATTGCGAACCCCCTTTGGAGGATCAATGTCGCACCGTACACGTGAGGTAGATTTACTATTGTTGCTTGCACAATTCGTGCCCTTCACAGGATTGACCTGTGATAAGCTTAAAATTTTTTTTATGTGAGCAAGAAGAACGACACTAAAGACGTCCCATCCAACACTTGGTGTTAGATTCTTCATTGGTTTTTGCTTATTACCATTGGAGTATTGTGGCAGCTCTTGATTGCGCATTTGCTGCCCTATACACAATTTTTTACTTTCGGGATCCTCACCACCTGGTTCATCTTCGAGAAGTGCTTCTTGTCTCGATACGAGTGTTGTCCACACTTGGCGTAGGACATCACCGATGCTAAACTGGTGCAGGATCCACTCTACATCACTTTTGCTCTCTTTCGGGAAGTACGAGGGAAACCTTCGGCGCACATCCCTAACAAAGTCGCGCATAGAAGCATAAAAGTCATCCTTTCGCATTACGCGTGCAACATGCCTTGTCGTGGTCTGACCTTGTTCTTCTTGAAGGGAGGAGTGTGTATAAAAGCATGACCACAGGAAATGCCTCCATGTTATAAGCTCTCTATCGTCAAGCATATTTTATGTCCTCCCCTTAGAATTGTTAACACAATAGTGATGATGTGCCCCCCGATACGCAAAGAGAATCGTCTAAGAGGAAATATAAGAACATTGCTTAGAGTTTCATTATTTACTTCAAATTAATACATAAAGATTTAATAGTTTTAATATCCTTGCTGCTCATTTTTTTATGGTTACTATATTTCGTGTTCGACACTGTCAATTCTCTTTTTTTCTCCACACATCGTTTATGATGATGGTGCACCTGATACGGCATTAAGTTATTTGATATGACTGCCACCGGCCTCCTTGTGTCCTACTTCGATCCATCATACCAGGCGCATTGGGCTGGAGAAACTTCAGCGGCAGCACCGCAGCGCGCATCGAGATCCCAAGCTTAGCCATTTCTGACCACTGCACAGGAATGGGGTTCAAACCTATTGCGGCAATGCTCTCCATCGATTGCTCATAACCTTTCTGTATCATGACGTCTGGCGAGTAATCAACACCGTAGAAGCTAAAGAAATGACAACCAGACTCCAAGTAAGCGATTTGCATCGCGTCTGCCGAACCATTGTTCGCATGCTGCTGTTGGTACTGGTCGACCGCCAGGAGTCCGTGTTCATCCTTCCAGGCCAGAAGCACGTTATTGCCGGCGAAACCGAAGTAATCCCCAAGCGGCGGCGCGTCACCTTCCTGTTCGAGCGCGAAGACGTCAAAGTGGGTATGGGGATCGTCCTTCACCTCGAAAAGGTCTTTAATAATTTGATGTGCCACGGCGTTGGTGCGGGGCCCATGCCCTACCGCGATGCCTGTGGGCAAGCACACGATATCCCCGCTATGGCAGCGACAGTTTTCGTTGTCTTGGAGGTAGGTCGCCGCGCTGGTAGGACCACCTGCACCGCGCACGTAGGGAATGGTTTCCATGAACTCGGTTGCCCGGTGCTCCATTCCATACAGAGGCATGCCCAAGAACGTGGGCCCCACACAGGCCATCACATCGGCCACGCGCAGGCTCTCGATATTAGGGCGCTCTGACATAAGATGCACTTTGTCCACTAGGGTGGAGTGTTGGAGGGTTCGGTAAAAATCGCGAAAGTGACGGATGAGCATATCCCGGTTGACGACAACGCCATCATTGCCTGTCGCGGGAATGGTGCGGTAGTGTGGGGCGCGCACGAACGCATGCACCGCTCGGTAACATGACGTAGATCTCATTAAATTATATATATCTATGTGATGAGTGCATGAACCGTGCGCAGTTGACTGCTGTATAGTACACAACAACTACGAGACCCCTATGCGATGAATTAAATAGAGGGCTTAGAGTGTATTGAACGTGCGAGGGGGGGGGGGGGGGGGCAGCGGCACGTTTAACCTTTCCAAGAAAAGGATGCTTTGAAAAAATCACATTTTTGATTATATCTAGATAAGATGCCGCGTTTGGTCATTGATTCTTTCAGAAAGGATGCGATAAGCATCCACTGTTAATTATCTTTCTCCATCAATCTACGATATATAATTCAATAGCATGATTCAGGAACACATTTCATATATACAAAGTCTAAAATAGAATTAAATGTGAACCTGGGCATGGATATGAATAGTAATATACAAGTTTTCTTTCATGACTCCTTTTTCGGTGGCTCACCAAAGTAGTGTCGTGCGATATAGCGATGCACATCAACATTCTTCCAGTACCCGCCGCGCCATTTTTCTGTGTCGGATCCTCTCATCCTAGCGCGTTCCGTGAGGGATGTTGTAGCCGATACGGAGCCCCGATCACTATGGGGGAACGTCGCCGAGGGGGATGGCTGGAGATCGTACACATTCTTCCACCCCACCCCCCCTTGCCCCTCTTTTGCCTCGGCCTTCACCGATGGCTTCCCTTTGGTCGTCACGGAGGGCTTCGATGGACCGGGTTTCACGCCTTTCCTCGTAGGAGGGCCACTGGACCGCGGCCGTGGCACAATGGACAGGCCCGGGGCAATCACCACCGTCTGCACCTCCCCATTCAGCATCAACGTGCGTGGGGCCACACAGATGTGTGAGGGAGGGACAATCGTGGAAGTGGGAGGCGTCGCCGTGGTCGTTCCGACGCGACCAGGGCTAGGGCGCGTTTCCGTTACCGCTGTCGTTTGCCCAACCGGCGCCGTTTTTTCCGTGGTGGACGTGGCGGTGGGGGGGGGG
>HF955072.1:307117-319377 GCA_000582765.1 Phytomonas sp. EM1 | reverse complement strand
CACTCGAGTACACCAGGCCGCCGAACTCCGCCAGGCCGAGGACGCCGCCGGTGTGGCGGCACAGCGTCGCGAGCCGCGCGGTGGTCCGCCCGTGACGGACCTCAATCGTCCCGTCGGAGAGGCCCAGCCACACCTGCGGCTCCCCGGCGGACGTCTGGAGGGCCAACACCGCGGAGACCTGGGGTGAGGGGCGCTTGGTGTCGTAGGTCGCGGCCAGTAAGCTGGGGCGGCTTTCCTCGGCGACGGGATCGCCCGTTGCAGGGAGAAGGAGGGCATGGGTTCGGCCCCCACTATTCGACGACGGCTTCTCGGCTACTTTGACCATGTCCCCGCATTCAAACCTTTTGACCACCTCGGCGGTTCGCACATTGCGAAGTTCGAACCTCACATCATCATATGCAACCCAAATGAGGTCACATGACAACGCCATGGCCCGGGGCGGAGACGCCAGTTGGACTACTTTATCATTGACGATTAAGTCACCCGCCGCACGCAAGTTACGATTAGTATCTACGGCACCGAAGAGAGGTCCTGTGCGTTGGATAGGCTTTTTCCTAGTAGAGCCAGTCGTTTTTTTGTTGTGAGTAGTAGTATGACTCCGGTATTTCGGTGAAGGGGCCTGGTAATTAGCATCCAAAATGGGTGTAATTTGGCGTTGGCTATCCCGATGCCCGCCTAACATTTCCTCTTGTCAAGAATGTTTGTCTATTAAAGTCTGCGCAACGAGTAATGATTCCGTTCCACACAAAATAAAGCTACTAATTATTGAAGGGGAATATATATGGCTAACTATTGCTTTTCTTTTTATTCATGTGAATGATGTAAGGATGAAGATTTTTGGTGGAACAACAATCGATATTCTTCTCCCCCCCCCCTCCCCCCCCCAAAAAAACACCATACACCTATATACACGCTGATATAAACGCGACAATTTAGCTCATATTTTATGAATAAAATGGAACTATAGCATGAAACGGCATTTTTTCTTTTGAGAGCACTAGGAGGACTCTTTGTCTACCCTAATGACTTTCCAAATCATCCACAATGTTCTATCAATGGCGATACCCCCAACCACACGCAATTAAAAAAAATAAATCTATGAAAACTTGATACTATATAGGGTTTAATCTTCCTTGGAAGGAGCTTCAGAGGAGTAGGGGGCGGGGGGTCAAAAGGAATCACGGCGCTTCAGTGGTTTCTCCAGCGGCGTGTTATCTCCAATTTCTCGAGAAAGCGATGGTTTCTGCAGCCCCAGGACGTTGAATGCGGCCTTCATCGACGGGGCTTTAGCAGTCCCAGTCGGTGGCGGCGGCGGCGGGGGTCCCCCCGCCAGCACGGGCTCATAACTCGTACTAAACGTCACCCTCGCCGGCGGCGGCGTGGCGGGGACTTCCACGCCGACAGGACGCAACGGCTGGATCACCACTGCCGGCGTCGAACCCACCGCGCTGGTGGAGGGAGGCGAAGGCGCGACGGCCGTGGGATTGGCGCGTGCATTCGTAAGGGCGTCGGTCATCGCCTTCAAGTTACTCTGCGCCAGCTCCAGGGCTTTCTTTCGTTCGAGAATCTGGCGATCAAGCTCACCGCGCTCTTTTTCCAACCCCGCGACGCGCCGGTTCGCCTCGTTTACCTTGGCGTTTAGAAGCCAACACTTGGCGGCGGTGCTGCGCTTATCGGGTTCGGTGCTGTCGATGTAGGCGCGGATGTCTTCCTCGGTGCCCTGGGAGAGGAGCACGGACTCCGACAGCTCACGGTGGGTTTCGAGCAGGCGCTCATTCGCCTCTTGATAGGGTTTCTGCGTCGTGTAGTACCAGCGCATGTCGTTAAGTCGTTCTTGAAATCGGTTCATCGGGATGGGTTCGTCGTGGTGCCAACAACGGATCGTTTGATCCGCGCCGCAGCTCCAGATGTAATGGCGATCCACCTCGACCGCGCACCGCACCATCACCACGCGCGAACCACCTGCGGCGTGATCGCTCAGTCGTTCGAGCATCGCGCCATCCTCGGCGTTGTAGACCGCGATGGTCCCGTCCGCGGAGCCGGAATACACCCGCGAACCAATCTTTTGAAGCGTCGTGATCCGTCCGGTATGGGGGTGAAACGTGGACGCGACGGCGCAATCGCGTATCGGCCAAATATGAAGCACCCCGCTATCATCACCGGACCACATCTTCACACCAACTCGACAGATCGCCGATACACCGCCGGTTGGAACGTGAAATTTCCCCACCCGCAGCGTCTCGCCCGACTCGCGATCCCACACCCTCACGGTGCGATCGTCGCTCCCACTCACCAACACCGCCCCCTCCGCGTAAAGACACCGGACGTAGTTGGCGTGCCCTTTCAAAAGTCGAAGCAACTGCCCCTTTTCAACCCCCCATTGCGCGATGAGAAAGTCGCTTGAGCCGGAGTAGACGACCTCATCACACCCTTTCCAACCACTCCCACAGCCTTCCAGGCAGTACACCCCGGAAAGGTGTTTGTGTAGTTGCCGGAGTAGCGTATAGGTAATCCCGTGATAAACCTCAATCGTCCCCGTGGACAACCCCAACCACACCTGGGGTTCTTCCTCCTCCGCCTCCTCGTCCGAGGCGGTCCGCGCGCGGCGCACGGGAAGAATACACCAAATCCGCGTGCTGCTTGACGGCCGCGGGGCGGGGGAAAAGGTGTGCTGCAAAATCCCCGTATGCACCTCCCGCACCTCCACCCCGCCGTTAGCCAAGGCGATCCACATATTCGCACCGCTCACGGCCATGTGCACCACCCCATCACTCGCCTCAAATGCCTCGGTGTGCGGGGTAATGGACGAGAAATACGCCCCGGTGTTGACATCGGTCGCCGGTGTTGGGGTTGGGAGGGCGGGGGGGTCAAAGGGTTCTAGTACAGAGGACATCCGTCGAATGGGGATGACGCGACGCGGTATGCGTTTTTTTAATTTTTTTCTTCTGTCAAGGTAAGTGCTTGTACGTGGTTAGACAATTTTGTCTAGGATTGGACCCAGGAAGGGAAAAAAAACAATGTGGTGAGCTTAATAGCTTCTTGTAGCCACCTGGACGTTCTTTCCCCCTTTTCCCAGCTCAAGGAAGAAAAAAAAACAATGATGAAAAGTTCTATTGCGTACTATCATTAGCATCCTTTTTTTCCTCATGACGATTCCTTCTTCTCCCTTCTCGTTACGCCGCATTCGACTAGCCACATTTCAGGAATAGGAGCTATAATATAATATTGCATATATGGGTATACATAATAATATGTGTATATATATAACCCAGACAAGGTTTTGATAAAAACACTTTCGCGTACACACCCACCCCCTCTTTTTCCAGCAAGAGCCCCCCAATCAACCCTTTTACAGCGGACGCAGTTCACTACGCTCGTAGTACTGCGCGTTATACCCGGAGCCCGGCATCACCAACCGCCCGCCGCGATCCACGCGGGCGTAGCCTTGCATCCACGCGGGATCATCCCGCGCCATCTTCTCATCCTCCACCACAATCAACATCCGAACGGCATCTACCACAACCAACCCCACCCGCCCACCTCGACAGAGCTCTGGTGCGAGGAAAAAACGCGTTCCCGTGGCAAACCCCAGAGACGCCGCCCCTTCTCCTCCTCCTCCTCTCCACCATGAGCTGTTCGCGGCATCAAAGAGGATGAAGTCATCCAGCCTCTGGGAGCTGCCGAGGAATTCCTCACAGAAGCGATACATCTCCCGCCGGTAGACTTCCAAAAGGACGCCGGTGAACCCCCGTAGCATGGAGTTAACTGGGGGTGGTGGGAGCACCGGGGAGGGGCTTGTCGAATCCTCCCACGATGGAGAAGAAACAGGAGGGAAAGGTGCCAAAGGCGAGGTCGAGATCGGGGAAGGGGAAAAGGACGAAGACGCCGCGGCAGGAGGGCGAGGCCTTCGTAAGGAAGTGGGGCCGAGCCGCCGCCGCGTCGTCTGGCCGTTATTCGCGAGGGCGCGGTGGTGGTTGCCGAGGTGAAGCCGTCGCCGCTGTGCCCCTTTGAGGGTTTCCGTGAGGGCGAGCAACACGAGCTCATCCTCCCGCGTGGTTACCTCGATGAGCGGGATGAGGGATTGCACGGGGGTGCCACTATTGATGAGATCAATTAAGGTCATGATTTCACTCGGTTTCAAATAATGGATCTCCCCCCCTCTTCCTCCTCCACCGCCTGCGAAGGAGTTCCCCAGCGAAAGGTCGTGCGCGAGTCCACTATAGGAACGTCGAAGGCTCTCTTTGGAGGCGTCGCATCGATTGCTTTTGTTTTTCGAAGAGGTCCAGATAAAAGGCGGTGGAGGGGGTGAAAGCCCGCTCATCTCAGCCTCCGAGCACGCCAAGGCGTAACTCAGCATGGCTTCCTCTTCCTCCAGTGAGGTTGGGGCATCGAGCGCGTGACGGCTCCATCCCCCCCCCGCCTTTTCCCTTCCGGATTCCCTCTCATTGAGCGGCATCAATGCGTTGCCAAACCCATCCGATGTAGGATCCTCCCCGCGGCGTATCGGGCGCCAGATCCGCAGCCTCTGCGAGGAATCCTCCGCACCCACAAACGGTTGTCCAACGGCGGGCATTCGCACTCGTGGGGGGCTGCCAGGGATGCGGGGCGTGCTGCCCAAAGTCGTCTGGGAAAGTTCCAACGCGATAGGCGCGGCCGCATCGCTTTCCGTGTTTTCCTTCCCCAGATGCAACGGCACGGTGAAGAACCCGGTGGCGCGATCCTCGAGGCTCTCCAGCTCGCGGAAATGCCACTCCCGATGGGCGTCGAGGGCGTAAAGCCGGCGCTGCCGCTTAAAGCGCTCGTACCCCGTGCATTTCGGCCCAAAGACGAAGACGGTGAGAAGCAGGGCCCCCCCTCGGAGGTCCATGATATCCCGATGCCAGAACCCCAGCTGCTGCTCCCAGATGCTATCGCGGTGGAGGATTGCATCCCACAACGCGTGACAAGTGCCCGCGAGCTGAAGTAGCTCCGTGAAGGAAAGAAAAAACGAAATGGTTTCCCACGCGTCCATGGGTAGGCGGAGCATGGGAATCTTGCCGAGATCGCGGTTGTGTTGCACCGCCATCTGTCGTAATTCATTCCGAAAGGGCTCCCTTTTGGAAAGCCAGGGCGTGTCTTCGGTTGAGGCTGGGGCGTAACAGCTAAAAAAGGAACTCGCGGAGGCCTCGCTAGGGGTGTGGCTGTTACCCGAGACGGGCGTCTTCGCCTCCCCGCCTGGGGCGCCAGAGCGCGGGGGCGTACTGCTCATCGCCAACCGCGCCGCCCAGGTCGACATGTGATCGTCTGAGTTCTCCTACGTTCTTTCGTTTACACTCTCACGTGGACCCAACGCGCGGGCTACACGCAACGGATCTTTCTAAATCTAAAATCGAAGATGTGCAAACCCCCCTCCAAAAAAAATGACGGCGGTGATGATGGTGATACACGCTGTAAAACACAGACGCTAGGAAAGCCGAGAAGAAAAGGTAGAGGAAAAAACGAGCACACACCTGACAGAAGCGGTATTTGTAGCAGCGGATTCACATGCATCCCCCTCCCTGTCCTCTCTCCTTCCTTTCAAAACAACACAGAATAGTGTAATAACAGGGAAAGGACCACTGTAAGGGGTATTATTTTGTGGAAAGAAGAGGGGAAGATCGGAAGCTCAATCACACAATGGTATGGTTATATTTAATCCTTATGTTTTTACAGGATACGCGAAAGGTAGTTGCCAAATAATAAACCAACGTGAAACGTGTCAAGTGCACAACAGCAATCGAGAAAGGACAGAAATGAAAGTCTCTTCCTTCTTGCACGATAATCCCCTTTCTTTCTCTTTGCTTCTCCCGTCTAGATGCGGTTCCACCCTGGTATGCCTGTGGGCGAATCCTTTGGTGCAAGCTGCCGACGCTTCAGCGATGACCGAGGACGATATTTGTTTGCAATCTGATGCCATTGATACCACAACTGCCGGTATACTCGTGGTCTAAATGCCGAGTTGATCTCAGTTGAGTGCAGGCCGGCGGTGAAGGGCTGCGGGAGGGATTCCTCTGTGATTATATTTTTCCGACTGTCCTGCTCGAGAAGCTCGTGCAGCTGCTCCGGAAGGAGCTCTTGATCTTTGCGGAGGTGAAGCGCAAGCAACGCCGCGGCCGCCTTCTTAGATGGATCCTTGCGCATCTCATCGATTTCACTCGATGTCGGGCGACCTCGAAACACGTCCGGCTCCCACGCGTTTTCGTACCCCTTCACACCGCGCTCCGCGGCCATCCGCAGCAGCTCACTTGCCTCTCGTGGTCTCTTGTTTCGAATCAAGCAGTCATGGAAAAATCGAACCATGGTGGGATGCATTTGACGATTTTCCGTTATCATCTTGTCTAATATCTTTAGAGCTTTTTCCCAATGATTAAATCCTGGTATGGTCATGGTTATGATGACAGAGTTGTGCATCGTATCGGTAGAATCAAAACCATTCGCTTCGCATGCCTCGAGTGCATCTAACGCCACCCGCCAGTGTTGGAGCTTTTCGAGGCGGTGATTAAGCTTGAAGTCGTAGTTGTAGCCATGATCCGCGTTGGCCATTCCATTAACAATGTAGTAGTAGGTTGCCCCGTTCGGCTGTACGTTATCTTCCTGCATTGCGCGCACTACACGAATGATCTCGAGTGCGCGCCCCCACATCGATTGGGAAAACAATATGGTGTTGTAATGCTCAAGTGTTAAACGATATCCAACCATGCGACCTTTGAAAGCAAACGTCATGGCCTTCTGCCATGACGTGGTGTTCGCCATGCGGCGTAACACACGCAAAAATTCGGTAGGATCGCGCCTAGTTGGATCCGTCATTGTCCCCCCTTAAGCTTATATATCGTTACTATGCTTATGAAAAATACTCTTTTGATGTGTTGAACTGATGCAGCCCCATGGGATATGAAGACTGAGTCTGGAAAGGCTAATTAACTGAAAGAAAAGGGGGGAAATAAGAACCAAAGAATAAATTCCCCATCCACAGTGCCCTTGACAAAAGCTTTGCCCGTGTGACACATATTGCATAAAGGATCTCAAATGGTTTATGCTATTTTCGCGCTGTGTAACTGATGATGACGGAGAGTTCACCAGCGCTAGCAAAATTACCTGGTGTTTCTTTGCCTCCCTCCCGCTTTCGCTAGATTGAATTGCAATTTTGAACCCTTCCAAAGAGAGGGCCACATCCCTACATCCAAAAAAGGAAAAGAGGATATACTTTTTTGATACAAGAGCTGCTCTTGCTGAATACTACCCCGCAAAGTGGCGGATTGTAGCGAGGATTCCGAGTTAAAACTAGTAACTCCCTTTGGGAAAGATGCACAAGACCCTCTTGTGGTCGACGATACATTTATATCTTCCTTTTTGTTGTGATTTGGCGTTTATACTCATTTGCTAAGATAGTATTATACACAGCACACACATACCTATTCTCCTTCTTCCTGAGTCTTGTTCGCTTTACTAGAAAAACTCGGTACGACTTCCCCTCTTCAGAGCGACAAGAAGCTCTTGCAATGAATTGTTTTCCGCACACATCTGCTCGACTTCCGCCGGGCTGAATCCTGCACCAGATTTCTGCGCGGCCAAAATGACATTTCCAATTTCTTCTAGAGTCTCTTGACGGGACCTGTGATCTTCCTCTGTGAATGGATTCTCACCTGCGGTTGCGTCGTTATTATCCTCATCCTCTTTAGGGTTGTCTTCCAAATCGCTACGAAAGTAGTGCTTAACCATCTGGATCCCGCACTCCGCACTAAAGTTTCCCATATAGAGCTTCATGGTGATAATCCCCGGCTTCAACAACGCAGGCGCTAGGTAATCGACATGATTTGTTGTCAAAACTACAATACGGCCTGGTGCGTCTAATATCCCCCCAAAGGCCTCAAAAAGCCCCTTCAGGCTCAACGGATCCTCCACCACGCCTTCCAATAGCCTTTGATATTTGCTTTTAGCTGGAATGATTACCTTTTCGACCCTTGGTTGCGACTTGCACTTGTCGCTTGTCGTATCCTCAGAGACGTCCGTGGTGGGTTTGTTACAGGCTTGCATTGCGGTCGTCATATCCTCGTTTATGGTGGAGGAGCTCGGAGCTTTGCTCTCCCCTTCGCCTTTCTTCTCCGCGCTCGAACTGTCGACCTTTTCGGCATTGCGAACGACTTCCGAGGCCGCATCAATGTCTTCTAGCATGTAGACAACTTTGTCAGGCCGTAGACACTCAACAGCACCATGACGATTCGTTTCGTTGTCGAACTTCCCGTTAACAACGGAAAACCGACCATCGTACATCAGATTCAACAGCTCGCGGTTCGTCTTGATGTGGGAAAGGGGAATGGAAAGGATGTGGCGTTTAGTGTGCGCGGCAATGGCTTTGACCAAGCTCGTCTTCCCCGTTCCAGGAGGTCCATATAAGAGGAGAATCAACTTGTGAGGGAAGCCCGGTACGGCAAACTTCCCCGAGCGGGTTTCAAATTGATGAATAAGGTGAATCAGCTTCTCTTTCTCCGGAAAGAAGAGCGTATTGAAGGTTTTCTCAAGAGAGAGGGGGTAGCGTTGGCACATCGTCGGGCGGACCGCCACGCCGACTTTTCCTTCCCCCATCCCCCCTTGCGGGAGGAGGGGCTGAAAGAGGTACCGCTCCGAGTCCATCGCCCGTTTGATGCTATTTTTGTAGGCCTGGAATGCCTTTTGGGTGAACGTCATCACGGCATCCTCACGCGTAAAGGCGTTGGCGTTTGTCTCGAGCACCAAGGTCGTCTTCCGGTAAGTCTTGGCGCCTTTCCCACGTTGGTTGGGCGTGGTGGTGGGCCCACCCCCGGCTTGCAAGGAGCCCATGCCATTTCGTCTCGCATTTTCATCCTTCTTTTGCCCGTCATCGTTGAAGATGCGCAACGAGAGACCAGGAGCGAGCTCCACAGCCGCCTGGCTACTCGGAATGGTTTGTAAGAAGTAGGTGTGGCGGAGGGTGTCGACCAGGGAGTTGCTTCGCGCCGTCGGGCCCTTCGCGGCGAGACGAGTGAAGCGATAACTCCCAAATGGGTAAGTGGGCTTCACCATATGGCCGACGTAGTGCATGAGCGCCTCCTGCAGCACGAGGTTCTCGTTTAGATCAAGCGAGACGCCATGCATGGTGTTGTAGTTGGCAATGATGGAGGTCTTGGCCTTTCCCCTTAGAAAATGCTGGGCGAGCCTTTGAAGTGGAAGCAACAAGCATTGCTCGAGAGTTTTGAGAATCCCGTCGTACACGAGGGGAATAAGCATGACCAGGAGCATATCTAACAAGGCACTCCCTGTATTGATGTGGGACATCAGGTAAAAGTTCAGCAGTGTCGAAAAGCCATTCATTTTTTTTTTTCTAGTCTCTTTGTTGTTATTCAGAACATGAAACACCTACTTTTATATAAAGATACATAAACCTCCCATGTGAAGGAATAAAGATAATAGCACACAGATGTCTTAAACCTATATTGAGTTCTATTTGAACTAATCAGACTGTTGAATTTCTTTTTTTAACAAAAAAAATCATGCAAGGAAAACGAAGAGTTGATTTTTATTCAACATTAAGGTTTTTGTTTTCAGCATTCTGAACAGGACGCACACATATATTTATTAGAGTTCAACTGGTGTGTAAATTTTTGTCGAAGGGAGCACAACGGTGCTAATTTACCCCAAGCCATACATATGAAGAAGGAGTGAAGATTCCCCGCTTCTTTTCGATTTTATTTTCATTGACCGCACTACAAGCTTACTGAGGAAGGCTCCCGGGTGCTGCTCTAAGCATTAGTGTTCTCAAAAGCAAGCCAAATAAGTTTGTAGTTAGTCGACTTTTAGCTTTCACTTGTGTAAGTATAAAAAAATAGAACGACAAAGTCGGTAGGTAACGATACCAGTCAAATAGGAGACAATGCACTATATACAAACTAAAGCATTGAAATCAGCATACGTACAATCTGTGTACCGTAGAGCAAGTACGTGAAAAGGGGTGGATACTCTTTGTAAAGAGCATCTTCAGCAACACGTATATCAGAAAACCGTGGTGCGTTGTCTGCCGTCTCCAACTTTTCGAGCGACGTCGAGGGCGACGGATCAGGAGCGGGTGAGATCTCCACCGCATTGCTGACTTTTCGATCTTGCCCCCAGCGCATCACACGGAACCAGGAATGACGTCCAACACCACCCTTTCGACGTTGAAGGTTCCGTGCGCGATGGCGATCGATGATGCCGTTCAGGAGATTTCGCACCGCTGGCGTATCGTACGGTCGTCGCTGTGGTGAGGAAGGTGGGGCCGTTGCGCGCCACCACCGCTGCGGCATATCCGCCAGCACACTCAACAGATGCGCGTGCGCGGAGGGCCCCATGTGAGGGGATAGGGGAACAAAAACCAGTTGCCCCGCCACCTCGCCACACTTCGGGCAGTCCGCGAAGTACACCACATCTTGCACACGATGGGGCTGATAGGCCTCTAGATCGGCGTCGTGGTCGGACGGTTGACCTTTTCCCACCCCACCGCCTGCCCCGTTAAGCGTGGGAAGAGGGGGGGGAGGGGGCTGCCGATACGAAAGGGCGCGCGCCTGCGTGGCGGCAAAGCCTTCGCGCTGCAACCGTTGCACCACTTGGGCGGGGCATACCGCCCGCAGCACGATATCCGACGCCGCGGCCTCCACGCAGGCCTCGGGGTCGTCAGGCTCGCCAGCCGAGATCACCGTGATGTAGGATGGCAGGAAGTACAGAAACGACCACAACGATAACGCCTCCGCGTCGCGGCGTTGCGATTGCTCGGCTAGAAAGTTTGAAATCCAATCAGCGGAGTCGCACGATGGCCGCCCGTCCCCACTCCGCGTCGAGGGTTTCGCGGTACTCCCAAACGATAAGCCAGGAGGCCATCGGATACGATATTTCGCAGGCCACGACGGAGTGGAAAATAAAGGTGGAAGCGTGGCAAACCGCGGACTCATTTCTTTGCGGGACATAATAACATCATAAAGGACGTCAACTGCACGCGCCCGTGGCGTCTCTACCAAGGTCTTTGCCTTCTTGTCACTTTCATTACCTGAATTATGCACTACAGCGGTCGCAAACCGGCGAGCAAGCCCTCCAACCATAAAAAAGGAACTAATAACCAGAGTCATATACCCATAGTCCAGCCGGTTCGACATCATCAATAAACCTAGATGTCGGAGCAAACGCTCCAGTTTTCGGATCCTGCCTGCGGTCGGCATCGACTGAAGGTTTTTTTGGATAGCTGCGGCGAGGTGGGGCTCAGAGGCGTAGGCGACGGCGCCTCCAAGGAACCCTGGTCCATCAAAAGACGTTACAATAAGGTCTGCAGGAGGGTTCCTCGAGCCGGCTTCCCCACCAACTGAGAGTGCCCGCATAGTCGGGAGATGGATTTCCACTACTAGGGTCTCGACTGAAGATACCGATGCAGTATTCGGTCGAAATGACCACCTCTGCTTCCGATCCCACGTGTTTTGCTTTACCAATCGACGCACTTGACGCGCATTCACCGGGAAACGGCCTCGGAAGGCGGCGAGCACTACCACATTGACGCCCCGCACTTTTTTTGCGGGCCCGTTCTCGTCGTCGTTGCCCACTCCCTTCAACCGCGACCGGAGGTGTTCGAGGTCGACCGCCATGGTGATGGGGTTCAAATCATACCCCACCACACGCAGCGTCGCGGCTTGCTGTCGCCAGCGCGAATCCTGCAGCACGTCTAGCCACCCGTCGTGCGGCGAGCTGAGGAGCCCTGGGAGGAACACCGTCGTCGCGATCGTCGGCGCGGCCGCCCCAAGCCCCTCGTGGACGCCCTGCAGGAGCGCCCTAAAAAGCCCCCGCACACTGGGCGCCACCACCAGCCCTTCCAGCCGTTGTACGGTAGGGAAGACCGCACACGCAGGGGGGCGTTGGGACCCGTTGGCCTCAGGAAGGAGGCCGTGCAGGAGGGCCGCGACCACCGGGTGGGTGTCCCGTACGGAGTGGAGGAGGGCCCGTGCGGACTGCCACGCGGCGGCGCGGTGGTGGGCCACTATGAGAGGGTACTGCCGAAGGGCCGGGATTTGGATCGTAGGGGAAGGGGGGTCCGCTTCTTGGGAGGGGTGGGACGAGGAAGAAGGGGGCCCCTTGGATGAGCTTGGGGGAGTCATTTCCGTTCGCTCGGTGTTGTGGGCGATGTTGGATGGATTCCTTAGAGAGAGAGAGTGTGTGTGTGTGGTGGTATGGAGGAGGGGGGGTAGGGGGGGGGGGGGGGTTGTGCCGTGGTT
>HF955072.1:290170-306823 GCA_000582765.1 Phytomonas sp. EM1 | reverse complement strand
GTGTGTGTGTGTGGTGGTAGTGGAGAGGGAGGGGGGGGGGGTTGGTGCCTGGTTGTGGGTGTAACTGGTGCTTGCGTGAGGAGAGGGGGGATGTATTCATATATATATATATATATATGTATACATTGATTTCGGCATGACGACGTGTGTGACGATATGGACTCCGATGGAGTTGCTCATGGACACGACAGGTGATGATAACACCCAACTGAAAGAGGTAAGGTTACACTATTGGAAGTTATTTGAAGCGCTTGGCGATAAACATATCTTTATTTTACATCGTACCGAATATACAATAAGAGACCAAGATAGTGAGAAGAGCGGTAAAACGGAAACAACGCCGTCGAAAAATGGAGTCTATTGGCATTATTTTGGTACTTCCTACGAAAAATATGTAGGATGGCCAATACCGCTCCACCATAGTTCCTCATTTCTTTACGGATAGAAATCGACGCTGCCGTTCTCCTTGGGGGGAGGGGGGATTAATTCAAAAGGAGCGTGAACAGCGTCCTTTTAGGCGCCTAAGTCACTGAATACCTACAAAACTGAGATCACCTTTTTTTTTTGAATTATTTCTATTCAGTATGCTTGCATGGGCCTCAAGTAGCATCTTCAATGGTGGGTTGCTGCTACACAGCATTCCTCCCTGAGAGATTTTGAATTTGATTCTGTATTTTATCTGGTGAAGGGGATTTGTTCACGGTGGCCGGGGATCCGTTGGAGATGCGCTCGGTCTCCGATTTTAGCTTTATCGACAACTGCTGATTCACCTTGCGCCAATACGCCAGCTCCTGCTTCTGGGCTTTCTCTAACGACGTACGCCCCTCATCGATTTTCTTTCCGACACTATCACACATCTTTAATCGGTCATGCTTTTTAATCTTAAGTTCCCGAATTTCCTTTCTGAGGACCTCCACGCGATCTAGCAGAGGCTGAACGGTGGCTTGACGGCATTCTATCTCTTTCCGTGAGGAAAAGCAATGCGCGCGCTCTACGAGCTTCTTGTGCACCTCGATCGTGTGGTCCGCTTCGTCTTTGACGCGCTTGAGCAGAACCCCTCGCGCGGCGTCCTCCAGCATGATTTGCCGAATCAACTCACAGAACACGTCGTCGTATACCTCTCGGCGAATGTGGCAGATCCCTACAGGACTTGTCTGGCGTTGTTGTAGCCGCGCGCAGAGGGCCTCGTGGAGCTCCGTGACGTCGCTCCGGCTGGCAGGGGTCGTGGAGACGTGCCGTAGTGTGATCTCACCCTCCGCCTCCGCGCCCGCGGTTGACTGATCCTCGGTGGGATCCTCTTTTGTTTTCGCCGGACGTGGAGCCCCGTTTGTCAACAACGCGGGGTTTTCCACACGCGGCGGGAAGATCACGCGCAGGATGCTCACCCCGTCGCGAGGGTCGCTGCGCATGAGGAGCGGGAGCACATTGTCTATCGTGGTGACGCCCTGCGTCGCAAGCGACAAAGAGGAGGTGTTGGCGAAATAAGACGGATCAATGTCTAGCGGCGCCGCCGTGGTAGTGGACGTTCTTCGCATCGTCGCATCAGCGGAATCACATGCGGTGAGCGCTTGAGGACAACTAAGGATCGTCGTAGCACCTTTGTCCTCATGATTCCGCCTCCGCCCTTTCTGGGATCGGATGCCAACCCTATCGGATGCTACATAGCGACGGCCGGCGATAGGGGGGGACTCTTCCACCGCGGCCAACGTTTTCTGAGTAGCGAGAGTGTACTCCTGCGCGATGTGCTTTGCGGCCGCCAGCCTAGCGGCGGGAATGGAGAGCAGATCCTTTCGCCGCGTTAGGTGTTTGTCTTTCTCAGCCATGGCGATCCCATTTTCGCGGAATGCCTCCAAGAGGGCCTTTTCATCTTCTTCTTTGTAGGTGAAATGGGAGTGCGTAACCACTGTAACGGGAGGATCATACTTTAACAAGGGACTCAGAACTCCCTCATCATGTGGTACATCTACGTTAGACATAAGGATTGATTTGGGTACCTTTTGTCCGTTTCCTAAAAAAAAGGAAAAGTGTAATAAAAAGAGTGCCAATTTTTCATTTCCAAGTGTTTGTTTTATTTTTTTTACCCGAGTTTAGATATCAAGCATCTCTCCGCCCTTGTTTCTTTTTTCTTTGAGTTGCTCGTCGCTCTTCAAAAAATAAATAAATCCAATTTTGCATTATTCTGTAGATCTAATATGCATAGTATTCCCAATAAGGTATAACCTTCTGTACAGACTCAACATCTATCCCACCTATATACATGCAATCCTTCTACTATACAACCTCCCCCACTCACTTCTGGTGGGCCACGAGAAACGCCATAGGGGGTAAGACGTGTGCGCATCAAGTCCCTTTCCCTTTCCCTCTCCCACACACACCCACACCCACACGCACAGGCACCGAAGACACCAGACAAACACTCTGACACAGGCTCAAATAGGCACCCAGTCACAGACACCAATCCTGTCACAGACCCTAGACCACCGGTCGCAGGACGCTGTACTGGTACTCCGGGTCCAGCCGTGTCAGTTCGGACTGCAGCCGCCAGAGCTGTCGCAGCCGGGTCGCCTTCTCCGCGGGCCAGCACCGGTCCAGGAAAGTCTCCAGCGTCATCGCCCCATTCCGCACGAGGTCCGCCAGGGACGCGCCGAGGCTCACAAGCAGCGCCGCGGCGTCGACGTGGCCGTGCCGGATCGCGTACTCCAGCGCGGCCACCTCGACACTCGCGAAGGGGCCGCGCTCGCGCACCGTCGTGATGTGTTTCTCCACCACCACATACCGGATCGCGACGAAGTTGAGCTCCTTTTTCTTCGCCTTGGGCGACTCGTGGTGGCCGAGCTTGCACAGCGCGAGGGGCTTCTTCTTCGCGACGGGCTGCTCGTTCGGTTCCGCAAAAAGGAGATCGAAGAGGAGCTCCGGGGTGAAGATGTTCCGCTCAGTCATCGGGAGGGTCTTGAAGGAGGACACCAGGCGCTGCGTCGCGCTGCGAAACGGCTCATTGTAGACGCTCGCCACCACTAAGGTTGTTTCTATCATCTTCATGAGCAGCTCGCTGTCGGTGCTTTGTTCCATCCCCGCTAATTTCTGCAAAGCATTCTGCGTTGGTGGCTCCACGATGCTCGCGGCGGGGGGTTCGGATGCGGATTCCACGCTCCTCTCATGCGTCGAACCAGGTTTTGAACAATCCACGCGATACTGCAGGTTCTGCTGCTGGATGAGAAGAGAGAAATCGACGTAATTCACATCCACCCCCTTGGCGCTTCTAAAACGAATACCAGTGAGGTGTGAGAGGACACGCTGCAGTCCATCCATTCGATCCTGAACCTTGGACAACATTCCCCCGGTAGAGCTGCTGCACTTCCGGATGATGGAAAGGATGTTCTTCGGATACAACCCACTCTTCAGACGGTGATACAACTCATGACAGAAGGCGTTGACAAAGATATCCACAGCGTGGATTAACGCGACGGACCGCTCCCCAGTGGAATGCCCTCTCGAGAAGGTTTTACATACTTCCAACGCCCAGTAGTAGACGAGCTCATGTAACGGGCAACGGTCATTCACGCCGAAAAGTTCGTAGAGCGGGGCGGCATCGCACAGATCCTGAATCATCTTCATATTGAGAAAGCACGGGAGGTGGAGAAATAGCAAACGCCACATACCAGAGCGCGCCTTGGTTAGTGGCAGAGAGGAACCTGGGGAGTTCTGCTGCTTCGCGATCTTCGCCTGGAGAAGCGAATTAAAGTAAATGAGGTTGTAGGTAAGTACTCCAGGGACCGCGGAAACCGTGCTCTGTGCTAGCGAGTTCGACATCGGTGTAGGCATGCACTTGCTGGATGTCAAACTCTCCCTGCTCTCGATATTTTGTCCTTTCGACGCCGATGTGCGTTTAACGAGGGTCTTCGTGCTCGCCGTCGACATCGGCGTATCCACCGACAGCGCGCCGTCGTGAGTGCTTGTTATTCCTGCCGCCCGTTCCTTCGGGCTGTCCATTGCGTCGTCGGTTCCTGGCGGATACAACAAGCTGATATCCCGCGGCATCGGTGTCTCCGTGCACGCCAGGAGGAGAAGCACCAGATCACTCTGGTAAATTTTTTGATATCGTTGCGTGATCAAAGGATGGGGAGGGTTTATGGGGCTGGAGCTGCCTTCGTTTGGTGGCGGCTGCGTGCCGCCGACGGGGTGCGGTTTGCGTGGAGATAGAATGTGCTTGGACTGCGTCTTGGACTCCGCGAAGATGCCCGTCATCTCAAGCTGCGGATCATCCTCGTAGGGGGCTTCATTCGACACCAAACTGAGGTCAATATGAGGGTGGAAACCCGAGGTTACGAGGGGGTCCACGAAGCCATCCTCGAGATTCGCGCCCTCCATGAACTTTTCCATATCCGCGTTGATGGGGTAGGAGAGGGGTTTGCGGCCGAGCCGCTCCCGCTTCATCCGACAACGTATTTCTACCAACGCTGAAAAGAGAAGGGGCCCAGGGAGCAGCGCGGGGGGAAACGTGAGGCCCTCTCGGGAAGTGTTGCGGGTTTCCCTGTTTGAACGAAATCCCGCATCGGCGTTATGCCATAGCTGCCGAATCTTCTGCAGCATCTGTCGCCGCCATGCCTCCTCGGCGCGTTCTAATTTTTTCAAACGCGGGCGATAACGCTCCGCGCCTTCTTCCCCATCCTCTTCATCCTCATCCTCCTCGTCATCATCTTCGTCGAACTCACTAGCGGCCTTACTTTCCTGAGTTCGCGAGGCTTCGTCGGACCGCCTTGCCGACTGGTATTTCTGCGTTTTTGCCTGCTCACCCCAAACATACAGCAGCCGCTCTGAGATGCAGGCAAGCAGCCAAAGCGCGAGTTCCAAACTTTCAGGGGAGGTGAGCACATTTAGCGAGATCGGCCGCGACGGCACGACGTTCGCGCTCAGCAACGCGCGCATGCTATCCATCGCCACCTTACTTCGGGCGTTGGTGAGGCTATCGAGCTGTTTGAGCATCAAAGTGGAGCTTCCCGGCAGCAAACGACGGCACGGCACCACTTCCCCCTCGGTGGTGGTCTTTTCGACCTGAAAGATCACCCCTTCTTGGAAGAAATAGTTGAAATCAAACTGCAGCGCAGGGGGTTCATAAGGGAGTGGGGTGACGCTGTGCTGCAGCCGCGCATTCATGAGGCCGGTGTAGATCGCGGTGAGCATCGGAAAGCCGGCCTCCTCGTCGGTCACCAGCCAATGCTCAATGCACTCGAGCGAGACGGCAGGAGTCCCCCCCTTCGGCTGGAGGTTTTGGAGAAAGCAGGTTTTAAGGAACGAAGGGGCCCGGAGGGCGGCCAGCATCAACGCGTCTAGCACAATCACGGATTCGTAATCAAACGACGGGACGTCGTCCTCCTCATCCTCGCTTTCCTGCTCCTCCTCCCTGCTCTCGTCCTCGCCTGAATTTGTTTCCTCGGATTCTTCCGCGCTCCCCACTTCTTCGTCATCGGACTTCTCCTCCTCCTCCTCCTCCTCCTCCTCCTCCTCGTCGTTCAATTTCTTCCTCTTGAGATCTTGGCTTTTCCGTAGAAGCTTTTGTTGCGCACGGTGCTCCACGATCAGGGGGTGGACATCCAACAACTGCCACTCTTCGTTGTTCTCTTCCCACACCACGTATAACTTATAGTTGACGTCAGGAAAGGCAACCACCTCCGGAGAGGCTGGAGCGCCGGCGGATGTTTGTGTGGTGGTTTTCGCTTTATTCTGCGTCATGCCCAGGCTACTAGGTGAGAGGAAGGCCTGACGTTGACTAGATGATAAGGGAACCACGGAGGTGGGGTCCTTCTCAGGCTCCTTTTCCGTAGGAGGGTTCGTCTGCTCCAGATTATCCACCTTCTGGGAATTCATTTTCATCGTTTTCCGATAAGCTCTCGGTGATAAAAAGGGTGACTCGTACCCCTCCCCACCTTCACCTTCATCCTTCTGCGTTTCATTGTCTTCCTTAACTTCTCCTTCTTCGAGCTCTTCGACGAACTCCTCTTCATCCTCGTCGATATTTTCTGCCTCTTCCTCCGCGTTTCGACCTTGCATCTCGGAGTTGGTGTGGATGAAGGAGACTCGGTTATGGAGTGACGTATCCGTCTCCGGCGATGATTTCTTCCCCCTCACCAGAAGAATCGGCGTCGAGGACGGGTTATTTTTGCTATCGATCCATGGCCTGGGCTCGGTGTTCAACACCGTCGGCGTGGAAGGGGGTAAGGCCCATCCAAACATCGTCTCGCAGGCCAATTCAAGGTAAAATAAGTCGTTCGACAGTAGATGAGGAAGCCAATACGGAAACGAATAGCCTGAGGTGCCTGGGATGCCATTGGACGGGGTGCGGCGCACGCGAGGCTCGTCCTCCTCCTCCGTGTCGTTTTCATTGTCTCCACTCTTGGCGTGATCGAACAAGGCGTCTGCGCGGCCTCCGCCCGGGGTATCAACCCCCTCGCCGTCCTCCTCGGCCTCGCCCGACAACAGATTCTCGCCTTCGCCGCGAACCACCATCTCCGCCTTCAAGAACTTTATGATGGCATCCTTGTCGCCCCTTGCTTTGAGTTCTTGGAGCCTGAAACTTCGTATGGTTCGGCGCATCTGTTCTTTATAGCGCTTTTCAAACGTCTCGGCGCCGCAGTCGCGTGGTTTCGAGAGCCGAACCACCACCGTTTGTTTTTCCGTGCCGTGCCCGGGAAGGAGCATCTTCAGCTCCTCCACGTCTTCTTTTCTCGGCGGGAGGGAGGACTGAGCGAGGGAAAAGAAATCCTCAACAATTTTTTTGGATTCCTCCAGGAGGTTGTATTCATCACTTTCCTTCCTGCTGCTGTCTTGATTGCTCAATTCTCTGCTTCCATCTTCGTCGTTGCCGCTTAATTCCTCTGATTGTTCTGACTGTTTTTCAAATTCCTCTTCCTCATCGGAGCCTCCATTGTCGTAGGAGTCGTTTTTCATATTAGTTTCAGAGAATTAATTGGGTGTATATGCCGAATGATATAGTTATATGTGGATACACTCTGGCAAAGGGGCTTTCGTACTTAATTTACTCCTTTTTTGAACTTTTCTTTTCCAAGAAATTGAGAGGAGAATGATGAGAAGGGATGTCAAATAAATGTAGTACCAACGATATCCACTCATATATGTATATACATGCAAACGTATGCGATGATAAATTTGGCAAGACCGAATTTGCCGTCTTCGTATGGGTTCTACAAGTACGTTTCAATAATAAATGGTAACAAGTCGAGCAAGCAAAGAGGGAAAAACAAGAAAAACATGCTAAAAATAAATGAAAGTTTTACTGTGATAATACTCCTACTGAGCTCCGCCTTTTCGACACCTCCTAACCGTAAATGACGACTCTTTCTTCTTCTGCTAAACACCTTAGGTGGTGGAATATGACTAAATGACGATAAAGTTTGCTATAAATATGGATATATATATATCGAGTTTAGGTTCTTTTTTAAAATTTCTTCACCCTCTATTTCCCCTGAAAAGCGAATTACTTTCCCAAACCAAACCGCTAAACCTCCACAAAAATCACCTCCATCCCAAGCAGAATGCACAAGAGGACGCCATATCGGACGATCACGTAGAGCTGCGGATCCTGCACGTAATCCTTCGCGGTGAGCTCGAGCAGGTAGAAGGCGTGCTTCCCTCCGACGACGACGACGTTGTAGGCGAGCAAAACTAGCATGGCGGTCCCTAGCGGGCTGTAGAGCATCGTCGAGAGTGACGTGCAGGCGGAGAGGGAGGTGGTATGGGCGACGAGGTTCGCCGTGAACGCCTCTCCGGCGTAGCGCCGCCGGGAGACGGAGAGGGGAGTGCGCGACGCCCACCCCCCGCTCCCACAACGCCCCTGCATCGCCGAAAGCAGCGGAAGACAACGACGCGATAACATTGGATTGACTCCCCGCTTTCACTTGTGCTGTTTTCTTTTCCTTTTTTTTTTGGTGTGTGCGTTGTTGGGCTCGAGAGAGCTCGATGGGATGGATTTCGAAGGATACGGAAGTGGTCGCGTTCAAATGGTCAGATCCCCTATCTAGCTAACCTAGGATGTGGGAGATCGAGGTAACCGATCGGAAGAAAAAAAATGAAGAAGGGAGGGAAAAAGGCGATGATAAGGATGTTTACTGACAGATTTCCTTTAAGAAACACAGGCATTCTACTTGAGTCAAAAGATTTTACCTGAAGACCTTGTACTCTGCAGATATTTATGCTGCTCAATAACCAACCACCTTTACTCCAAAAAAACAATGTAATAAGCAAGCATATTTATAAAGCCCAACAAATATTCAAACTCAAAATACATAAAATGTTAGAAAAAAAACCATCGAAGATGTTGATTTAACGATTCTATCATCGTACACTTAAATATAAAAATATGCCAAAATAAAGGATTTCCTAGAAGATGCACGATTAAATTATTAACTAAGTCGAACGCTTGCACGATACATTTTTGTCCCATCCCCTTTATTTATATATACATATCCATTTATAGACTTAGTTTTCTCATTACACTGGGTTAATATCTTTTTGTTTACACCCCCCACACGATGCTACATCTGTTAAAGCAAACAATCTTCATTAATTCTTCGTAAAAAAAAGCGGGGGTGAGGAAGTCTAAAGAGGGACGAAGTGAAAAAGTGCAATAGTCAGGCTAAAAATTTTTGGTATGTTACAGGTAAGTGGATTTGGCTTTCTCCAAATTATATATGAATTACTTTATTTACTTGATTCACCAGCCTTCTTTCTGGAAGCACTTGGATTTATTTTTTTATGAAGCTTATGTTTTGGTATACGGAGGAAAATGAGACCAGGAATCCTGTATATTGCGTCACATCACACTCCACTCTCTTCTTCCCCTTTTTTAAGAGAAGAAAGTAAGATACCAATCACACTTTGCCTATATACACACACACACACACACACACACACACACACACACACACACACACACACACACACACACACACACTCACACACACACATAAAAGAAGAAAAGATATGGTATTAAGTGTTTTTTACACTAAGGACTTTGATGCAAATACAAAATTTTTTCTTTTAGTTCCTTTATGGAGTGTTCGTTGCACAATTTACTGTCAATTAACATTATTGCTTCTACCCACTGGAGTTAAGGGTTAAACGGGGACCATCGTCATAAGAAAAGACTAAACAAACCAAACGTTTCAAATTTAAACATCCATTTATAGTCGAAATATTAATTTATCTATATATATAAATATATATAGAAACCCAGACGCTATTATGTACAACTATACATAAAGTAAATTATCACCACTGCAGGAAATAAGTAGAACCCTGTGGTAACATACATTGATGCAGTGTACGGGAAATAACTTAGAAGAAGAAGTCCTGTGACATAGGAAGGAAAAACCATCAGGCTACTCAAAAGGAAAAGAATTCAGCAAAGATCTTAAAATTATCAGTTCCACCTTCGAAGGCCTGACAGTTCAAGCATAATGTACAAAAAATAATCCAAGATCAATGCGTGAGAATGAGTTAGGAGCTTTTTTTCCCCCACAAGGTATTAGGACATGGACACATGAATAAATATAAGATCTAAAAGGCAGAAAAAACATGCACAGTTATCCATTCAGTAGCCACTACGTGTTGTTTTAAACAGAAAACAAACACAATGGTTCGCTGTCATATTCTTAGTTTCCCCCTTTCTTTCCACCTCCTTGGTGTTCTGATTTACATTAAGCAGAAGTCCTATGTTTGTACAAACAGGGTAAACGCAGATTCTAACAGCTGAGCTAGGACAGGTGGATATTTATTTATGCAATTGCTTTTTCACCTTTCCCTCTGGTTAAGATCCAGGGATGCTTTGGACGCTAAAATTCACTATGCCCATTTCTCTCCGTTCTAACCTAATCACGCTCAGTACATTCTAAAAAAAAAGACCGCATCAAGGGGGAAGATAAACTTCCTCTACTTTTGTTATGTTGCTGCAATTTCGTATATATCAATACATAATTACACGTATTGATCTCAATCAATAACCATATTATTATCCTCCACTTGTTTCGTATTTTTCCGCACACCATGAACCGATCTTCTAGGATCAGGAATAAAGGTAACGAAAGAGAATCGAACTTTGAAGAGGGAGGGTGGATATGCAGCAGAAGAAAGGACTATATATTGAAAATTTCTTCCAAACAATGAATTTATCATGGATATACCTTTTGCTTTACCTTTTCTGACCCATATTCTTCCTGAGTCTCCCTTATCAGGTATATAAATTTTAATATAAAAATAATCCACTTGGGTTGTCTCCTCTGAACAAAGTACCTGCTTAATTTTCTTTCTAATAAATATCAAACTCATATACCAAAAATATATATATTACCACGAGCGATTTCTTTAATTTTTACATCACGACTAACACTTTAGTTAACATCTTCAACAGACAATTAAAGAAAAAAGAGGGCATAAAAATGTAATAAAAAGTATAAATCATAATAGAAAAAATTTTTACCAGTGCTTTCAACCTCAGAATTTTCTCATCTAGAAATGGAAAAATGTAAATAAGTAAATGCACATTACCGAGTTCACTATTTTTATTATCGGGGTTTTCATAAAAGTGTTTCAATCACCAAGAAAATAAAGGAGCCGCCCTCGTTAATTTTAGCCATCTTGTTCATATGTACTTTACAAGGGCCACAAGTTCAATAGTTCAAATTTCACTTTTTTTTTGCTCATTTATATATATATATATATATATAAATAATATTCTCTTTGCTTTGAGATATAAAAAACAAATACACATTATCGCTCAGCGGACCTAACATCGAATCTGCTCGCTCTACTATCCCCTCATTGTTTATTTCATTCTATTGTCAACTGAGGCGTTTCGGTAACCTATGAAACAATCAATTAAGGGATGGAAGCGGTGTTGGCATTAGTTCTCGTTTGTATGTAGAACATTTGTCTAATTCATCTGATCACGTGGCTTTCGAGGATGGCAATAGTGAAACTTCATTTGGGCTTTATATGCGCCGCCACTTTGCACCAAGTAAGCAAACAAAATCTTATTCATAGACCAAGGGAAAAGCGCTTTCCTTGATTTTGTATATCCCCACGAGTCTTTCCTTATTCCTTCGCCAAAGAAATACTATTATTGTTCTACATTGTTCTCCCCCCTTTCCCCCTCTACGTACTATTTTCGGAAATTAGCTCGATTCGGCTTCATCGCCTGGGGTCTTTACGAGGTTTCGCCGTGCAAGGCGCTGAACAATGGGTCGACCGTAGTTATACGTGCGAATCGGTAGAATATATCGCTCAATGTTGTTCACCAGCCTTGTGAACTGCTCGACGTCCGATGCGTCCAGCACCCGCTGAACGACGTAGTTGGCATATTGGTCGTTCATCATCAGGCAAAGCACACTCGGCCGACTGAATCCGGCGGTCTGTAAATCCTCGATTACACCTATGGCTGCATCTTTTTGCTCTCGGTTCCTTTCTTTCTGCGATTCGCGTGGGTTGTGAGTTTTATTCGTTACATTCCAGTTATTGTTCGTTGTGCTACTATCCAAGGCATTTGCCGACGCCACGGTGACGGTGTCGGAACGCGTAAACTTCACGACCTCCACCATCTGCACGTTCGTCCCGATGATGGCGGGGTCGTCTGAGCACATCAAATCGACTAAATCCATCCGGAACGCCGGTTTAGACCGCGCGTAGAGCTTCTCCATCACGTTTGACGCGAATTTTTGCTTGCTCAGGACGAAGAACTTCGGCTTGAGGGCGTTGTAGATTCGCTCCACCTTCGTTTCGTCTTCAGCGTGTTGCAGGAGATGCTGAATCACGTAGTTCCCGTACTGATCCTGCGCGAGGGCCTCTACACCGCTCAGCAGCTCATTGAAGATGATATCCTCCTGATCTGGGCAGTGCTCCATGATGCACTGAATGACACGGCAGCCGTAGGCGTGCGTCGCTAGCTCCATTACGCGGCCAGCGAAGGCAGAGATGATGAAGCCACAGCGCTGCGGGATCACCTCCACGCACTTTTGTACGACGTGGTTGCCGTTCTGATCTTGGATACACTTCGCGACGTTGCCCTCAAGCTCAGATAGGATCACCTGAAGGCCTTCGTCAGGCATCACCTCGATGCACTTCTGGATAACGCGGCAGCCGTAGGTTTGCAGTGTCAGCTTCACCACATGCCCACTGAGGCGATTCGCGGCGAAGAAGAGTTGCTGAGGGCTACCCTTTTCGAGCATCTTCTGGAGGACGTAGTTCCCAAAGATATCTGTGACCAAATCCTGCGGGTTATCAAAGATCTCATGGAAAAGCACGTCGAGTTCGGCCGGTGAGGCTGAATCCACCGCGCCCTGGATGAACCGGCTGCCTTCCTGATCCTTCGCGAACTCCACGGCGTAGCCTTGGATATCGCTGAGGCGCCAGTGCCCAAAGCTCTTCATGCTCGTGTCGGAGCGGAAGCGGCGCAGGAGCTCCGAGCAGTTCTGATACCGTTGCCCGTTACTGCCGCCATTCCCACTGTTCGCCTGAGCGTTGGCGTTATCACCGTGCCCGCGGGAGTTGTTGCCGCGCATTCCTCCCCCACGCGCGCCGCCTCCCCGTCGATTTCCTCCCGTGTGGTGGTGGTTACCCTCCCCGCCGTGGTGGGGGACCGCGTCGTGGTTCGCCACCCCCGCTCCTCCCCCACCTTGCATCATCACCATCATCCCCTTGTTCGCGCCATGGACGCCCATCCCGTTAAAGACGGCGTCCATCCCGCGATCCATCGTGTACATGTACGGGTTCCCCGCTCCCGCGTCGTAGAAGACGCCGCCGGTCGGGTGCTGAGGCATCTGCTGCAGCCCATACCCGCCATACGCGTTCATCGGTTCCTGAGTGTAGTATTGCTGGACCGCGATGCTGCGCGGGGCGGGACGGGGGTGGCCCGCGCTGTTCACTCCCAGTTCCTCGTAGCCGCCCGTGACACCGTTGGAGTTCACCCCACGGCCTGTCCCAGAAGAGGGCTGCTGCGGTTGCTGTGACAGTTGTTGTGACGACTGTTGTTGCTGTTGCTGTTGCTGCTGCTGCTGTTGTTGTTGTTGTTGTTGCTGCTGCTGCTGCTGGTGTTGCTGTTGTTGGGAGCGGGGGACGGTGGTGTTTGGTAGTGGGAGCTTGCCATGGGCGTAGGCGCGGAGGGTGCTTGGCGGTGCCATCGCGAGCGGGGTCGGCGCGTAGGCCGCGAAGAACTGCGTGCTAGGGCTGATCATGTTGTTCTCGTCGTTGATGAGAGCGAGTGCGTATGGGTTCATCACGGACTTGTCCTCATGCGTCTCCTTGAGGGTTTGCTCGTTTAGCTCGAGGCGGACGCCCATCTTGAGGCTGCCGGTGCCGGTAGGGTGCTGGGGTGCGGATTGCTGGGGGCCGGCTACCGTTTGGATATGCGCCCCGCCCGCTCCGGCGGCCAGCGCGGTGTTGGGGACGACGCGCATCTGATTCGGCGGCGGTGTGCTATCCCAGTCCGTTTCGAGCACCTCAAACCCTTCTTGGGTGCCAATCGACGGGAGCGGCGGCGGCGCACGAGGGTCGCGTGGGACCTTGCTGTGGAACCAATAGTAGTACTCCTGCGAACGACGCATCTCCGGCGTCGGATCAAGGTTGCGGTTAAGGTAGAGCTCGAAATCCATCGGAGTGAAACGGTTGACTGCAGGCGTGTACATGTTCGCTCCCTGTAGGTGCTGCTGAAGAGGAGTAACGCTAGCGACGATGCCCTGTTGGGGGTTCCCCATCCCTATGGCGTACTGTGTGTGCTGGGGTCGTTGTACGCTGACGCTGCCGATCATGGCCGACCTATGCCCGATGTTCGGGGAAGCACCTCCTCCAGAGACGTGGTGATTCAAAGTCTGCATTGAGTGATCTCCCTCTAGCTTCTGCTGTTCAGAATGATCTTCCCGATTGGTTGTCTGCATTTTTTTTCGTTTTACTCTGAAAAAGAGAATTACTGTGTCAAAGCTGTAGCCTCTCCTGTAATAGTAGTGACTATGGGAGCAGAAATGAAAGTCAAGAAAAACAAGGTATGTTCAAGGAATCCTTGACTCCAAATTCAAAGGGTTGTTGTTGGGTGATTTTTGTTCTCAAAACTTTTGTTATCTCCCTCCCCTTTGTATATCAAAGAATGCTTAGATCCTCTTAATGTGATATGTATTCGCTTACTCACTTAAAAGTATTTGGTGTAATCTCTTTTCCTTTTTTTATTTGCCTGAAAGGTCTATTTAATTGAATACTTCCCTTATTTCTATGGGTTAAGAAATAAAGGTTTGTTTTAAAGCGAGAATAAGAGATCAAAATACATACACATTGAACACTGTAATATATATGGCGTCTAGGGGAGAGAACTTAGCCTTCATGTATAGCCACTACAAGGTTATGATGATAATATGGATAATAATGGCAACCAAAATAAATTAGAAAAGACATCTTGATTTCGTCATTTAGTTACTTCTTCAATCTGAGAGCCTCCAGACGAGCTTGAAGCTCCTGCTCCTCACGCCTTTCCATCTCACGATACTTTTGACTTAATTTAGCTTCATCTTTTGCAATTTGTAAGACTTGATGCAGCCCTGCTTCCTCGGAGCGGTCAGCATTCTGAGGACCTGCCAAACCTTTAGATCGGGCACCGCTGCCGCGCTGCTGAAGTTGACTTTGGACGTCGGGGCCGCCGAGAAAGTCGAGCGGGATCGCCACGTCCCTGGAGAAGCCGACCGAGGATATGCTGGAGCTATCGTACACGATTTGCGGCCCCATTCGCGTATTAACGACGGTTCCACCAGGCAACGCACCCCGAGGCCTTCCCGAGCCCGCACCTATATCGCTCGCGTTCCGCGGGGGTTCCTTACCGATGACATTCCTGACACGATCCACGCGCTCTTGATGCTCTTTGTCGGATATTTCTTTTCTGAGCAACCGAATCTGTTCCGATGAGGAGGCTTTTTCGGCCTGAAGGAGCTCGATTTGCCTTTGTTGACTCACGATCATTTCCTTCTGGGCCTCATTCTCTTTCCTGAGCGGGGAAAGGGCGCGGCACTGCTGTAGCAGGTGAGCACACGCTGAATTTTGCTTCTTCAGCTCATGCTCGAGAATCACCACACGCCGAATAAGGTATTCTTTCGAATAGCTTTGTAGTTTGGGGCTAGTGCCCTCGGTAATGGCATCAACATTCGATCCTGCGTAGGCGTCTTGGGGTGTTGGACTGTTTTTCATGCTGCTCAACTTTCCATCTTTCCTTTCTAAATCGGAGCTGGGACTGGTGTTCACCTCCTCGATGTCTTTCCCATATTCTTGGGACTGATTTGCATATTTGTCCAACTTCCGCTGTGGCTTTCCAGTATTTCCATGGGATGTTGTATGACTGCCTCGAGCCTCTGCGATTGGTCCCTTTATTGAGTTGTCGGGATGCATCTGTGGCCGACCTGACATCCACTAATGAGTCTAAAGTTAGCACTTACCCACCAACACAGCGGAAATAGGTTTGATTTTCTTTTCTACCCCGATTTATTATCTCCTCCAAACAAACCGGATTATATATGTATATGTATAAATATATATAATCTTTAGCAGAAATATCAGAAGCAACCCTGGGAATATAGGCCCATTAGACACGCTTCTGTATACGATGAATTGACCCTACACTTGACCTTTAAAAAAATCAATAGCACATGCAACTATTCTAGGAGGAGGATCAAAAAAAGCAACACGTGCAGTCATCGTGTTTTAGTCTACACTACAGTTGCTCATCCGAGAAGATCATCGGCGATTTTGCCTGAGATCAATGGATTTGTTGAAACTTTACACAAAAAACACGCGTGAATAAAAAGTATGAGACTGGGCCCACTAAGTCGAGCTTTTCGCTCTACATGTGTGATCATATCCTTTCATCATGGGTCCCAGGAAGTACACCTTTTAACCCTTTCCACTCATGCGACAACGCAAACACTAAAGGCACAAAAAGAGGAAAAAAAACCATTGCGAAGTATATCACATAGATCTCATTTTTCAATTCACATGCAAACAAAATAGCAACGACGACAAAATGCCTTCAACTAATCCATTTCTGTAGAATACAAAGTAGCTGGGTTAACACCCACGTGAAACGCACCTTAATTTTCAAACGAAAAGCAATCACCAAAGAACGCAAGCAAACTAAAGCAAAGAAGAATGAGAGATGAAAAAAAAGGAGGAGCGGCAACAACACAAAAGGGTGGGTCGCATTTGGACCTCATTTTCTCCTTTGGTTTCCCCCATGACTAACTTCTGGAGGACTCACCGGTGAAAGGATTCCCCGAGGCGCTTCGCTCCTCCGGCGGGGCGCCGCCCCGGACCACCCGCGCGGAGGTGGCCGACGAACCGGTCGAGACGACGCCGCGGAGGTGAACCGGGGGCAGCCGTGCACTTCGGCGGTGGGCGAGGTGGGTCGCACGAAACCCCCCGTCCCCACTCCCGACCCGACAGACGGTCCTTGAGGGGGTCGTGGGCGTCCCCCCTTCCGCACGCGGGACACGCCCACCGGAATGAGAGGGCGTGCCTGGGACAGGGACAGGGACGGTGATGGGGACGGGGCCTGGGACAGGGTCGCGCTCCCCCCGCTGTGCAGACGAGACGGGCAACGCCGGCGTGGCCTGGACC
>HF955072.1:250846-264790 GCA_000582765.1 Phytomonas sp. EM1 | reverse complement strand
TCGGCAGCCCCTGCTCCCGCGAGCGATACCGCGAGGTGAGACGGACGAGGCTCGGCAAAAACCCCGCCGCGCGGAGGACCTGAAGGACGATGTAAGGGGTGAGGCGAAAGGGACGGACGGCCTCCGAAGCCGCCGCCACGGGGTCCCGTCCTCGATAATCGAGCAGGCGAAAGTCAAGAATCACCGCCCCGACGGCGGGGCGGGGTTCCGCCCTCGCCGGATCCCCGACGGGCGGTTCGCCCAGGACGTTCGTCGTGGGTTGAATCGCCTGGTTCGCCTCGTTGGGCATTCGATCGGAGGGTTGGAGAGAAGAGAGGCGACAGGGCTAAAATTGGATGCAATTCCGTTGGGTATCCTATAGGAAAATGGGTGTAACCAAAAGAAGGAAAGAAAAAGGAGAAAGCGTCGGCTACCAAAACGGGGTCTCCCCCCCCCCCCCCTCAGGTTCAGACAAGGGGTCCTGTTTCAACAGCGAAAAGGATGCGTGATAAAAGGCTATCCTGAGTTTTTTTTCCATATTAATCAATTATCTTATCTTCGGAAGGATATATAATTTCCGACGAGAGTGGCAATTCATATGAAAAAATAACAAGGAAAAGGTTCACTACTACCAATGTTTTGTCATAACTTTATTGGGCTATTTAATGATAAAAAATAATTTTTTAAAAAGCGCAAGTATATATGAAACCATTTATCTTACAATAAAGGGAGAAATGTACATCTTGCTAATTCATTCACTAATCTGATAGAGGCAATTTTTTTTTGTTTTTAGACACACCCACCCGTTGTGATGCACAGCAAACCATGCAAACTAAGGCAACTTAAGGGAATAAAGATAAAAATTTTATTTATGCTAAGACCATTGATTCAGGATGAATAAAGACAGGTACTTTACACAACTAAATCAAAGACCTCAACGTCGCTAGCTTTTCTCACAAAGCGGAACGAAGTATGGGCATGTACCCTAAAGATTTTGTTTCCAAAAATCCACTTTCGCGGAATTTTTGGTTGTTGAAACACTTTGGGATGCTCACATTACACTTGAGATCACTTAACGGAAGTCAACCTCGGCTAGAAAATTGGCAAAGGGAAGTTTTGCCAAATAGCAACGCCGCGCAAATAAAAAGGAGGGAATATCGCCTTATAACTGCAACGAAAATACGACTGAGGGATGGGCTAGGTCACTAACAGGGTTTCACCAAGGGATTGCTTCTTACTCGAGTACTTTTCGAAAGATACCACAGTAGGCATCTCAACCAGACAAGCAGCAAACCTTCAGTTTTAAAAAGGCCATAGGAGTTTACAGAGTTAGACAAAGATAGCTTTTATCTTTAACTCTGAAATGGTGTTTATTTCCTTCTCCATCTAAACCATCAGCTCTTATCACGTTCACACACAGAAAGGTAAAAATAAGGTTAATATGCATTTGCGTAGGTGCATAAAATGTGAAGTGTATAAATGCATACATAAGTATGTCCATATTATAGCCGTGTTCTGCCTTACTTAGATACCTACACTTATTCTCAACAAAACGATTAAATTCTAACTACTTATATAATATTCTTATTGTTATTACTCGTAGTGGTAGCACTATGAAGGCTATTATGTGATATTATTTCCCGAATTCACACGGGGGGAAATCCAAGTTTATCGTTTCGATTGCTAACACAAGCTTGCTTGCAAGGATGGCAATACGTGTTGACAGATAAAAAGAAAAAAACACACAAATTCAATAAGCGAATCCAATGATGACGAAGAATCGCATGAAATTTTTTTATGAAATCCCCCCTCAATAAAATAGCATCCGTTGCCAAATTTCAGGACGATGTTTTCCAAAAAAATTCTTTACACTTTTTGATCTGGTCAAAACAAAAATATATATGCAAACAATATTAGCCTGATAAAGTCGTGAGAGGATAAATACTTTGGACGAACACACACACACACACATTACATATATATTTGTATATAGATATATATATATCTATAGGATTATGCACGCTCTGATACCTGGGGGAGGCATATAAAAACTGAAGCCAACGTCAATACTTAAAGGAAACGAGAAAATTTTTAGGATTAAACTTTTGTAAGCAAACATTTTCCTCCCTCCTATAGCGTATTATTTGAGCAAACCATCGAAACTTAAACAATCCTATTTAAATTTACAGACCACCAACAACACAAGCAAAGGGAAACTAACCTTTTTTTCTTTGTCATTTAGATATATTGTTAATTGCATCATATTTCTTTTCCATTTATTTCTGTTGGATGGATTTATTACTATACAGCAAAGCACCCTTTTGTTAAGTACTCATAACCTTGTGGCACTTTGCGATTGGCCGATTCGGCACGTTGAAAACCCGGAGAAGCTTCTCGACAAAGGTGGAATCCTCACAAATCGTCTTCCCGGGGCTATCCGAGACCTTCGCCACCGGGCGTCCCTGACATCGCACCATCTTGATCACGATATTCAGCCGCCGCACGCCATCAATGGTGCAGCTCAGGTACGTGCCGATCCCACACATCACCGTTGTTTGCTCCTTAAACATATTATACAGCTCCGCCGCCTTCTCCAGGTTCAGGCCGTCGGAGAAGACGAGCACCTTCTGCTTCGGATCGATCCCGAGCGCGCGGTAGTGCTCGATCGCCTTTCGGCCCCACTCCACCGGATCTCCGCTATCCTGCCGCAACCCGATATATGCCGAGGCAAGGGCGTAGTTGAAATCTTTGAGAAACGCATCCATCGTGATGCAGTCGGTGAGCGCGATACCGAGGCAGTTGGGGTACTCTCGCAGCCACATCTTCATCGCCGTCGCCTGGGAAAGACGGAGATCGGGGGAGAGCTGCTGGAAGGCTTGATACCATTCATGTGCCTGGGTTCCCACCGCCGGAATCCCCACCCGTCGCGCGATATCACAGTTGCTCGTTCCGATGAGATGCCGGGAAAAGCGCGGGTGCTCGTGTAGCGCGCGCACGACGGCTTCGTGAACGACCTGGCTGAAACGCCGCCGCGAGCCGAAGTCGGAAACGCGAAACGACTCCAACTCCTCCTCGCTATGCGCGGCGAAGAAGTTGTCGAGGTTGCGATGCAGCGTCTCGAGGGCTTCTTGGATCCCGATCGTGGGGTGCCGTGCGTTCTGCACGACCTCGCTGATGATCGCGAGCAACGGGATCTCCCACAGGATCGTCTCCACCCACGGCCCTTGAACGACCACCACGAGCTTCAGGGCGTCGCTGTGGCCCTCTTCCTCGGCGGGAACCGCGCGGATAGTCACCTGCTTCGGATTAAACCGGTAGGATCGCAAATAGTTTAGATAATCCATTTTAAATTGGGGCAGCCCCGACAAATAGTCGTACTCCTCATCACTCAAAACTACGGACGCCATGCAGTTTACCTGTTTCCGAATGACATCGGCGAATTCCCCGAAGCATTCGTGATCGCGGGAATTAAACTCATACTCGGCGTGCACATCGCGGTTCTGGTGGAATACCGCCTGCTGCATGTACAACTTGTACACATCGGTGTCGAGAATGGAAGTGATGATAGGCAACATCGTGATCAAAGTCGGACGTGATTTCTTCTCCATCATTTCCGTTTAGACAACACGTAAAATTCGTCAAGTCAAGAAAATTAATAATAATGTGTGTATATATATATATTATATATATACATATATATATATATAATATATATATATTAACTTCGGTGGTACCCTAGCCTTATCAGATAAATTCTTCTACGAGTGAAAAGTTTTGAGTTCAAAATATTTTCAATATACTAACTCCTAGCAGTTGAAATAAAGAGTTGAAGCTTAGTTCAGCATTATATAATATATGTACAGGTCGTGAATGTTTTTTCCCCTTTGTACTTATTGACGATTAAGCAGTATCATTAAAGCAGCAATACATATCCTGTTCCCAAATAGAGAAATTATACTTAACAGAAGCCAATTATGTAAAAAAACAAAAGTGAATAGATGTAAAGTTTCATCTTAAATAAAAACAGCATAATTCCATCGAGCTTGGATTTGAATAGCATGTATTAATGAATACAATGCATTTTTTGACAAGGTACTAAACCAGAAGAATTATGCTTAACAAGATTCACCTTGGGGATTCATCGGCAGCCTCCTTTTCCCCCTCGTTCCTTTAACAATCACCCTCGCTGCTCGTTGTAGCGTATTCCAGAATTTTCACCAAACACACACGTATGGAACCGTAGGCGCGAGGTCCATGAGCTAACACGACGTTGATACCAGAAAGGGGGAGGGAGCTGTTGTCGCTAAATCGCAGGGAGTCTACTTCCTCCGGTATTGAAATTCAAGCCACCCACACCCTGGCACCCTCCATTGGACTTCAATTGCGATCCATTTTACCCTCCGTGCGTGCGGATCAGACTTTTAATTGAAATTAGAGGGGTACAGGGGGTCGTGACAGTGAAGAGGTGTTCGCACCTAAAGACGACTGCAGTATGAGCCGACACGACACCCGTCGAATGCCCCCTGTATGGTTGTCACGAGTGGAAAGAAATCAAAGCCTCGGAGGTGTGACAGTGGACACCCAACTTCGTGCAGGACTTTTTATTTTATTTTATTTTTTCCCTACCCCATCCGTTTCCTTATATGTCACAGACAGTTTATTACGACGGGTATTCCTATGGGTGAATTGGCTTTACAACACAAGTCAGTGGGAGGGCCATCCCTGGTTCCAGGGACAGACCTTTTTCATGCCCTACAATGGCAAAAACAGGTGAGTTAGATAGAAAGCACACCGCATGAAGAAATTTCCTGAACACTGAGAGATTTCAAAGCAATTGAGCTAGAGCTTGGATCATAATTATAATATCTTCGTGGAGGTCTGAGCGTTGGGAGTGGAAAGGGAATTCCATTCCTCGATAGGCCCCTGATGTGGTTGATAGTACCAAGAGTCAGCGTATGTAAACCATCAACGGGTAGGTTGGTTCATGTTTTTCTTCCTTTTACGGATATCATCTTTCTTTCCTCACCAAATTGTTCTCGCCATAGTGTCTTTTTTCTTCAATAGCGTGAATTTCACCTTATCAAAAAAGGTAAATGAGATGAGTAGAATAAGTTGGCAAAACGACAAGGTAAAGACATTGATAGGAAAGTATCGTAAATAGTAAACAATCTATAACTAGGTAAGAAATACAGGAGACCTTAATTGTCTGATGTCCAATAGATATACATGCATAACATATACATATGCATATATATGCGTATATATCACGCAGTTCATTTTTCGAAGCAGTTAGACACCTTCCCATGATGCCACAGTTTAATACACAGGATCGAGGGGGGCACTCATCAAGTTAAGGTTAAAACTCTATCCCTGTGGGGCCCTCAATCACACCTCCCCTTGTAATGACCCTTCATTGCTTCATACCGTGCAATCGAATTCTATGATCTTCATCCCAAGACAATCATAATCGAAAAAAGCTCGACCCATGGAGGAATACCATGTTACACACAGTACCATAAAATGAAACCCTTGAATGTTATATATATAGATTGGTTTCACCGCAAATCATCTGCAGCAATTAAAATCTGTGTAATAACCTTCAGTGCCATCACAAAAGAATTAAACGCCTCGTCACACTCCGCGTGATCTCCTGCCGTAACGGAGTTCAGCTGGCGCCACGCGTCGGGAAGTTCGCTAAGAAGGAGCAGCAACTCATGCAGGTGGTGTTTATCGATCGCCTTGAGCATCACACATTCAGGGCCACATATATCAGGCGCATTCGTCGTATTGGCAGTATCTGGAGGAGCTCTATGATTGGATTCGAAAACTTCCCCTCCATGCCGTCCACCCTCTTCGATTTTGTCGCCCATTTTAAGGGTACCATCACCGTTCGCGTGGCGCGTGGGCGCCTCTGGACGGAGGGAATGCGTGGGCGGTGTTTTCCCCGACGAATTTGTCGTGGAGGAGTTTAAAAACAGAGCGAGCGGGGATATCGCGCGAGCCCGGCTCACCTCAGGGCCGGATGCAGCATTGCCAACCCTCTCCGACGACAGCCTGTGGAGGCTGCGCTTCGGTGAGCCCGATCGGTTCAAAAAGTCCACCCCAAAGGAGGGCATCGACATCGATTTCGGCAGGTTCGTCAGAGTAGTAGGGGTGATTGCTGCCTTTTTGGAGGATTCCAGGGACGGGTTGTCGGATTTCCGCACACCCGACTCGCAGGAGCGAAGGTTGGCTTGCCGAAGGAGGGAGCTCTCCGTGATCTCCTCCGTGGGAGGGGTGGTGGGCGCGGTGGAAGAGAGCCTTGACGCCGATTGCGAGCGCAGGATGGATCGTTTCGGGATCGGCTCCTTCAAAGAAGGTTGTGTAAGCGACTGTGGGGTGTACGATCCCAACGGCAACCCCTCTTGCCCAAAACGCGAGCTCAAGGACTCGAGATAAACATAAATACGATGATAAAACACCTCCAGCGCGTCGTTCACACTCCGACTCCCACCGATGGTCCCCATCATGCGCGTGAGGTGCCGAATTAATTGGGGAAACTCTAACACAAACCGTCGACTGTACTTTCGATTGCAGCAGAGGGAATGACTGAAGATGGAGGCTTGCGGCGTGGATTCCACCGTATTATGAGGGAACGCAGTCGGGGAGGAGCCCCCTTGCGTCGTTCCATCTGAAATGTTTGAGGAGCCCGGCTTCCCTTTTTTCCCCTCCAAATCACCACCATGGGCGGAGGAGATGATGATGTTAAGAGCCGAGACCGCGGTGGTTTTTTCACCCGTGGAGTTCGGCATCATAACGCGCTGAACCTCATCCAACTGCACCTGCCATCGCGTTCGCATGGCTTCCGAAAAGAGCTGCTGATGCAGCTCCGCCAGCACGCGGTGCTCCTCGATCAAGGCCACCACTCGATTCATCCCCGCCACGAAGTGGAAATCCAGAAACAGAAGCGAGTCATCGCACCATAACGACGTGATGATGTTGCACAACGCGCAGACATCATCGTAGGTGTTGAAGCGGTCGAGAATTCGCGTTCGGAGGCCATAATAGAATCCAAACACCGCGGCGCTGTAGTGCAGCGTGAGTTTGTCGGATACCCCAAAGCACCGCTTGATCGCCGCAGATACGGATACCTCCTGCGGGATGATCATGTTATCCTTCCCGTGATACATATCAGTCAGCGAGGTACAGACGCGTTGGATGTTTTCCCATTGCCTTTGAAGGGAGAAGGGCGAGATTTGAGCGAGGTAGGCCGTCATTTTATCCAAAGTCCTCCCTTCTACAGGGCCCGCTCCTCTCTGGAAGAGCCCACGGCTTTTCCGATCCTCTTCAGTGCCCACAATCGGCTCGAAGTGCTCTGTTCGCATACCAAAGTAATACCGAAAGACGGCGGGATCGACGGTGTAGTACAGCTCCACAAGCTTCCGACGATCGGAGATGGGGATGGGTAGGTAGTTGTTGGATAGAAAAGCGTAGGGCATACCGAGCGCGTACTCTATCTCTTTCGTTAGGTAATGGTAGAAATCGTACTGCTCCCTAACCTCCTCCAGCAAAAGCTGCGTCAACGTCGTCGTCTCGACAGAATTAGATGGGTTACTTTTTCTTACCTCCTCCGCTGTGTTTTCTTGCTCCAATTTAAAGAGATACTTGCGGTAGTCTTTGCAATGAAAGTAAACGTTCGATGAAAGTTCAAACATGAAGGGGATTTTCATAGAAAGGCCATCCACCGAGTGCCTTCGACTAGAAACCGCCTCTGCGTGGCCGCCGTGTGTATGCCGGTGCTTATGATGCGATTTCTTCTTTATCAAGACGCCGTGGGGATCGAAAAGCGACTGAACCTGCGCATAACCGGCCGCTACCGCCAGAACCGCGAGGGAGGGAAGCCCCTGCTCAAGCGAGTTCAGTAACCAATCCTCTGTTCGGCCACCAGCATGTTTGCCGACGCCATCCAACTCTTGGGCGCCTTTGACGTGAAAACTCTGATGTTTCGTACTCCCGCTGTGCGGGTGATAGGATGAGACCTGAGGGTGGTGGCCATGGGTATGACGTTCATGCCGAGAGTTGGGCTTCTTTCTGCCCACTTCGCGGGGTATAGAGGGCTGCTCCAATGGTGTAGCCCCCGCGGCCTCCACCAACCCACCCCGGGGTGCCACTTCCACGTTCGTTTCAAGAGCCTCCGCTTTAGCCAATCCTTGCTCAAGGCGGGGCGTGGGGGTGGTATTCGTCTTTTCCTCAATCACCTCCCCGACTTTTTCTAGGGGAGGGCCGTCGTTGAATGAGTTACGGGAGGGCGGCACTGACAGCACGCGGCTGGAGTTGCTCACAGATAGTGAAGCGGTGCTGAAGGACTTGCTCCTGTCATCCTGCTCGAGAACAGATTTTAAATATTCCACCGCTTCATCCGCGGTGTAGCCCCCTAAGTAACAGTGGAAGATATCGAAGTTAATCCTAGAGGGCCAGGTTGAACGAGAATGCATGGACACACATATTGACATCTACCACTAAAAAGAGGGAGTCGCAACAATAACGTTTGATAGAGACCTCTCCCGCTCCAAATATATGAATTAATATATATATATATATAATCTTATGTATCTCGATAATAATCACTATAGGTCGTCTGATCTAGGTACTACCAGAAGCTTTTATTCAAGTGGAAAAAAGAATGAAACAAAGTGAAGACAGACACCTTGAGCTGGGAAAGGGGGAACCCCCAAGGACGAAAACAACGTCATAAGAATCAGCACAAACACTTTTAGGGTAATGATATTTTTCCCTCCTGTGTGTAATTATGATTTCGTTCCGCGATTAAAGTCAGAACTTTACTTCATGACATGTGAAATTTTCACCTACCCGCTCTCTTTTGAGTCAAAATGATCAAAAACCAAGCTTGCTCATCACGTCCAACACCTTTTTACTGGAGGGTTGCGGGGGCGCTGGAGCTCGTGCGTTGGGTTGCTCCTCCCCACGCAGCTTCCCTTGCCGCTTGGTTTTGGAGGGGGGTACGAGCGCGCGTTGTGTGGCCGGAGCTAAAGCCCCACCAGAAGGTTTTTTTTGCCCTTGTTTTAAAGGTGCTTCTTGATTTCCGAGCCGCGCTTTAGTCGCCCCTGAATCCGGCGCTTTATTCTGGAGCGAGGGCCTTTCCCCTGAGGGTGGGAGTGGCTGGAGTTTCTGCCGCTTTGGGGGTTCCGTGGGGAGGGGTTTGGCGCCGCCAGACCGTACGGGCCCCTTCGGAATTTCCTGAAGCAACTTTTGGCGAGACGCCAGAAACGGCATCGATGGGGGTTTGATCGTAGGTGAAGCCGTTTTTACCGGCCCCCCACTCGAGGAGATTTTCTTTCCCACAGGGGAGCTTGTTTTCGCCGCACGGCGCGCCCATCGCGTGCGTTTTCGCCGACGCTGCTTAATCTTACATTGCTCCGTAAGGCGATGGAGGTGTTGCGCGAGGCCCGTTTCGCACACGTCGGTTGCTTGCCCCTCGCAAGGCAAGGCGATTGGGCAGCTCGATCCAACCGCTTCCCCGTCCAAAGGCCTTTCGGATGGCGTCTGACGGAGCGCTTGGCGATCTTTTCGAAGTCGCCCCACCAGGCGACGAGATCGCCGTCGAAAGCAGCGCGCGCAGACCCGCACTCCAGGGGAAAGTTTCCCCTTCTCCGCGGCGCAGAGACCGCCTTGCGGGCTCACGTACAGCGCCGTCAACGGGGCCGATGAAGCCGGCGAGGCGATCAACCCCACCCCACAACGCGGGCACCACCGCCGGCGGGCTTTCCTCATCCGCCAGATGTGTTGCGCGCGGCCGGCGTGGGCGCCGCGCGCGCGCGCTTTTTCGCTCCGAAAGGCCGGCCCCAACGGCTTCGCCGCTCCTCTCCGCAACGCGTGCGAGCCGAAGTGCGCGGAAAGATCCTCTTGGAGAGGGATGATCCCACGGGCGTCGAGGAGGCTACGTGGGGCGGATGACGTCAGAAAGGCCGTTGGATTCCCTCGGAGCCCTTCCGCGTGACCTGGGGGTTCGTTGATAGAGGGAAAGGGCTTCACACGCGGGGATTTCGACGAAGTCGAGGGTTCTGACGGGCTCAGGATCGCGTGAGAGAGCGAAGCGCACAAGCCCGCGGCGAGAAGCTGGACGTAGAGCTCGAGGGAGGGCGGTGCGCGCCTCGCAAGGAGATTCCTGGAGTGTAAAGAGCTGAACAACATGTCATCCGCCATTCTGTGTTTCGCATCTATATATAAATACACAAAAAAAAAATGGAAAAGAAATGGAAACAACAGCACCAACCACGGATATGAACGGAGGTGAGGATAACTCGCCCAAATTTCTGTGGTGTATTTATCCTCAAAGATGTCTTTCTAAGGGATAATATAGCATAACAGTTGTAAAAATGCGCACCAGATGGTTTAGAATATATGGAATAGATATGCATAATATTGCAGGAATCGATTTCCCGAACAAAAGGAAACGCAGGTTCTCAAAGTTTACGCAAAACAGAAGTGATAAACCCTCAAACATATTGTAAAAGGTTCTTGGAAGTGTATGCACTCGTTCCCTCACCCTTCCATTTTTGTAGTAGCGAAATGCATTTAAGTAATAATTAAGTTTCACATAAGAGAACATTCACCAAAGGGTAAGGTGAAAAGAAGATTAATAAATATCGGAAATTGGAAAACAAAACTATACATTCAACTTTATTGTGTTGTTTTCTGCCGATCGATAAAATCCAACAAAAATAATGTAATATACACAAAGACGGCAAATTTTACATTGCATCGTGACGAACTTATTATAAGTATTAACGTATAATAGAGAGTCGATCCATAAATATGACTACATATCGATAGGTGGGAAGGGCACAACACGTTTACCAGCTTCCATCTTACTACAGATCAATGCATCTCTTTTCTCCATCACAACCCTGTGGTGTCGGTGTGCGATTTGTGTTTCGACCCCTTCGCCTGCTCCATCCCATGAAAGCCCAGCACGGTTGGCTTCGATGACGCGACTCCCTCTTTCCGGGTGGTGGTGCTTGTATGTCGAGTAAAACTCCCCATCGTACTCTTAAACGGAACCCACGGTGAAGAAGACGGCTTCCTGGTCGCCGAGCCCCCTCTTCTCCGCGTCAGCGACGTGCCTTCCGCATCGGATTGCCGACGATCGCCCACGCTGGCCTTTCGTTTAGTGGATAATGGGGTGGAGAGGTGGAATTTGGTGATCCCCGACGCCGATGAGGTTCGCAACAACGCCACATCCTGTAAAGCGCGCTGAATTTCGTGCTGCGTTTGTTCTTTTGTGAGCACCGAGGAGGCGAGGGTGACGAGCAGACGCTGGTGGCTCTCGTGGAGGAGATCCTCGGGGGGAATGTACCACCCAAAGCGCTCGTGAAGCTCGTCTTGTTGACATTGCCAGTCCGCACGGGAGCCGAGTTTGAGGATACTCGTGTTTCGAACCACACTTTGGAAAAGACTTGGTTTCTTCCCGGAGGACTCGAGCTCCCCTTCTGAGGGTTTTTCCTCCCCTATAGATCTGGGATGATGGAGGGATGGAGAAGGGGATCGAGTGCGTTCGCCGTGTTCGCTATCTCGACCTGGCGAGCTTCGATCGCTTGCTTCCGATCGCGTCGACATCTGCCACGTCGGCCAGGCGATCTCGTTGAGGCAGGAAACCATCAAGGACATCAACCGAGAATCCCCGTCCGCCGGCATCCCTTGGTTGCCATCCTCCCCGGAGGCGAAGTTTTGCTCGCGAACCCACATAATCAACTTGTCGATGTCATCCAACGAGTTAAAACAGGGTGCCCGATCCCTCGCAGACGTAGGGGCCGATGAGGGCCCTTTCTTAACACTATCCGTGCCTGGATGGGTGTTTAGGCTGTCGTGCTGATGCACAAGCACATCGCGCAGCGATTGCGTCTTTCGCCATTCGTGATACGCCGTCCGTCGGGCCTCCCAGAGCTCCTCAATCAGCTCGATCTTGTACTTGTTCGAGGTGACCATGTGCTGCTGCAGAAAATTGTTAATAATCGTTTCGATTTGCCCGGCCGCGGAGCACAAGGGGCGGTAGTACTGCAGCCGGAATCGAGACCCGACCTCCAATTGCCGCCAGTGCCGCATCATCTTCTGGAGCGCGCGTCGCTTCTTCAACACACAGGAGCGCAAGAAACGCTGGATGGCGCGGACGGCATTCAAAAATTTATGAACGCTGCTCCTCTGCTCCTGGGCCTTCATAAACTTTAAGAGAAAACTCAAAAGAAGATCGGCCGTCACCTGGAGTTCGGCAGGATCATGACGCATAGCCCACTTGAAGAGCTTCGGCTGTTTGTAACGCCACAGTGCCTCCGCCGCTAAAAACTCACGATCGCCAGGAGGCACCGCTTCAATCTTGCTACTGGAGATTTCTTCCTCTTTCAATTTCGCTAGGTTGCTGGTGTACTCCTCCAGCGAGCCGGTCATGGATAAGGTAGCTGTCAGAATGCCTTCCCTTTCATTCAAACATGCGGCAGGAGAGCTCGATCTGGAGGGGCTTCTTATCTGTGTAAAGTTCTGGTTCTTTGCTTCGGCCTCCAATAGCATAAATGGGGCAAACGTAAAGGCCCTTGTCAGGGCACCGGGAAGGCACTCCCATACTAAATGCGGAACCTTATGAGACGGAATTAGATGGTATGATTCGGCGTCCAGTTCATCCTCTTTATACACTTTTGGTTTACCACCTTCGTTCTCCTTCTCTTCGTCTGGCAATATTGAAAATGTTTGAACAACGATACCGCCCCCAAATGATTTTGAAATAGAGATATACTCGCGAAGTAGCATTCGAACGTTTTTTTGAACCGCCCCGGCTTCGAGTGAGTCTTTGCGATTTTCACTTTTGTTACTTTGAAAGAAATCAACAGGAGTATGCAAAACACGTGCCTCCTCCCTGAATGGGATGCCGTCGAAAACGTAGCGCTCCGTGATTGGATCTATCAGCATTCCTAATGAGTACAGTAGTCCTTCTGATGTGACTGCTTCCAGCGAGAAGGACCAGCATGAGCAGTCAAAGCCTTGCCAGGAAGGAGTTTCGCATGTGCCCTCTAGCGGCTCGAACCACTCGTCCGGAAACTGGAGTCCGCTGTGGCGACTTTCAAATTCAAAGTTTCGAATATTTAAAATTTTGATCGATTCATCTTCTTCATCGCTGTCAACGTCGTCTCCATAGTAGGGATCTTCTGCACCTCCGGGGTGAGGTGCCATGTGTGCGTAGCTTTCCCCTGGTGGTGTCGTATCCTGGCCAATCTCCACAAAGCTACGTGGGGCGCTCTCGCATAGCGTCAAGGAGTCGAAATTTGAATCGAGGAACATTTTTACCTCTGCACGATGTGCGGGGGGCTGACGTGATAGCATGGAGGAGTGACCCTGATGTATCCGCGTGTCATCCACCAGTCGCACCAACGGCCGAAAAAGCGGGACCTTGGAATCAAAGCTTGCTGAAGCAGGGGGGTTTGTTTCATTAAACGGAAACGTAGATTTTGCTCGTAACATCTGTATTCGCTCTCCGGGAGGTTGTGTTGAGGTCATGTGCGATGAAGTGGTTGAAGAGGGAGCCAGGGGGATTGAGGTCGAGTCCAAGTACGCGAATTGACTCTTCTCATCCTCTACGGTTGACTCACCAAATGGTCTATCTTTTTCCTCGAGGGTGTACAATGTCGCGGCTCTCGAAGTAACTAGGCTCGAGCTATCGATGTATATAACGAACTCCTTGTTCTCTGTGATCACTTGTCGCATCGCATGCGCCTCGACCTCCCTTCCAAGCCACCAAAGATAGTGATAAATAGCACTCAGAGCAGACTTCTTGAACTGCCGATGCGCCGCCATGAGACTGTTGCCAACCTGTATATTCAACCACAGGGGCTTCGAGCGTTCTTTTTTCCAAACCGGCACTGAGAGCGAGTGGGCGGGGTCGATCCTCGGGGGGAGCTCCATCATACTCGCGCCATATTC
>HF955072.1:189848-245182 GCA_000582765.1 Phytomonas sp. EM1 | reverse complement strand
TTACCCGTCTATTTTTACTAGAGATGCGATATATATATATATATATATATATATATGCATTAGAGCCCAATCCGTCCCTACTCTCCATGACAGGACTGAAAATCAAGTGAGAGAAGTATTCGGGCCGCACCATATCACGTATATTTTCCCCTTTAGCGAATGGATGAGAGAAGATAGTGATCAACCAAGCTGCCCTACCGTGAAAACGAAGTAGATGAGGCGAGGCCGGATTCTATGAAACCAAGCACACCGACTCAGGTGTGCGGACCCCTTCTTATGCAACCCCCTCCCTGTTTACTGTTGTTGATTCTGCATCGCACGAAGCATCCTTGCCATCGCGTCCGCCTGCACCTCTCGAACTTCCCGCTCATTTGCCTCCATTATTACCGTGCGGAGGATCACATCCCACTTTGCGGAGCAGTTCTGCACACACTGCTTTTCCTCTAAGTCTTTCTGAAGCCGGTATCGAATAGGAGCCTGTGTCGTCCGCCGCAGCGTGTACAACTCCTCCGTATCGAGGCATCGCTCCATGCAGAAGTTGGTGCTATTGAACATTAACGCCGACTGCAGGCGCGCCTCGGTTAGAAATTGATAGGCGCGGGTAATGTTCTCCTCAAAAGAGGTCATAGGGGGAGCTTGAGGCTGCATCTTACCTGATTTTAATTTATCGTTATATGCTTATTTTTATTATCGGTCACTTTATATATCTATTCGCTTCCCCTTTCCCTGTGTGGTTGGTTTCGTTCACAAACAATTAATGGAAAACGTAATAATAAAGATTAAAAGCCGTAGTGAGTGGAAGCAATCTATAATAGACTGTAAGCACATAAAATGCACAAAAGGGGATCCTTCTTTCAATGGCATCTGTAAGACACTCATACGCGCTTTTTATTTGAGGGTTGAAAAGAAATAGGCAATGATAATGCTATCAAAGTCTCCTGGTTTCAGGGGACTTCTAGATGTTGGTGTCACGGTAATCCACAAAGATATCATCGGATAAGAATGATTCTTCGTGACTCTTCTTATTCATCAAGGAGAAGTATGTTATTTCAACATAACACACGGAGGGTAAACTTCACTGTACAAACACACATCATAACCCATATAAAAATACCAAAGGATACCGGTGGTTCATGAATTAAATCATTTTTCTCACCTACTGACGACGCGAGTTTATCGTTCATGGAATGCGCACCCCAGATAGCATAGAGGACACCATGTTTTAAAAAGCTGAATATCACGGCTGGCAGGCAGAACATCTGAGTAAACGCTTTCATTGCCAAACACATCGGTAGCTGTCCAACGTGAGGTCTACCCCACCACTTCCAGCATAACCCCCCGACGGGGCCGTACCGGATAACGTAGCTAATGACTCCCGGAAGTGTGCTGCGCAGATGCTGACTTGTGAGATTTGGAAACCATTTAGAGATGACCTTGCATAGCCACCCATCACTCCTGACTTCAGCGGTTTTTTTTCTATCCTTTTCGGTATCGGTAAGTGGACTCCGCCACGATGATCGCATTATATAGGAGAATAGGGTCGCAGGTTTCAACTGGTGGTCACGGCGTTGGGAACGCTCCTCAGAGAGCTTTTTCCTGAGTATTAGAAGTTTACGCTCCACGCGTGCAAATTCGTGCCACGTATCCGTGGTGTTAAGCCCCGCGGCTTGCTTTTCTAAATTCGATATTTCTTTTTCCATTGCAAGCTCATTAGGGAAAAAAAGCACACCCGCAAGACGGCGTTCCCAGTACATGCTAAAGACGTACGAGAGCACTACAACAATGAACGTTATAATAAGAACGTCATTATTGCTGATTCCATCAGGTTGCATGGGGCTTGAAGATAGTCCGTCCGTCGTATTAAGCTTCATGGGCCTCCTTTCTTCTTTCGGTAATATATAAAGGGTACGATGAATGTCGTTGGGATAAGGCCAAATATTATCTCCTACGCTAGGTGTATGCAAATAAATACCCTTTCCTTGCCTTTTTTCTTTGAAACGATTGAATACAAAAGAATGATTGTGAAGAACTCAGGGATAAAGCGGTGGAAAGCAACAGTACTTGGTGTGTTCTGAAAACTTTGAAACGTCAAAAGGATATTTTTTAGTCGAATTGCACGCCAAAAATCATATACGCGTATATATGTATGTATGTGCAAAAATAATTAGGAAAACCGTGCGCATTTTTTGACATCTGACCTTTATTCTAATTCGAAAAGTGGAGGTGTTGAAAAATTAGAAGCATGATTAGTTTCTATTCTTAGTTGGAAAGAAACCGAAGCGCTAAACAAAATAATTCTATAAAAAGGTTCTTCTAAATGTGTACCCCGATATTCAACATCTACAATACGCACAACGGACTCTTCAATGAAGCGCGAGACAAGGTCCTCTGCGGCTGATCGTTGATGTGCAGTGTAAAATGACTGCTGTGAAATGAGCACACTCCATAAATATGTTAGTTAGGGGCGACATCGGCAAGGGGAACGTTAAAGATGCGAAAGGTCGGGGGTGAGGAGGGAAACCAAATATTAAGAATGCGAAGTCCTTTCCCCCCTTAACGCAAGCTAGACCTCGCACACTACATCATATACGCGATGCCGTTGTCATAAAAGATAAACTGCCGTTGATGAAAGCGCCGCAGTACCGCCTCGACGGCCTCCGCGGCGCCCGCCGCGCGATACCCCATCTGAGCCAACTTCCGCACCACAATCGCCACCGTGACGGGGTCGCAAAGCTGCACCACCGACGCAACCCGCCGTTCGAACTCCGCGGTGGTCCAGTCCTCCGACGGGGGACTGGTAGGGCGAGGGGGAGGGGCCGGTGTGGGACACGCCCCTGCAAAGGCCGAGCTGGGGTACACGATATGGAGGCCGTCCGTGTCACGTGTGACAGCGTGTGTAGGGCCGTGTTCGGGAGCCCTGGTGTGGGAGGAGAAGCCGAAACCCCCTCCTTCGCGTCCATTTGTCGGGTTGGGACAGGACGGGGGGTCGCCCCCGCGGCCGTGTCCGATTGGGACAACGGACACGGAAGGGCTGGCCGTCGTCCCGGTAAGGGGTCTCCCGGGTCGGAGCCCGCTCCCACGTTTGGAAGGGGCCTCGGCGGCCTCGGCCCGTACCCCATTGGAGCCGCCCTTGGTCTTTGTGGAGGCCCCAGAGGGGGGGAGGGGACTGGCCGCCTTCGCGGCAGGGGGTCTCTTTGGGCCAAGCTTGGCTAACATCTCGGCGGTTTGCTGGAAATCCTTCTGCAGGAAGGTATCTTTGCTCACCCGCTTCCCTAGCTTTTCACAATTTGTGTAGTGGAAACTAGCGAGCATGTTGTACAGCGCGTCTTTGCTCTTGGCTGTGGTTTGAATGCCCACCATAATGCAAAGGACGCGCAGTGAATTGGCGGACAAATCAGCAAGGCTACCCCCCACCACACGATCCAACAGGGAGCGCATGTAGCTCCCAATAAATTCGTTCGCCTGCTCGCCGGAAGTGAACGAAGACGCCGGCACTGATGCCAAAGGTACCGACTGCAACGCTCCTGCTTTGTTTTCCACTGTACTAATGTTATCACTTTCTCTAATCGTCTGAGAACCTATATTAGTTTCAGACTCACTGCGAAGACGTTTTTCTCCAAGAAAAGATGGTGACGCCACGTCATTGGATTCTAACGTTGACGGAGCTCCTCGCGATGGTTCCTCTGCTAATGCTATGGTTACTGTTTGGAGTTGGGATTCAACCACAGAGGTAGGCATCGACGTTGTCTGCTCTTCCTTCCCCATCCCAATCGCAACATTATCGGTTGTCTGATTTCCAACTTTCTTGACCTGCTTCGATTTCTTTGACGTCGATTCAACAATGGCATCGCACCAACCTTGCTTTTCCTCAAGGGTTAGGGAGTGCAACTTGCGAAGCGCAAAGCTAAAAATGCCTTTGCGTATCTCATCCTCTTCGTTGCGAACAACCGGATGAAGATCACCAAAAGGGTTCTCTGGGCTCGCCATGAATGCGGGCAGCGTTTTTATAGTTCCGTAATTTCAATCTGAGCAAAACGTAGCCCTCTAGGATGATGCCAGTGTTGTTTTTGTTTGTGAACACAGTAAACGTCAAAAAGGTTTCTTTTTGAGTACAAATAGGTTACTTAATACAATGTCTCTCTTAAGACATAAACAATATCAATAACTTTTCTTAATTTTTAGGATATCATATCGGGATCCCATTAAGGGTTGTAGTGACGATTGATATTTCAAGTATATATATATATATATATATATATTTATTTATTTATGAGAAAGAAACAATAGAGATACGTACGTGTAATTTCAAAGAGTCATTATCATATTCCATCAAATAAGAAAATGATCATATACTGACAGATAGTTCAATCAACCATTGCACTTTTTATTACCATCACCATCATATCTCAGTTTCACACAGAAATGGAAAAAATAATAATCTAAAATAAGAACGTGTATAAGTGAAAAAGGCACCAAGGACTTCATGGCACCTTTTTCTTCTATATCAGCTATATATTCACACGATAACTCTCAATCACATTTTCATGTACTTTTGCATGTCGAATCGGGGTCTGCTACGTGCTGCTTGCTTTTTCCCAATTTATTGTGTTGGACCACCTCCTCTGGATTGAACAAAGCCCTGAAAACATCCTTTATGGAAGACATTGCCCCTCCTTCTTCACGGATTTCGTTCTCAAACTTCAGGGTCACCTTCTTGGCTTCAATCAATTTTCGACGCAGACTTGTCTTTGATCCCTCCGACTCGCTATTTTGGTCATCTGATTTTAAAAACGGGTCCATTTCTTTTCTAAAGCGATTATAGTAATGTTCCATAAACAAGCCCATGCGCGTCCTCACAGAGGAACCCAACGCGATAAAGCTGGTCACCGCAAGCACCACCACGACGAAGATCAAGACGCTTATGCGATGAAACTTTTCGTTGAGATCGGCCAAGACGTCGATGCCACTATCATGCGGGGGGAACGGACAGGATTCCCCACTCGCCGTCGTCGGAACCGGAACGCGCAGGAAGGCGCAGAGCGGACCCCAGCCCTCTCCTTCGCGGTAGATCAGTAAACGATCCCGCGGGACGACGTCTTTCACGCGCGCCTCAAAAAGATCCAGCGCCGAGGCCAACCGCAACGCGGGGGTGTGTAACAGAGGGCTCGTCGTGCTCGTTGACAAGCCGCGCGTGACCCTTGCGGAGGTGGCCTTGCGCAGATCAGTCATGCACACCAACATGCTGTGAAGATCCCCAAGTCCGATTCGCCGCTGAAGACGCTGGGTTTTATCCAGGATCGGTTGCAGCATCGCGTCGTATTCCTTCTCCCAGAATAATTTATCCGGCTCCTCGACCAAAACGACCTTGGTCGAGCGCGGGCACTCCTGCAGAATGGATTCGTACGCCAACGTCGCTGGCGGGCCGACAATGGCGTCGTACGACGCGACCTCCTGCGGTGGCGAGGAGGCCTCACCGTCTTTTTGGATCCGCGTTGAATCCTTGGGACTTTTGGCAGTTTGAGGGACCTCTAAGATCGCGGTGTCGAACTTTTTCTGCTGATTTAACACCATACACCACTCCTTTGGGTGGGTCTGCAGGTTGCCTTTGCGGAAGGTCGTCTCGAAGATGTACGGCGTGTAACCGAGCATCCGAACAGCCTCCCCCATAGCACCTCCATTGGGCGTCATGGTGAGTACTAGAACGCGTGGAGGGGGTGGGACATGCTTGATTAGAGTGCGTCTAAGTAGTGACATGCTCGGTTAAACTAGCATGAATTTTTTCTACCCCCTTTAACTACCCTGCGCTTAGTCTTCCTTTGAGTAAATAGTATTGGAAGAGGGGAGAGATATCGAGCACCTAAAGTTTCCAAATATTTTGTTATCCCTGTTTTATTACTGTTCTGAATTTACGGATTTTCATGCGCGATTATAATAACACACAGACACATCCCGCCCTCAGCTACTCCCTCAAAAAAGGAAGCCTCAGGTCCGACACAGCGCTTATTCACAAAGAGCGCGCCAGGAAGCCACTAAATCGTGCGAGGGAAGCCCTGGAATGGGAATGGCAAGGGCCATCAACCCCCCGCCTATCGTGGCGGATTGGGGTTGCCCACCAAAGACTTCCTTCATCTCCTTCAACGTACCGTCGACGACAACCGCGCGAAATTCAACTTCGGTTTTTCGAACCTCAGAGGGGGACCCCGTCTCGCACACGGCGGCCTCCTGTGAGGCTGCGATCCGTTCAGGGTCGTCATACCAAAAAGGCCGCCGCCTCACACGACATCGAAGACGAATCCCATCCCCCTTGTAAGAGGAAGAAGCCGGTGATAACGCATCTCCATCTCCCGCATCGCCGTTGCCGGAGTGAATGTTATCCTCGCCCCTCTCCTCCTCTTGATGCAGGTGAGGTGGGATTCGGCGGTAGTCGCCTAAAATGCGCGTGAGGGAGGCTGATTGATACCCCATCGGCAACTTATTCAGCGTCGCCGCCAACGCAGACTCCAATGAGGGGGGCAACCAACGCGCAAGGCTAACGGCATCCTCCGCTTCTCCTTCAGGAGTGGATGAGAAAGATCCCCATAGCGGATCGGGAGGCCCTGGTGAGGGCGGCAATGACGAGAAGGTTCCATCCCGCAGTCGCCTTTGCCCTTCCAACTCAATCGAAGAAAGCAAAGGCGGGACTACTGGGATGAAGAGAGCCCTCTGCGCGGTAGGAATGGTGGCTTTCGTATCATCTTCACCATCGGATTCGCCACACGACGAAAATAGCGTGCTCCTCGACCTTGCCTCCTTCTCCCAGAGAGAAACTTGATGCGAATGAAGCGTAGGCATCGACCACACCGTGGTAGGGTCGTTCAAAAGCACCTGCAGTCGACTCAAGCAGCGCCAGTAGCCCTCTCCGTAAAAGTTTGTGAGAGAGCCCTTCCCATCCTCACAAGACCCACGCGTTTCAAGTTTCATTTTGCGATGGTTCCGCTCGGTTGATCGTCGACTATTCTGAAGCTCCCATTCCATTTGCATCAATAATGACTCAAAGTCATTCTTTTTGTTAGACTCTTCAAGCATGTTTTGTAGCCCCAGCAGCTCCGCTTCCCTAGAGGATTCGCTCTCACGACAGCTTGGCTTCTCATCCCATTTATAGGTTTCCTTCACCAAACTTCCAACCTGGGCAAAGACGTTGGTGAGATGACTGTTGGATTGCAGGGAGCCGGTGACCTCCCCCATTTTCGGCCGCTCCGATTGAATGGAGTCGAGGATCAACGACTTGATCGAATCCGGTGGGCACCCTAGGAGCAGCACGTCGTCCTCGCCTGCATTGCTGCCCGACTCCCGCAGGGCTGATTCGCTAGCGCTCGGCGATGCTCGATCACGATTCGCAGCCTCCTGCCGTCGCCCCTGTTGAGCTTCTAAGAAGGCCTTTTCAACGAGGTGAAGGTCCGTCGTACCGGATCTACTGGAGGAGGATTCCGCGCAAGGAGTCAACTGCGGAATGCGACTCATCGTTGCCATGGCGGCGGTAGAATCACCCTGCCGGGAGTTGGGGTTCACGGAAAAAGGCTTCCCCCCCTCATCCGTCATTTCCTTCTCAAGACGAGGCTTCTGAAGATCTGGAGATAAGAAATCATCCGGCCCCTCGCGCTCCGCGCACGCCCACGCCAGGCCCGGCAACGGGGCGATGGGATCCACCACCAATCCCGTCTCCACATCTCGCCAAAATCCCTCTCGTACCATCCAGGGAAATAACACGTGCAACGGCATTAACGTATGCTGCCCGAGTTGATGGCGGAGGACCCTTCCACATCGTTTATCTCGCAAGAGAACATCCCACGGCGTGCAGAGGGTGGGTAGCCGACACCAGAAGCCCTCCCATGGTTCTCGATCCTGTTGCGGGGCTTCGTAAGGTCGGGGCTCGTGGAGAATAGACGCCGGAGGGAGCTCCAGCGCCACGCTCACCACTCCACGATTCTGGAAGGACACCAAGAGCGTGAAAAGCGCCTCGCAAAACTTTTGACTCACCAAAATCCGCGTCGGAATCACCAATACGAGAGGTAAGCGTGCCGCAAATCGAGAAAGAATGGCCTCGAGACCTATGCGCGCGTGCTTAAAAGTGCTTTCTAGGCTAACGCCAGACCCCCATGGGTTATCGGCCTGGGCAAACGCATCCAAGGAGAGGTGGTGTGCAGGGGGGGCTTGTTTAATTCGTCTTGGGTGGACTGGATTCGTTTGAAGATGCATATCGGCTGCCTCTGCCGGGCACCTTGAATTCACAAGGACTGGTCGTGTGAGATGGGCTACCGAGGCATCTGGGAAGAGGCGGAGAGACATAAACAATGGCGACGTCGCCGCTGTTCCGGCCGCAATGCACGACAGCTCTGGATTCCCTTTGGATGGATGCATCGGTGCTGTCGACGTCATGCAATTCAGGTACGTTTCAATCTGCTCGCAGAGAAGGTCCGTGCGGGAGGACCACGTGTAAAAGGGTGGAAGCTGAAGCTGAAGGCCCGCCCCAGCCAAAGACCCTGGCGTGGAGGATGCCAAGTCCTCCAAAGGATGCCGACACGCACGTAAGAGGCTGTGCAGCGAAACCGTGGACTGATGACTCGCGTAGCCTCGCTCATGGCCTAAGAAAATGGGTGAGAAGCTGATCGGAATAATCCGACTACTGGGTAAGTGGTGTGTGAGAGGAGCGCACGTGGTAAAGGGGTTCAGGACATAGCGCCTCATTATGTCTTTGTGGGAGAAAGAAAAAGGAAACCGAATAAAGAAGAGTTACTTGGGTGGGGTGAGATACCACATCAAAGAAAGGCACCAACGTGTACTTCCGACAAATCTTTGTTTCTAGATTGAAAGGTTAGCTGTGTGTCATACTGAATAAAAGCCAACCGATGAATGCCACAGATGACTCCCTTTTGTTCTTACCTTTTCTGAGCAAGGACAAAATTGCAGGCACCCACATCGCAGAACCACTTCTAGTACGCGACGCACCTAAACCTTTAGCAAAAGGCATGTTTGAGTGCAGCAAATAGTTGGTACCGCATAATTTGGACGATTTAGTTCCCACTCGTTTAAAAATTTTTTCCATCGCGTGGGGAGTGACCACGAATGAGTGTCGGCCCGTCGTTCGATCTGGACGCAGGGATCTGCGATTTGAGCAGCTTAGCAAACTCATGCCGTGTCTTTAACGCGTCCAGCCGCCTCCGCGCCGGGGAAGATATCCCCGCCTTTTTCCCTTCCTTCGGAGATACCAACCCTGCTGGCGCGTCCGCAGAAGAGGGCTCTTCCTCGTGGATACGAAACGTCCTCGGCGTTTGCCCGATGAGGAGTTTGGCCTCCATCTCACGCCGTAGGGCATGCCCATCCACAATAACCGTCTTCACCCCCATATCGAGGCCGTCATTCGCACGCGGAAGGAACACACCAGGGGTGGCTTCGATACCACGGTGGCTCGCTTCCTGCGATGACAACCCCATCGACGACATGACTTCCCTCGCGTGAAGCTGATCGCGAAGTTTTTGAAGCCACGGATCCATCGATGTCGAGGTGCCATTTGGATACGCACCGGTTTCCTCCACCCCCGTCTGCGTCGCGGCTGCGCCGTCCGTTAACTGTTTCTGGGCGTATTCCGTCAGGGCGATGGATTCGCGGAGCAATTGGTTGTGCGACGTTTCCACCGTCGCAAAGAGGACCTCGATCCGGTAATCCTTCGATACTCGCATGGCGTACTCGAAGGTGTGAAACGGCTCGTGGGTTCGCTTGTAACCCACCCCGTACTCCCCCAGACAGGGCTCCGTCACCACGAAAAGCGAACGCGGGTTGACGTGCAGCCGAGGGTACCACGGGCAGTCGTGATGCTGCAGGTGCACGACGGTGGTGGAGATGAGGTTAAGGAGACCGAAGTAGGCCCCAATGCTTGCCGGTTTGCGATGAACTGGGTAGCCCGAAAAGTTCCCAATCATCTCGCTGATCTGGCAAACATTCGGCGGGGAAGGGATGAGGCCGAGGAAGAAGAATCGATAAAGCACCCGCTGCAGCGTCGGGGCGCGGGAAAACGCAAAGGCGAGGGTGTCCTTCCCGGGAAGACCGAGATCGCCGGGCTCGTAGAGGTTCACGCAGTAGCGGGATTCCTCGGCGATATAGGCTGCCTTTGGATGCTGAAGCAACTGCAGCAGCTCATCGCAGATCGCGGCCTCCTCGGCCCTCGAGATGATGCCTTGGTAGCCCATCAAACCGTTGACGTACATCTTTCGCAGCCCGTAGACACTCCGTGGGTGGCCGATACTTTCCAACATCGGCTCCAACAGCTCACCTTCGATCTGGTGGGAGTAACCCCCCTCATCGTGATGGCGGCGGCGACGATCGGCATCCAGGACCTCAGGGGGCGCCTCCTCGGCGGAGGCTGTGGTGGTGTCGTTCGCGCTTTGAAGGGGCCCCGTGGGCGTCGTGGAGGCCGCTCGCAGACGGGCCACGCGCCAGGAGTTGGTGCGCTGCCGCGATTCCAACTCCTCCCGCGCGTAGACGCTGTTAAAAAGGGCGGAGTCCTTTGGGATGGTCGTCCACCCACTACGGCCGTGATACTCGGCTTCCGGGAGCCCATTAAGGTCGATGTCGGCCTCCCCGCCTTCCGTGAACTCGACGACGGAGACCGCCTGGGATTCCAAGGCCTCTTGCATCATTTTACGCCGCATCTCCCGCGTGGGCTTCACGGGCTCCACCCCGTGCTCGTCAATCCCGTCGTAGAAGGCGTACTTCCGTGGGAACGGCGTGAGCAGGGAGGCGGTGGTGCCGTCTCGACACGCCTCGAACTCTTTGGTGGATTGCTGCTGCTCTTGAAAGGCGCGATAGCGGGCACGCTGGGAAGACGACGAACCCGTTTTCGAGCCCTGCGAGGAAGAAGATAAATTTTGTGGAATGGGTTCCCCAGGTTTGAGTTCGCGCGTCAACCCCCCTCCATGGCCCCGAACACGCGCCGCGGAGGGGGTAAACCTTGAGTCGCCTCCTCCATTGGCGCTATTCGAGATGCCGCTATGCTGTGCATTTTTGGTGAAAGAGGAGTTTGTCGACGCAGGGGTACGATTTGTGTTGGTAAATTGACGCTTTCTCCTCGAAACGGACGAACTCGAAGAGGGCAAATCACGCGCGATGGTACCTTTCACTTGTTGTGGATACTGTATCTTGAGCAGAAGTCGCCAAGTTCGACACCACATCGGTGGCACCTTTTGGATGCTATTCAAGTAACTAGAGCCACAACACCTCAAAATGAATTCAACAAGCAAAGAGAGAAAGTTGGTTGAGCCTTTTCCTTAAAATATCTCTCCGACTTACTTCGCATCATTGTACATATAAGTATTTTCATAAAATTTTACACCGCAATAATAACCGAATGAGCTGAATAATCAAGATGATAATTTAAAACGATGATAAAATGAACCACAATATCTCTTGTGTATAAATGGAGATTAAAAAAATTAATGAGAAATATATCACAGATATAATATACCGCTTTCACAGTCACTACACAAATTCGCCCCGTGTTCATAGACGCATATTTGAACTGTAAAGCTTACCCAAGGTTCTGCCATCTTTTTCAAATAGTGAAAAGGTAAACCGTCCTTACCCGAGGTGTCTCCGAAGTTCTTGAGGCCCGTGACTTGCGCCCTAGAATGCGTCGAAGTGCCCAGCCGATAGATGCTCCGACTATAAATCCCCCAAGGTGTGCAGCATGTCCTACGGTCTGTCTCGGCATCAGACTCTTCCACATATCCACGTGTTTTTCCCACCCCGAAGCGAATGCATGGCTGACCGCATTCTGTAGCAGCAGCAGCGCGTCGGGTAAAACCAGAAAAATCATACAAAGAGGATTATGAAAAAACACGGCGTTGAAGCCTGCTAAACCGCATACCGCGGCACTGGCACCGCACATGACCATGGAACGATTCACTATTTTCTGAATTCCGGCGGTGCCGCTGTAAAAACAGCCTCGACAAAAAGTTCCGACGCGTTCCAGGGAAGCGGAAATCGTGCGTGATACCACCTCATCGCCGCTTCCGAAAGCCCCTGATGCGTGGCTGCAAAATCCGATCGACCTCATCGTACGAGCAAAGAGATGATAAATCAACGTGATCTTGTCTTTTATCATTCCAGCTGCCTTTTCACACACGCGCCCGGATTGGAGCTTGTTATAGCACATTTGCCCACCTATTCCACCTACAGGACCGGCGACTAACATCACCAAAGATGAGCCGATGGCGCTTTTAAAGCTGATCCACAGACTCTCTTCCTGGATAGCTTCAGTGACATTCTCATCCCCAAACTCAAGCAAGGCATAGGAAAGCGCCAATGAATTCGCAAAAAAGTGCTCGTTTGTGAAGTGTACGAAGATATGCGTCCAAAGACATTGCCATTTCTTTGAAAAATTATGCGTCGAGAAGCCATACTCTAAAGCACGCTGCAAACATTCATCGTTTGTGGGCCAATGGCCACCACTGCAGTGCACAGCAACAAGAACACCGAGCGGTGCAAAGCGTATCCATAGACAAAGAGGCCTAATCTTGACTACCCTGTACTCTTTCATCCCTTGTGAAGCTATCTAAGAGTAAAACAAGACAAAAACCTCAAAAGGATATATTCTTTCCTTATTTTTTCTAAGCGATAAGGAACTTTATTCTGCTTCAGTGTGATGGCAACGCTTTGCTTCTTGACGAAAATACCATCAGCGAAGATTTTCATCATATTTCCAATAGGCAGAAGATAAAGAAGGAACATATCCAAAGAGTTATGTACGTTGGTGTAATGTATTTGGATGAATGTATGAATATATATTATATACGTACGAAAAGGTTTCGTTCAAAGAACCTTCCTCCCCCCACCGAAAAAAAGGATAAGGACAAAGATGGAAACACCCAAAGTTGATCAATAATATGTTGATAAACTCCAAACTCACACGCTTCATTAGTATATGATGTTCCCTTCGTTGCCGCTTTTTTCTTTACTTTCCCGATCGCTCAAAACGGATGAATGGCAGTAATAAACGTTTTTTTCAGACTCATGCAGATGGGTTGGCCCCTGGAGCGGGTGTTGGCAGCGGTGGCTTTGCATTAATCGATAAGGCGTGAATCGCACCCGAGTGAAGCTCATCCTTGAACAGGTTGTTTACCATGCGATGACGTTCAACCAATGGAACATTTTGAAACGCTTCGGAAACGATACGGACACTGTACTTCGCCTCGTCCGCACTGACCACAGTGACCTCAAGCTCCTTTGGGTGGAGTTCATCTAGAATTTTTTGCTTGATAAAATTTTCCATTTATGGGCGTTTTTTGCTTCTTACACCGTAACTCCAAGGGAGGTTTAAAATAGCTAGTATTAGGTATGGCGAATAATGTAAAGTCTCACAAATGTTTTCTAAGAAATACTGGAAAAAAGATAGGCCAACAAAAGAAGCAATACAAACAATATAGCGACGCTTCATATCATACACTACCTGCCTTTTGGGATGCACCTCCCTGAACAGCACTTTTTTTCTTAATAAAGAGTCCAGGTTTCTGTTGAACCGATTTAAGCATTTGGTGATGACATGAGTGAGGTGAAAAGATTTGTGAATTCATCGTCATCCTCAGCGAGAAGCAACTTACCATTGGAGGAGTGATCTATCTCATGGAGGGAAGATGGGTGCCGCATGTTTTGGCTGCCCGCTACGTCCCTGTCATAACCTCGGTGTTTTCTTCCCTCGGCAGGCTTTGCACGCTCGGGTGCGGAAGGGCTTGAGGGGCGACACGCGAAAGCGCGCCGCAGCTGCATCTTCTGCCGCGGAGACAAGGAATACCGCCAAGCATACCGCCAACTCCGCCCATGCAGAGCGGAACTCCCTATCGAGGAGCCGCGTCCGTTCACTACCGACGCCAGCTGCTGGGAAGGAAAGATCACCGGTGGCCCTCGCCCCCACGCCGCCTCAACCCGGGAACCCGCCGCCCTCGACTCGTCTCCCACGAGAAACTCCGCGACGTAGAAATTCTTCGAATGCGGCATTCCAACCGCGGTGGGTGACTTTCCAGACGAATCGGATGTCCCACAAGCCTCCCTTCGCCGTCCCGATTGTCCCCTTGACACGGCCCTCGTCTCGAGGGACAACAGCGTCATACTTCCAATGAGGTGTAATAGGGAACTTTCAGGGATGGGGTCACCCCACACCTCGTTGTCACAACCCCCTGTTTCCCCTAGGACGTCTCCAAAGACTTTTTCCAACACGGCCTCGTGCACTGCATGCCACTTTCTGGTGTCAAACCGATCCCCTTTGTCTGAGATTGGGCCCGGACCCCCCGTGGACAAGGGGGAAGCCTCGATTGGGTCTAATTGACGTTGACGCCAGCTACGCACCGCGTGGGCGTTAAGCCCCGCATGGTATAACAGCACACAGAGGGAGATTTCCACCCGTGGCATCAGCATCGCGCGCGGGGCGCCTCCGTTCTCGACACCGTTTGACTTTCCACGCCTGATCTTCTCGAGAGCTTTGCCGTGTGTGGTTGAGATGACAAAGCGTGTTTCATCATCCCCCGCCCCATCGGGCCAGTGGTCGTGGTGGAGCAAGGATGTCCACCAACAGTGCAATATCGCACTCATTAACCACACGTCTGGGCACGTATTCAGCAGGAGTAACATAATCTTCTCCATGATGGCGGGATCATGAAGAGTCTTTGCAACAGTGGTGGGTGATGTTGAGGACAGACCTCTGTTCTCGTCCTCAAGGGGTGAAAATCGAAAGGCTCGTGATGGTACTGGGTTGAAGATGCGAAGAAGCGCAGTGTAACTTAGTGAGAATGTGGTCACCCAATGGGATATTACCCCATCCGCACGGAAATCTGAAAACAATGGAAGAAGTTGCGAGGAGTCTGCGGTCGTCGGCCATCGTACAGAGGGAACTGGTAGATGCAAAACCCAGCCAATCAGTTCCAAGAACGAGAAGAAAAGGTGAAAACCTGCAGGTGAATTCTGCTTGAGTACCATACGTAGGGCCTTTGTGGACTGGAAAATTTCATGCCGGTCACCAGAGGAGGAGTCGGTCGTATGGCAACTGTGGTTTCCATCCTCTATGCTGTTGTGGCTCTGATTTGTCGAAACGCCTTCAGATGTTTCAGGCGTATCATCGAATTTCCACTCATTATTACCTTCAGCTTCCCGTGCAATGCTGTCCGCTTCCATCGCACTTGAATCGGTATTCGATGTTGCGTGCGCATGGCTGTATTGACTTTCCTGTGAAACGGAGGTTTTCTTCGCAATGGTTTGTCCAACCTCATCCTCGGATGGGACGTCCGAGCCCACTTCATTGGCGGTCTGCGCCATGTTTTCATCCCACAGCGAGGCGGAGGCTGCATCAAGCTCCTCCAACCACACCGCCTCACCGCTGTCGTACGGGTTTGCTTCCTCCCCCTCATCCCCTTGGCTCGTGGCATGCGGTGAGTCGCCACCGAGATCGTCCTCCGCGAGAGCAGATGGGTAATTCTCACCGACCTGCTCATCAACGGCGTGGGGGGCCTTTCCCGCGCCGTCGTGCAGTGAGGACGACAAAAGCGTCGTAATAAAGTGGTCGATTAAATCATGCCCGGAGTCGATCGGCCGCGACGCGTATTGAGGGGCCTCCCCGACTTGCCAGGTGGCCGTATCCTCAACGAGACGCCACAGTGTGGGGTTGTTCAGCGTTGGCAGTATACTCACTGCACATCGGGTGCCCTCTGGGATGTGGAAGGCGAGGGTATCGAGGAAGGAAAGGACGTGTTTCAGCGTTTTCGCCACCCGTTCGCTCGATGGGGTTGGATTCGACCGAGTGAGGTCCAATAGCGGACCTTCCATCGCCGATTCACCCGATGGACACAGTCGGAGCCTTTTCACCCACACCTGAAGCACTCGCCAGCCCAGCGAATTCGTTCCAAAGCTCGCCAAGGGCCCTTGAGGGGTCTCACGCCGCCACGTGGCAGCCCCTCCCTCCTCTTCTTCGTCATCCCCGTTATCGTGGGGATCCTCCTCTCCCCACTTCTCGGGCGCGTCGGCCGGCCAGGTACTCCACAACAACGCCTGCAACAGCCGATCCCACGACACCGCCTGGGCGTTCACGGGGGTCTCCAACAACGCACGCGCCCCGCACGCCCCGCTATGCACCGATCCGAGCATTCCCAGCCGTCGAACGAACCTCGCGAGGATCGGCGCGCACGCCCCCACCACCTCCCTTTCCAGCATTTCCCACCAGAGCGGGGTGCGAGGGGCGGCGGCGCCGGGTTGCCCCCACCTCACCAGCACCTGAAGGAGCTTCAGGAGGACGTAAAACGACGGATACGCGGCCCCTCGCGCAACCCCGGCGAGCTCCTCTTCGGCCGTGAATCCCGCCGAAGGGAGAAGGGGGGGGGCACCCCCCCCACGGAAAGGGGCGGGCCGCAACACCGGGAGCGCGGCGTGGCGTCGAAAGACGTCGAGAGCGGCCGCCACGGCCTCCCGTAAGGCCTCCACCGCGCCGCTTTCCTCGAAAATATCCTGGGCGGCGTGGGAAACCCAATGAACGCGATTGGAGGCGAAGGATGGAGGGGGGCCTGAGAAACTCCCCCGCCGAATGGGGCGCCCCCCCCCCTCCTCCCGCCTCCTCCCCTGCGGTGGCTATCCCGGCGAGGAGAAACTCCATCCGCCGCTGACGTTCCTCACGCGGTTGGTAACCACTCCCGGAGGTTTTCCAATACTCCATGGCCTCCTCCGCGGCTGGATTTCTCGCGCGGTGGTGAAAATCCCTTGTTGAAACCTCCCAACCTCCCCCAAAGCCCGCCACCCTTCGCCACGCTATCAGGGCCTCCTCTTTCCCAAAGAACGAAACCGGCAACGGCCCGCAGGGCAGGTGGGTGCTCATCCCTTCCAACGTCATGAGCACCCAAAGCGTCGCCACGGTGCTGCCGCCGTGGAAGACGTGAGGGAATTTCCCGAGCAGCGCGTCATGAAGACGACGCCAAACCCCACACGCGGTGATCGGTCGTCTTGTCGGGGCGGGATGGAACACCCCGGAGGCGTGAAAGCCGTCGAAAACCGTGGAAAAGATCACTCGCGCCCAATCCTCGACGCGCGTTCGCGCCTGCAACATCTCCAGCGAGTTTGCATCCGTAGACAGCCTGGAGGAGACGAGGCTCCACGCCCATGCAAGATATCGCTCACGCAGAATATCCAAGAGGGTGGCCTCGAGAAGGGGGGTTGGTTCAACCACCTTCTGTTCGTGCTCATCCGGCACCCTCGGATGGGGATCCTCGTAATTTGAAGGGTCGTTGCGGATGGTGCTGACGGCACGTATGGCATGGGCTCTTCGCGACGCCACCACGTAGCCTTCAAGTAGCCCGATCGCGGCGAGGGTGCATGCGAGGACGATCCACTCTTCGCAGCGCTCCGTGTAAGGGTCATACCCAATCTCTTCGGAAGAAAACTCAACAGAGGAGGCGAGATTTCCACGTTGCGGCTGGAGCAGCGACGGAAGGCGTTGGGAGGGGCAAAGAACCGGGAGCACCCATTCGCGCATGAGCTCCTGGAATATCTCGGCGCCCCGATCATACCTCGGCGGCGGCCATGCAGGCCGTTCACGGTGGTTTCTCTCGACGCCAGGTTCGGAACGTTTCCCCGGTTTCGCCGAGAATGTCATATCCGACAAGCGCGCCGCGGCTTTCAGGACTTGCGGCAGCAACGCGCAGGTGACGTAGTACTTTTTGTACGGCAGCTGAGCCCCTAGGTGGGTTGCGAGGGCCTCGAGGTATCCTTTCGGATACATCAACGTCGTGGTGAGAAACCCCCCGCAGAGGTGGGCGGTTCGCAACTCCGAATCCGACATCCCCGCGACGTGCGAGTGGAGCTGAAGGGCGATCGCACGCAGCCCCACCAAGCGATTCGCCCCTTTCTCGACCAAAAGACCCCCTTTCCAGGTAGGGTACGTCGTCGGGAGGAGGCGTTGCGCCTGCTCGACCACAATCGAATCGGGGTTTGCCCACCCCCACAACATGAAAAGCTCCAGCGCGAGGCGGCCGTAGCCCCGCCCGAGCAACCACGCCCACGCCACGTGAAAGGAAAAGGCGGATGACAACCACACCGCGGCGAGGCCGCGCTCGAGGGCCTCGCGCAACGCACGCGGCAACGCATCGTACGTGCAGAGTGGATAAACGTGGGCGTAGAAAGCCCTCCCCTTTCCGTCCGACCGCACTCGATGGGAGGAAGGGGAAGAGGCGGCCTCCACCGGGCGGGAGTTCCCCTCCCCACCCTCCAAAGGGCGGAGGTAAAGGCGAAGAAAGGCCTGCTCGAGGACGCTGCGGATGAAGGCCGGATGAAGACGCGCAGCGACATCGCCGTCGGAAGGTTGGGAGGCCCCCCTCGCATCCACGCGAGTTGAGGATCGCTGGGCGCGCGAAATCGCCTCCTGCGCGGCAGCCTCGCGTAGTAACGGGGGAAGTGCCTTCACCGCGTCCAATGGCGTGCGAAAAGGACGCGTGCGGAGGCCAGATCCTCCGCCTTTCTCTTCATGGACTTCCTCAGGGATTTCAAATACCCCGTCCGCGCGGGGTCGAATGATAAAAAGAGATGCCACCGAGGCATTAGGGAAATAATGAAGCGCGGAGTTCGCTACCGGGGCCTCGGGAAAGCCGTCAACGGAATGCGATCCTTTTTTTGCAGGGGAAAACAACCGGGAATAAAAGGAGCCGACGTTCGGAGGCTCGGAGTCGAGGCTGTGGGCGCGAGTGGCGTCTAAGAAAATCTCCATAAATCGCGATGAAGGGATCTCCTCAGTGGGTGTGCGACCAGTGTCGTTGTGCGTAGGAGATGCAGACGAGCCGGGATGATACAGTCTCATCTGCTGAAGCAAGGGGAATGGTCGATAAGTAAAGGAATCACACCATGCTACCATACTTCCGATGGTGCATAACGCACACGAAAATAATTTCGGCAAACCCTCGGCAGAAACTCTTCGCATCACTTTCACTTCTTGGAAGAATCCCTTCAACAACGCTGCGTTTTTCACGCTGACTTGATTAGTGCTCTCGGTTCAGTCGATGAGTCTCTTTCTGTGTCGATTGAAATAACACAAAAAATGAACCACTAACCATATCGCTTTCCTTGCTTATATTTAAAAAGCTACCTATGAGTACTTTATACGAAGTGAGTCTGTGCTTCGTACGGCGAAATAATAATCGTGTCGAGATGAACAACAAGACAAGGAAGTGAAAGGGAAAAGAAAAGATAATGAAACAAGAACTACGTATCATCAGTCACCACTAATGTCATCCCGAAAAGTAAGAACGTAACCCTTCGCATAATAATTACTTTTCCAAAGTTTGAAAATATAAATCTATTAACCCATGTGTTTTGAATAGTATTCAGCACAGAAGGGAAAATGTAATCGAATATAGAGACCAACAAGCGATTTTATAATAGGAGATCCCATTTAACGCAGCAAATCAAAAATAGGGGCTAATTTAATTCACAAAAAAAAACATGAAACATTCGTTCGTCATTAAGTGAGCATATAAATATCCAAAAGAGATGCCTTTAATACTCAGCATTTTTTCACCTTTTTATCCTTCTATCAAGACTGTAAAAAACAAAAGATTGATAAAAAAAATAGTATACATCAAATATAGATATCAAAAATATGAGCACACAATATTATGCGTATGTACATATATTTTGTACTACTTAATCTCTCATGTCTCTTTAAAAGTATATCAATGCACTCATAAGAAAGAGTTTTATAAAAACCTTTTCTGCGTAACATCAAAGGGAGAGAGACCAAGCTCAAAGTAAGACTAATTATCACAACCGACAAATTTTGAGGACAAAAAGACGACACAAATCAAGCGGTAAACATATCATCCATGCACAAGATACGTTCTCCACTTTCTTGGGGTAAGCTATTGCAACACTCTCACAATATGAATTTCAAGCATCCAAATTGTGGAAAATGTATATTCAGATCAAATGTCTTGAAAGTAGCAAAATTATTACACGTGTAGGCGACGAGCTAAGAATTTTGTGTGAAGCAGAAACTCAAATAATCAGCAACAACAATTTGTAAAGCGATATATCCTACTCGAAAAATGGCAAGAAAAGAAAAGATTACGTCTACAATGTATGAACTGTTTGCGTGAAATAGTTTGTATAATTTTTCGATAACTCTGGACGAATGCATCACTGATGTTTTTGTCATTTTGCACACCCTTAATTTAATTGAGGATGTGTTCATCCACAATGTACTATGGCTTTCCCTGATATCTTGTTTTTGAACAAAACGGCATTACCATTTAAATGAGAAACAAACAATCAAATCACACCCTCTAGGATGCCAACGAAGAGATCGATTTTTTTTTGCACTGCACATTTAGGAGAGTCGAGGCCGCAACTCGACTTCCAGAAAGTGTAGTAATAACTGAAATATTATGGAGTATTGTTCTCTGCCTGGCTGTTATTTAGTCTTTATCCAACGTAGCATCCCCAGATAGCATGGGAAACATGGGTGGATGAACAGCCTAAAAAGAGAAAAACAGACACCATTATTTGCTATATGGGTTTGGGTCCACTTGAAATAAGCAAGAGAGACTATGTTTTAATAAAACTGACGCTCACAGCTGGGGTAATCTAAAGCCGTGGTCTCACAGTATTGCAACCGGCGCCGGACACAAGCTGACTCGGCAGCTGAGCTTTAATTGAATTGTGAAAAATATGGCTCGTGGTGCTTCCACTGTTGGTGCAACTATTAAATGGCCTGCGGGCACTGATGGCCTTTTCCTGTGGCTTAGCCCCGACCGCCTCACCATAAAGCGAGGCCACCCTGGAGACAACGGATAGGCGGACGTAATTGGTGCCCTTCTGAATGTAGTCGTGAAGGCTGAGAAACTGCGCTACGGAAATTTTGCCCTTTTCCTGAATTGGCAGTTTGGGTGAAAGGGGGGAGGAAACCTCCTCGAGTTTATTTCTAGAGCTCATTTGGTGTTGAGAAGAGCGATTAGTAGATGCAAACATGTTAGAATCCCCCATGGACATTTTCGCGGCTTGTGAAGAGAGAATACTTTTCCTGCCTATATCTACCACCCCAGAGGATCGTGGCTCTTTTTCGGTTAATTTGCTACTGCTATCATCCTGATTTTCCAAGACAAGGGAGTCATTTAGACCGTGACGCCGCAACAGATATCTATTCAGTAAATTCAACCACTCGGTGAGGACGGATCGTACAACAAGTAGCTGCCGATCGTTCTGATTGTGGCTGAAATCGGTCACCAAGATCGCGTTTCGGCGGTTATATTTCACCGAAGCGGGGGCGTTCTCGACAATGACGACGTTGCTCATGCTACGGCCAAGGAGCCGCAGATCCTTGGTGTAATCCTCATCGCTGCTGTACCAGCGGGAGTCTTGGTAGATAATTTGATCAAAAATCGCCCCCTGAGGGTCCAGCCGATCCAACACCCGCTTCGCCACGCAGCTGATGCTCGCCGTCCAGAGCACCAACTCCAGTCGAAGGCCGTTCTCCTCACGCTCCGGGCGGGTCGTGGGGGCCTCGCAGGTCGCCAACGTGGAAACCGATCGCGTAAATTTCAACCCCGCCCCTGCGGCCGAAGAAGGGGCCGCAAACGGGAGGGGTTTATAATGCGGCCGACGATACATCGCGCGAAGATCGTGCAGCAGCTGAACAGCCCCTGGTCGCAGGAGAGGCGGGCCGGCAACGCGATTGTTGCAAAGCGTCTCGTCGAGATCAAACACCACCGTCGCGGTGCGCTCCCGCTCTTCCGGGGAGAGCAGAGGCGGGATGATGACGATTTTCGAGACCGCCGGGGATGTTTCCCGCTGCACGGAGCCCTCCAGAGGGGGGATCTTCTCTAAACTCGTGCTGGGAGAGCGGCGTGAGGGGGTGGTGCAGGCGACGACCCCCGACCGCCGCTGCGAGGTGGAGGCCCGAGACGAAACGACGGGGTTGTGCAGGCTGCATCGGAGACGACTCGAGAACGTGGAGGAGGCGGGGAGAGGGGGCGAGTCTCGTTCCGTCGACGCTAAAGGGGTTCCGAGTTTGATGGAAGGCCCGTTCAAGCCGGATCGTCGCGCGGTGTCGGCTTTGCCCCGCCCGGAAGGGGGTTGAATCACCACCGAGGGGTCTAACCCTTTCACGGGCTGCTGCTGCTGTCGCCGGAGGATGAGTCGTTCCTGAAGCGACATCGCGACGGCCGGCCCCTCCCCCCCTTTGATCCCAACCCGAGTCGGGGAAAAGGGAAGCGGAGAACGTGGCAGACTCGACGTCGCCGAGGACGATTTGGGCCCGTCGTTTTCCAATTTAATTTCGTCCTTTCGCATCGTAAACGAGCCGTTTTCCAATTTGTCGGCTTGGATTTTGGGGGATTTCGACTCCCCCATCCCGCTCATGTGACGGTCTCTGGGGCCCTCCTCGGGTGGATTTTTCTCGCGATGGCGCCGCCGTGAGGGGGCTTTTTTGACTTTAATGAATTCATGGCATCGACCTAACTTTCTACGACGAGATTTATACCACGCGGAGCAAATCAGCTGCCACCGTTTGGTGGAGATCAAGCGAGCCCTAGGAGCCACCACCGCAGAAGGGCTGGGGGGATCCTTATCAGAACCCGCTGCCGGCCTCTTCACCCGAGGGCCGACGACGCGTGGGGAGGGGGCGACGAGGGTCACATTCACCCGTTTTCGGATGATATTTAAAAAAGAAGTGGACTCATCCTTTTTCCCGACCCCTGCGGATGACGATTGCCGTGCCAGACCCGTGCCCGCCTTCCCACCAGACCCGGTCGATGGCATCGCATTAGCTGAGTTCACCGGCTTCTGTCGTTCGGCCACACGAAAAGGGGCCGTCGAGGTTGACGGGGTCGACTTTTTGGGATTCTCGAAATGTTCATGCGTGGATGGCATCGACCGCGGTGCTGGTTTGGGTTTCTTGACAGAATTCCTTGAGTTTACACTATCAATGGATTCTTCATTCATGAAGGATATGTGACGCGGTGGGACCGTTGTTGGGGTGTTAAACGAACACGAAGACGCTTCAGGAAAAGAAATGGAAGTATCCGCTAACACAGTTACCTCATGAATCTGGTTCGCGATCGAGTCTTCCAGTGCACCGGATTCTTCCACTGCGTTCATGGAATGTAGCTTCAGCTGAACTGCGTGCCCCAATGGTCCTTTACTAACATCTGGTATTGATTTAGTCGGGTCTTCGATTTGAACATTCACTCGTTTGATGCTTTCTTGATCCTCTGAGAGCCGCACTCCACTCTCCATCCTTAAGATGTTTGCACCGGTTTCACTGAAGTTTTCCTCACTTGGGGTGGTTATTCCTAGACTCAAGATGCTGCAAATTGCCTTAATATTGCTGTCTTTGGGGCTGTATGTAGACTCTTGTTCGGTGAATATGTCTGCATTGTTATTCTCGCATACAGAATGAAGCAGATTGTTCTTTTCGTCAGTTAAGGGTATTGATAAGGGTAGTTCCGTTTCGGGTGATGAATGAGTGTGTGGTATAGCACTGCGCGGGTAATTTGCTTTTGAAGTGGAAAAACGAGGCTTGTTCACCGCCTCATCTATTGCCAGTGAGGGACCTGGACAGGAGTTATTTTTCTTCTTCATAGCAGTTCGAGAGTTTCGATATTTGGCCCTTTGTGCAGATTCATTCATTTCGAAAAGGTATGTAAACAGTCACTTGTTTTTTAATGTGGCGAATACAGTCATATATAATTTCCGAATACGAATAAAATATACTACATTTGATAATCCAGAGGTAAAGAATGATGAAGAAGATGTTATCATGTAGTCACAAATCGTAAAATTTAAGATTGGGATCTCCTCGGTTCTTAATCCTTCTTAAAAAATACCATTCTAGGTAATACTACCGCCACATTAGAAAAGAACTATCCTCATAAAAGATGTGTACCCCCATAACATTGTTGAAACATATTAAACAGAATTAGTAATAGCAATTATAGTTTTGAATATTTAAAGCAAGCAAACTATTTATTTCCCTACACATGCATATACATACTAGCATAACCTTTTTTCTTATGTATTTGCTTCAACTATAAAAATTTCAAACTATACTGCCTACTTTGTTTAAATATTTAGCGCACAGGGAAATAAAGGAATATCATTCTCTACAATTGTTCTTAATATTGCTCTCCTTTTACATCACAATCCTGTGATTCTATTTTTACTATTATTTTACCACTTTTCTAGTAGAATAGATTTCCCAAGATAAGCAAAAGAAGGTTCCTTAGGTCATGCATGAAAAAGAAAGCTAAAAATGGGAAAAAAAAAGGATTTTAGAAGATATCACGAATGAGGAAAATGGAATCCGCTCATGCTTGATGCACCAAGAGGCACCTGTATGGGTTAGAATCAAGAACCTGCGATTGGAGCAAGAGGCAACAAAGTAAAAAAACCCTAGAAAAGATAGCCAGGAACATAGGGCGGTGCCAAAATATAAAAGACGAAAACATCTAATAGTCGGCATGCATTTGCAAAACAAGAATATAATAAAATATGCACTATCCAATGTTTCAGAGGACTTGTAATATAATTAATATACATTTACGTAAATTATTTTACAAGAACTCGAATATATAGAATAAAAAAATCAAAAACAGAGAAAATAAATTAGAAAAAAACACCAAAATTTTACTCATAATTTCTTAAAGCAATAAAATGTATATATCACCGGAAAACGAACACCCACATACTTTTAAAAGTTACATTAATTAGTGGATCAAACCTGACGCTAGTATATTTTATCATCAAGCATCCCAACACTTCTATTAATTCCCTCCCCCTCTGTTCGAATAGATCCATCATGTGACTAATAAGCCTCGCCGAGACCAAAAAAAATATGAATTAAGCCGTTCATACGATATCACCATAAGATAAAAAGACTATACTGGTGCATTGCCTACATTAAGCAAATATAAAAATATATATATCGCAAGATCTATTCTTAACAGAAATTGGAAACAAACGACAGCTTCCCTTTTTGATCCTTCTCAGGTATATAATAGTTTTTTTTAAAGCAAGGGTGGTGAGTGTATCCTAGGTGGGGGACGACATAGCTGAACTTCGTCGTCGGCCTCTTCCATGTATTCCTCTTCGTCATCATAATAATCTTCGTCATCGTAATATCCTTCCTCATAATAGCCCTCCTCGTCTTCACCGTCATAATTGTAACCCTCAAAGTCATCTTGATCATAGGCCTCATTCAGCTGACAGGTGCCGGCTTCCCCGATGCCGTCGCTTTTCCCTTGGTTCGATCTCCCAGCGAGTGGAATTTGCTGAGGGTGGTATGACGAAGCTCCTCCTTGCGGCTGCGCGTTCCATTCATAAGGATCCAGAGGATCGTCCGAGGGCTTCGATGCCTTGAGGAAAGCAGGGCATACATCCACTGCAGTCCGCTCGGCCCTTGCCATGTTCGCTTGAGCGGCCTCACGCGGTTCGGCTACGGCGCTGCAGGGGGGGGAAGTCCGCCCTCGCGGCGGTTCCTGCGCGGCGGCAGCGCTCGTGGTGGTTGCCGGTTTCGTCCGCGTCGGATCCTCCGCTGGGGGAAGAACCCCACCCTTCCGAGAGAGAGAAGGTTCCGCCACGGACGCGGTGGGATCAGCCGCTGCGTCTTCCAGGGCCCCGCTGGCGCCATAACGGACCTCCCCGGGCAGCATCAACTCCTCGACGATCCCGGGCCCGCCATTCGAGGCCTTCGCGCCATCCAGGATATCCAACTTTCCGGTCACCAAGGAGGAGAAGACGGTGAACATCTGACGGGCGTGCTTGACCAAGGCGTGTCGATCCCGCCAGGATTCCATCAAGGCCGGTCGGGTGGCCAACTCCGAGAACTCCTTTGCGATGGTCCGCCGGGGTTTGGCCACTTCCGGGTCGGCAGGGTGGCTTTCCCACGAGCCCCGTGCCGGGCCGGAGGCGTCCAATTGGAAGGGCCCGAAAGCCTCGGTGGGGGCCTCTAAGGGCACGCCCTCGCGATGCCCCGAGGAGGGCCGGCCGGCCACGGGATGACGATGCGGCAGGGAGGATCGCTGGGGATTTCGCGCGCTCCCCCAGGCCGCCTTGGGGTGGGAAACCAAGGAGGAGGTTCGACTGGGAAGACGCGGCGGCGGGTAGCCGGTGCCGCTTCGTTTAAAGAAACTTCCAGGCGAGATGGGCGTGAGGGATCGCGGTTCGAGCGGGCGACCCTGCGTTTCCCCCAAACGGCTGAGCTCCCGCAGGGTTAAGGGGCTCACCGGCTCGATGGGCGCGTGGACGACGCTAAACAAACGCGGTTGCTTTTCGACCGAGACGGAAGGCATCACCAACGGGACGAAACACGCGGGATTCATCATGGAAAGGAGCACCGCGCGCGCGTCGGGTAGATCTCGTGATTCTTGGGGGGGGATCGTATCCTCCTCGCCGGACCCCCACCCACGCGCGTCAGCGGACCGCAAAGACGGGACGTCGGTAAAAACTCGGGGGATATCCACCACGGGCGAGGTTTCCTTCGCGTATTCGATCGAGTTCGATAAACCATTCGAGAAGATTGAGAGCGCCGAACGGTTGTAACTAATACCAGCCTCGCTGTTGCCCCCAACGTCTCCGAGCGAAAAAAGGAATCCAGCATTCTTCCCCGGTTGAAGGGTCATCGATAAGGGGTCTTCAATGGCCTCTCCGGCGGGAGTGCCCTTCACTAGGGTCTGGCCGTCATTCTGCAGATGCTGGGGGAATACTGGGGACCCCATCATCACCCACTCTGCCCACTCCTTCACCTCCTCTTCCTCCACTACGAGATCGAAATCCATCAAGTACAAGAAATCAAGCTCCAGAGCACGTAGCTCGGTGATAGGAATGCGGGCGGCCTTGGCGAATATCTGATTAACCGAATAGGTGGATCGGTTATCCTCGTTGTACATCTTCGTCGCCGTCAAAATCGCCACGGTGGTGAGGCGATACCAGTTGCTGCTCGTTACCCACGCACTATCCACCATGCCGCGGGGCCGACCTAACCTAAGAAGGTACACCAACGCCGCGAGGAGTACCGTCGGAGCCTCCCCTTCCCACCCAATCCAGTTTTGAAGAGCGAGCAACAACGACCCCAAGTAGCCCCCACTCGGGGTGGAAAAAAGCGTGGCGAGAAAGGGAGCCCCGCCTTCCCGCGCGTTCGGGGAGGAGGGAGGGGGAACGGCCCATGGCGGGAGGCCGTCGAAGGATCGAGTGCTCACCACGAGGCGGCCGTCCTCACACGTGGCGAAGGCTCTCGACGCGGGAAGAGGGGCATTCGCCACGCCTCGTTCCCCTTTCAAGATTAGTTCCTGAATCACCCGCTCGTACAGAAGCCCACATCGCAAGATGATGGCGCGAATTGGCGAGAACGCCTCGGGTTGGTGGATATCCACGGGGGAATGGCTGATTCCTACCGCGGCCACTGCCACCTCGACCGGCGCGCTGCTCGAGATGGGCATTTAAAACGCGCAGTGTTATTTGGACTTTTGCGCGTTTTCTACACTTCCAAAATTCTATACACTACCGATTAAAAAAATAATAAAGTGACAAACACAAAAAAAGGAGCAAAAAACACAAGCTTGATAGGCTAAATGAATTTTAACCAGAATGGTAAGAGTTCATTAACACAAGGTATTCAATATAGTCCTATTTAAGTCCAGAACGGGGGTCAATGTTTTTTTTACGACCATTTGAAACAAAATTGAAGGTGTGATGCTATAAATATTTTAATTTATAACCCGTCATTTACTCCGAGCTGTGTGTGCCACCACACTGGCGCTTGAAGTTGTTCGCTTTGGGTATGTAATCCTTGTATTTATGTGCCGAAGTGGATAAAGTGCATCTGTAGAGTTTCCATTTAAAGTCAGAAACAATCAAGAAGAGGAAAATCTCTCTGGGTATATTTCGTTTTCCTAAAATAAGAAGCAGATACAGAGAAACGCAACGGGGGAAAATCAAAACGAATCCTAATCCACATCAAGAGAGGCCAATGTATCACATGGAGAAGTGGGATGATTTTACAAACCTATCCGCACTTTTTTCACCTTTCAGATACACAAGAACGAAGAGTAAAACACATTACCGTACACCCAAAGCTTTGAGCATACGCTCCTCACACCGTCGTGCACACGCATCAATGAAATCACCGTCCGCACGCCGTCGTTTCCGCGCTTCACGACTTAGGAAAAGCGTGCGCTGATGCGCAATGAGAGCCTCATTCTGAGATGCAACACCGCTTCCGGGGTTAGATAGGTGATTGGGGTTGCCCTCGGACCCCGGAGCCACCTCCTTCAGCGCGTCAGAGATGGGTCTTCCCTTTGCATTCTCTGCTCCACGTTCCTCCGCGTGTGTTGGAGTTCCTTCCGTTAACACGAGTGCCTCTAACTCACTGAAAGAAGGCGGGGAGATCCCGTCCTCAGGGAGGGGGCCTCGCTGCTGCTGCCGCCCTCTTTCCGAGGGTTGGGCATTTTCATAAAGCCGCATGAGCATCACCTGATCATGATGGCCGCCAGGGTCCGTCGCTTTGGTCTCGCTCACAGATGAATTGACATCGTTCGAATGGCTACTCGACAGCCCTGAAGGCGGATCGCCCGCAGAGGTGGCGAGACCACGTTGTTGGTTGCGCTCTAAGCTTCTAATGTAGGCCTCTAAGGGGTCATTGTCGTCATGACTTTCCCCTCGTTTCTTGGAATCGACGAGTTCATCGGGTGCGTTTTCGGTACCGTCGGTTTGGCCGCTTTGGCGTTTATGATGGCGCCGAAGCATCTGTTTATACGCTGGCGTCACGAAAACGCCCACTTCCAAATCTTTTTCGATTAAAGCCGGATCATTTGAGCGTTCGGCGCGAAGTTTCCGCAGTAACAACTCCTCTTGCTCCTCTTTCCGCAGCCGTAATGCGGCAGCAATCGAGTTCCCGAAGACGCTTGAATCACCACGACCAGCTTTCCCATCACCAGCTACGGGAACAGAACCCGTGGGGTTGTCAATGAGCAGATTAGAAGCGGCATTCCAACCTCCACTAAACCCAATTTTGGAAGCCAACCTACGTTCAAGAAGCTTCTTTCGATCTTGTTGGGCACTACGAATCTCACTTTCAGTTAAAGCGAATCTTCCTCGGGGGGCATCGGACATACTACCGGGGAGTTCATTGGAGCGAACAGGTGGTGCAGGGAAAGGTAATTTAGATTCTAGTGGCTTTTTCGAAGAGTCACCACCAACTATAGGGTGGCTCCCGCTATGAGTACTCCCACTACTACTACTCGTCTCGGAAGTAAAATCATTGTCATCAAGATCAAAGAGCGACATTATCGAAATTATTTACTTTGCGCAAACCCATTCTTAAGAAACAAAAAAAGAACAATAACAAAGAAGATGATAGCAATAGAAAATAAATCAAGCTGAAAAAAAGACCAAAATTAGTTTAAAAAGTAGCCAAGTTAACAAAGCAAAGAATACAATAAAAAGAACATTACCAAAAATAAAATAAAATAAAATACATAAATATTACAATCACACTACGAGCCCCTACTGCGCGCGCTTCCCTCAGCCCTGGTATTAGGTTCGAAGGCGGTTGTTGTCAGCTAACATTTCCTTGGAGAGATGCCACAATCGTCATCGGGGAGCGTATTCGCGCACTCACGCCAGCGGGGCATTCAAGACGGGAGAAACAGTGGGATGCTTCAGCGATCATATTGAATGGATATGTTGGTTGTCAAAGTGTTTCATGTCAGGGCACGCGGCTCGACAAGAGATTCCCTTCTTTGTGCTGTCATCCTGTGCATCCAACGTGTTGAGAGGGAGAAAGAACAAAGAGAAAATACATGATACGACACACACAGCGAGGTCGCGTATGGTGAAGTGCTTCGCCTCCGTAGACGGCTCAGTGGATATGTTTATCGGTGCGTCATGGGACGATGGATCTGAAACACGGACCATATCAGCTTCATCAGTGCCGTCCGGCGAAGGAGACAGGGAAAGGGAAGGGGAGGCGAATGCAAAGGGGATCGGGAGAGGAGCACGAAGGAGAACACCCCGTGCTGCCACTCCACGCCGCGACAACCGTAATCAGCTCCACGCTCATCCGCAGAGGCTCCTCAATGAAGGGGTCGCCTCGGTTGGTCAATTTCTGCTCTTGTGTAGAAGAGGAGGAAGAGCACCTCTTGCTCATCACGTTACGGTAACATCGCGCGCCAACCCCACCCCCTCCCTCCGCCCATACACACACACATATCGCTACTCCCGCTAATCGACGCTCTCTCGGGGTTGCGAGATAGGGTGCGTGCGCATAATAGGCGGGGCGAACCCACATGAGCACTCCCATTGTTTGTACGTATTTATTGTCCATTTTATTTCTTTTTTTAAGTATAGTCTTTTTAAAGCAATGATAGAAAAGAGTACTTTGTATTTTTGATCATATCTGGACTTATTTGTTTTACTCTTATCACCTTTTTTGGTAGAAGAATGATTTTTCTTCATTCTTTTCTTTGCTAGGGCACGGCGTTTTTCGCTACAAGTGAAATATTATGGCTGAAAATAGCGCAAACCATGTTAGTTTGCTGGGGTTAGCCAAATACTCCACTGCGCGTTCCGTCACAAGCACATCCATGACTTTATCATTGTCACTTCCCATTATTATTTTTACCTTTTCACTCGATTCTTCAGATATGGTTTCGGCCTCCTCTTTATGACTGTACTCAAGTTTTGACAGACGTGCCCGATCCAATGAGTTTAGTCGAGCATGTAAGCCGACTCTTTCCCACTTCTTACCTCCACGTAACCAAAAGCTGCGGCCAGTTAGGCTTCGCAACGGCCCCACGCCGAAAGCTGCGGCGTGCTTCGCCACGACCACCCGCTCAACGGCTCGAAAGCGGAAGGCATTTCCTGCCTTGTGCGACAAAAACGGTGCTTGAGGAAAGAAAAAGAGCGTATCCCACGGTGAGGTGTTGACGCCCACGAGACGTACGTTACCTGGAAGCCGTTGCCATACCCAGTCTTGTAGATGACGCTTTGGAAGCATCGAATTGTGAGGGAGGTAGAGCAACTGAAGCGCATGAACGCGATCCTGAACGGCACCGCTGACCTCTTCGATGAACCTCTCCCCCCGCTGGAGTTGTTTAGCGCTCTCCGCATCCCCATCCTTGCTATTCCACCTTTGGTAAGCACTTGCCAGCCAATTGATCATTCCTACAACACACGAGGTTAAAAGATTACTGAAGTATGTCCTAAGATTTCCTCGACTATTTTTTATATCTATATCTGCATGCTCTTGATTCAAAACGAAAGTGAATGAGCCCTTAGAAGCGTTTGAAGTCTGACTGTATGCTTCATTGCTCTCGACCCTTTGGGTGCCCTCCATGTGGTTCGAGTCGTTTGACGGATGGGCACGCAGAGGCACCCAGGATACACGCCATGCTTTTGCTTCGTCTGAGCTACTTATATGGAGTTGATCCTTACGTGAAGCCACCTTCAACAGCACTCGCCTTTGTCGGTCGACTTCTTCCTGCACCTGCGCGACGTATGACATCGCGTATTTTTCGCCAGACTCACCTCTATTGGGTATCTCATGCTTGCCGTTGCCATCGGTATCGATCGAAGGAATCGTTTCGACAAGCACGTCGCATGGCGCCGCTCGAAGAATAAGGCCGGCGAGGTTGGAAGCATCGGATTTTGTTATTCTCTCGGTTGCAGGCGGCAATAAAATGAGAACCGACCGAAAGCACCATGGTGGGTAATACGGCATCAGTTGCATAGAAACCGTTTTGCCCTTCCCTTGAATTAGCTCGCTAAAGAGATATTTATCCCTAATAAGCTCCTCAAAAAGCCAGAACACGTAGTGATAAACGACGGGGTCCGTGGTAGTGAACTGAGCTACTCGACCTTCAATAAATAAGGAGGAAAGAATTGCGACATGGGCCTGTACACACCGCCCTAACGTGGCCTCAACCTCAAGCGCTGTGTTACTTATGCCTACCGTTCCACCACACCCCTCCCAGATCATATTGCCACTACCGGGGATGTGGATGGGGCACGATGAGAGCGTTCCGTAATCGCTAAACGGGCATCCCTCACCACGATCGGTGTTACCATGATAGTAGGCATCCTCAAGTGGATTTGACTCGAGTGGTGAAGGTGGCAGCGCGCGGTTGGAGTCCCCGTTGGACCACTGAGCGGTCGTCTTACCGCTTTGGGCAGCCGAATTGACATCTCTACCGTCCGGATTGGCGGCCGTTGAAAGATGAGGATTCCGGCGGTCCTGACGGGCAAGCAGCTGGCGACGCCGCTGCTTCCGGTTCGAACGGACCCCCACCACCCGGGCGACACGCTCATCATCGGCGCTGGGGCGAGGGGTGAGACCTTGCACGCGGTTGAGCACCTCGGTTCTGCTCACTGCGCATTGCCCATGCGGCGCACGCGTGTCCCCGACCGCCCAGGTCAACTCCAGTACATCGTCGTCGATTGTCTCGGCTGTCTCAGGGTCCCACGTGTGCGGGGCCGGGACCTGTTCTCCTGTCCCATTGAGGGTGTCACTCATCCCGACGGACACACAGGTGAAGGGGTCAACCCAGTGTTCCATCAAACGGGTAGGGAAGACCTGGGACAGGAGTCCTGTGCGAAGGCGTGTGGTATGGGCAAAAGGCATCTGCAGCCGCGCGAAGGTATCCTGCACATCCCGCAGACACCGAAGCCAGAGCAGCAGCGACAGCGCCAGATGCAGGCGCGCCGCGTACGGTAGCGCCTGACAGATCAAGGCGTGACTACGGGTGGAGGTTTTCGTGAAGTGCACCCGGTCGTCCTCCTGACCTAGGACATCGGACGGTGCTTTTTTTTTTTGGAATGAGCCTTTGTGTGCGGAAAAAAACTTCTGGATGGCAGACCGCAAATGGCTCGTTTCCTTGCGTTCGGCGTCACCTTCCTCCAGTAGGTATGGGCCCCTACGAGCCAGGTCCACCAAAGTAGTCCACTTGGACACCGGATCCATGCGCAGCCACGCTGCCTTCCGAAGTCCAATCTGCCCATCACTGTAGAGTGGTCGGCAAACCCTATGTGTAGTCGAGGCAGATGCTGCTAGGGGTATATGTGGTGTTGTGTGAAACGCCTTGATGCTCGAACCCACCGAAGTAGACTTGGCATTCGATTGATTGATATCGTCGCTGTGTGTATCACTCATAAATCTCGACTGGGAAGGAAGCGTACACCATAGAGCTGATCTTCCTACCCGAGTTAAAGTTGCGCAGATACTTGGCAGCCTGCGTGAAATGTGATGGAAATGTGACCATGAACGCATCCCTTCTTTCGCGAGTTGAGGGATTTCAGCGGTACTGTCCTTGTCATGCGTTAGTGTAAAGCGGAGTAAGGGAGTGCAAAGAAGGCATCGTTCAGACAAAGAGGAGGACACATTTCTGGGATGAAAGGGAGATATAGAAAAGTTCGAAATAATATCATCAAGTCAACTGCAATTAAATGAAAAAATCATTTTAGATTTTCATTGTCTTTGGTCTAACAGTAACAGAGACGGAAAGGAATTCTAAGCCGTAAAAAATGCAAAAAGCCTCACACACGCATACATATACATGTATGAATGGGTAAATATATCAGTGTGTAATGTGAAATACCTAAAAAAAAAGACGGAAAAACGTGAGAAAGAAATGTAATTGCTCTCCCACTAACTGTCTTCTGTCCTTAGAGCTGCATTCGTTAGCATCTCTGCGTACCTCTCAAAACTAAACGTCTTCTTCCCACTCAATATTTCCTCCATGACTTCGCGTCGAACTGCAACCAAGTTATCTCGCAACATTTTAACACCTCTCTCTGACGCTTCATACTGCTCACGCAAGTTTGAGCTTCCGTGCGCAAAAGCCGTAGCTACAGGATTTCGAAGCAAAGCCTCTTGACGTCGTGCTGCAGCTGCCTTTGCGCGCTTTTCCTTGGCTCCCATCCCCGCGGGAAGCCGCCATGGCTTGCTGTAGTTCAGCCATGCCTTTGGCTTCACCGTGGTAGTATTCATGTGTGAATTGCTAGCATTCATACTGTTTGAAGGAGTTGAGCAAGAAGGGTCATTGCAATCACCCACAGCCTTGCCATTACACTCCATTTGCGCATCGGCAATTGCTTCCGGGGTGTAGGGTGGAGTCGATGCAAGGTAGGGTGCTAGGCATCCCCTAAGTATTGTGGCGTTGATACATGGAGTCTGTTCGACAGAACGACAACGTACCTCTGGATCGTTTTCAAAGTTGCTAAAGTCAAGAACATCTGAAAGTGGCTTAATACTAGTTTCCCGGAGTGATAACCCAATCTGGGCATCCTCACCAACCTGTGTACACGCTGCACTCACTCGTTCTGTATGTTTTGGGAACTTCCTGCGGCGTAGGTAAGGCTCGCCTAATTGCTGCAATCGTAGTACCGCTCGAACCGAGGCAGCGTCAAAGGCTGGGTCTGGTAGGAAGCGCTTCGATAAAGTGTAGAGCCACTGTTGCAATTTAAGGTGGTGTAATATGCAAGCTGCAGTCGGGAGTAGACGCTGTGGCTCTATCGAAGACAAAGGCATGTCTAATGTGTCCAGACGTTTTACGGCCTCGCAGAGCTCTTCTAAATTTTGCATGAGTTGTGTAGCCAACGGTTGTGGCGACCAGCACAGTCTGGAAAGGTCAACACATTTGTTTGGAAGCAAGGCATGGAGGACCATGGCGTAATCGCAACCCGTGTAGTCATATGAAGCTATCAGACGTGGATGATCATGGTCTATCTCGATGCAGTGGGCCGCAGAAAGCTTTGCAGAGAGTCGCATCATAAAGGCGCTAATACACTCAAGCGTTGGGTATTCCGTTGGAGCTGAGGAAGGACTCACTCCACAGTTGCCATTGAAGGATCCAGATGTAGATACTACGGTTGTCATTCGGGTAGTACCCCCCTTTCTTCTTCTTCTACCTCTATTCTACGTTGGTTTAACTTTTCTCGAATTTGTTTCTAGTAAAACGGAAAATATTCTAAGAATAAAGACTTCTTGCGTTCAGCTTTGAATATGCGTACAAGCAAACAGATTCGCACACACATAAAGACTTGTAAAAAGCAAAACTTGATAGTAAATTAAAAGGGTAAAAATGGAAGGAAACAAGTGCTCACACAGAGGAGATGCAAGAGAGGGCAAAAGCATGTCGTCTTTTACGAGAGTATTATTAGAATAGTGGGATAATTGGGCACTGTATAGAGAACTCCTTGCCACTTGAGGACGCGTCCCATGATTAGGTGGCGTTGAAAGGAGACGGATCGATAGAAGCACAATCAAAAAAGTAGCTCGCATCCATCATTTTCTATTCGACCTGATTTTTGTCCTAGGGACCGACCCTCAGCCTTGTCAGACCCGTTCTCGCGTTCCGGGCGAGATGCCAACCAACGAAAGATGGGTGTATCAGGCTTACAGGGGCGGTTGTCCCCACCGACGGTAGTCTGCACTACGACATCACCCGAGCTCAGCCCAGCGAAAATGCTGCCACTACCAACACTTCCAAGAGTCGCGGCATCCGCGCAAACGCAGAGCACATCCTCATTCGGCCTTCCCGCACGCCAGACTTGGAGAGTCGAAGTTGCACGCGAAGCCTCCGGGTCGTTACCACACCGAAAGTGCACGACGTGGCCGCCAACCACGTGTCGAAATCCTTCGCGGCTAGTGCAGGTTAGGAAACCGTCTTGTGTTGAAACGACAGGCATGATGTCGGTGATGTACGGCAGGTCCACAACCGTATCGCCGAAGAGGGGTGGTGCGGATACACGCGAAGGTGATGCGCCGCTTCCCTTCTCCAAGGGCAAGAGCTGCCGGAGGTCGACAAACTGAAGCTCTGCTCCGCGACGGACGGCTAGTACCATAGGATATGCCTTAATTACGCCGCTCGAGTGAGTGAACTCAGCCATCCCCCCAACATGTTTTTCAAACACTTCATCCCCTGGCAAGGTCCTTGAGCCTGCACGCAACGACCGCCCCTGCGGTGCATACAAATCAAACGAGGCGACAGAACCCCCCGGACGGTACTTGATCCGATTATCCCATATCTGCACACACCCATCCTGGCCGCCCGTGGCGAACACGCTTCCCCCACCACCGACCGAAGTTAGGCTCAGAACGCTTTCGACAATAACCCCATCGTCAATCTGGCCGGAGCCGTGCTTCACCGCGTACACGGCGTGCCGCTCGTACGAGCTCTGATCCCACAGACGGGCCGTCCCGTCCTGTGCGCCCGTGTAAAAGCTCCCGGCTACCGTAGCGTGCGGACTGGAGCTCGTAACGGCCGCGCGGTGTCCTTTACACTGCACCACATTTACCATCCCACGCTCGCCGATCGCGCAGTAACCGAGCTGTTTCCCACCAGACGCGATAAGCGCAGGGCTGTCTCCATCTTGGCAGGCCACATAATAGCTCCCATCCACCGCCGCGTGAAGGGCAATAATCGGCTGGTACCCGGAAATGCGGTTCACAAATGGCGTCAGCACCCGTGTGGGCTCAATCCGGCGCGAGGTCAGGGGCTGAGTGAAGTCCCACATGAGAAACTGACCGTCCTCACCCCCCGCACAGAGTTGCTGGCCGTTGGGGGAGAGACAGATACAACGGACACGTCCTTTCATTCCACGCAGGCGAAGTCCATACTCCCCTGCTTCCACTGTCTGGGAGCGCGGGACGTCAGCGTCACCGTTTTCCTTGTGTTTCTTGAGGATGTCTTTAGCCTGATTGTCCAGGTTCGTTTCATTGACCTGCTGAGCTTCCTTCGAAGCTATCCCAGAGGAAGCACCTGAGTCGTTACGTCGTACCTTGGTAAAGAGACTATGGGTGGTGGAAAGGTGCTGCGCAGCGGCATGCCGCGAAGTTGACTCGTCTATGCTCGCCACGTTGACTGTCTGTTGGCTGGGATCATACTCATCGCTATCACTGCTGTTCATCCTCACTAGCAACTTCTTCTGAAATGAGTAACGTATATATAGGTAACAAATGGTGATATGCCTTGTTGATTTTATCGTTGTCCGTTTGGTATATCGATTGGGTGCAATTTCCCTATTTTAAGATTTTTTAAACGGCTACCTTTCATAAAAATCGCACAAGAAATACGGAAAGCGAGATTCAAAGACATACTGAGTTGTACAAAGCCAATAGGGATAATAAGAGATGCAATACAAGAGATATGTACGTGCATGCATATCAAAGGAAACCCAAGAAAAGGTTTCCGTGGTTCATTTAATAATAATTTATTGGAATTTTAAATCCAAAAATAAAATGAAATGTTGTCCTGCTAGTTTCAAAAAGCCCAGGGAAATATATTACCAGTTCCAGCGGTGGGGGGTATCGCCAGGCTTGATCGTGAAGACCGAGCGAAGATAACCGGCCTTGGCCGTACCCATCTTGTCCTTCTTGATGGACTCAATGAGGGCAGCGTCCACCTTCTTCTGGAGCTGGGCGCGAAGATCCGAGACGATGGTCTTCTTCGCGGCCTTGCTGGTCTTCTTCGCAACCTTCTCCGCAGCCTTCTTGCGCTTATCACCCATGAAGTCGCTTTCGCTCTTAACCGGCTTCTCCGCCTTGGGGCGCGCGAACACCTCGGGGGTGATCTCGCTCGTATCCACGGAGGAGATATCCACCTTCGTGCTCGTGGCGATGATATAACGCGAGTCGATGCGGCGAATCGGTACGCCGTTGTACTTCATCGGGCCGGAGATCACCAGCGGTCCGTTGCGCGGCAGCTGCTTAAGCACGACGGCCCGGCGGCCACGGAAGCGACCGGCGAGGATGATGGCGATGGTGCCGGGGGTGATGCTCTTGCGCAGGGTCGAGCGCTCGACCTTCTTGCCGCTCGCCTTCTTCTGCACCTGCTTCTTAGCTACCATATTTTTCTCTGGCAAGTTGAACTTTTGTGCCGACTGAGAATCAGAGTGAGTGGTAAATGAGTCAAGACAATAGGGGAAAAAAAGAGGCAGTGAAGAAAGGGAGATTAAGAGTAGGTTAACGATTTAAGGCAACATATTCAAGAATATCTATAAGCTCTCTTCTTTCACATATCACTCCAGTATGGATTTGTTAGTATAGCGTTCAATACAAAAACCATGTTTGTGGCAAACTAGCAATAGTAAGGAACTCTAATGCCGTATGTACTCCTCAAACAGGCGTGTCCCCATATAGCATAGTTTCTGTACTTCCCCGCTTCAACACAACCATATTATAACTATTATTATATGCACAGCAAATTTACGCAATAATTACTCGAATTATATGGGCCGACGTTAACGGGTAAAAATGATTATCATTGTTATTAGAGGATTAGTTCACCAATGAATAAATGTAAAAATAATGTGAAATCATTCACTAAACGGTTCTAAACAACGATTCGATCTTGATTCTTTTCGTTGGCGCTCGATGTCTCCCATCTCGTGCATTCTATTATCCTTAATGGTTCCATATAATCTTGTAGCGACCCAGTAGTTCACTGCTTCTGCATAGAACATGCAAAACAGGCAAAAACCCCGGCATGACATAACTCTTGTCACGAAATACCTCTAGTAGGGTCTGGCTCACATCAATTACGTGGTATTCCGGCTCCTTTATTCCGTCATCGATATTGAAGCAGACCACAATATCGTCTATGCTGCGATACCGTCCCTGTTCATCCCATGGAAACGGTATCATTTCATCTAACAGATCCGCAGTGCACAGGTCACACGATACATCCTGCATAATGTCGGTCTGTTGGTACTCGTCATAGATAAAGAGAATCGGGACGTGAAGCATTCCCTCAGTATCAAAATACGGTTGTGGGTTACCATAGATTGCCATTTGTTCACTCATCACTTCGCTCTTCTTTGAAAGACGAATTCCTAGCGACGTAATGTAACGCGTCAGGCTTACGACATCCACCGCCTTTTCCCGTGCTTCATGTATTTTCCTATTTTTTTCAGCATCCACCTTTGATTTGCCCTGATGGCACACGTTCTCCAAGTCCTGAAATTCCTGTAACCCCTTTGCGTCCAGGGGAGGCTTAACTTGCTTTCCACGAGATAGCATGCCAAGCGCAAGATCGTATTTACCAAGCCGTTCAGCGCACTTCGCGGCGCGGTAGTACGCCTTGTGGTAATCCGGCGATAGTATGATGGCCCGCTGGGCGTCCTCCAGGCCGTGCCCGTAATTGCCAATAATAAAACGCGCTAGACTGCGATTGCTGTAAATGATGGCGGTGAGCTGCATGTCCTTTCCTTTCGCCTGCAGAGCTTCAGTGTAGCTATCGCACGCCGCCTTCGCCAGATTTTCACGCCTCTCCTGGTTTGGATTTAGTGCCAGCTTTAACATGCTGTTGCCGTGCTCCTTTCGGTTTTCCGCAACCTCATCTGGCGGGACTTCGTCATACACGATGGAGGAGAGAGCGGCACAATTTTCATTCTTTTCAATATCTTCCTCTGTGATGGTTTCCATAAATATGGGCATGTTTTCCCAGGCGTCTGGGTCGATCTTATAGTCACCGCGTCGGTTCCATATTTCGTCTATTTCGCTTTGGAGGACATCAATGTGTTCCTGCTGCTCACTCGTAAGCTTACTTGGATCAACAAGACTTCGAAGCATAGAATTAATGCTATCGTTGTGGCAAAAGGACAACTATACTATGAAAGGGTCAAAAATGAGAACAATAAGAAATAAAGATACAAAGACGAACAAACACACTAGTTTAAGACAAATATTCCCCCTTAATCACACCAAATTTCATTGACAAATGAAAAGCTCAATCTCAGACGATATATATATATATGTATATATATTATACTTATCAGCAAGATGACTAATACCAAGTTCGCGGAACGACTGGTTTAGTGCGCTGCATGTAATCCTTCCATCTAGGTACATTCACTGGTCTTAAGAATTTTGTGTCAGGATCATTGGCATAGTCTACTACTTTAATGTATGGCGCAAAGGGCATGAAAAAGGTTTGCTGCGGCTCTTGCCAAATGTTTTCCTTAGTGACCTGAGGCAAAGTGGTGCGGCGCTCACGCACGACATCGGGATCCTCCACGAAAGCGAACTGGTGCAAGAATTCGTGATCATTGGTAACCCACCAGCGGTTGTACTTGTAGGGGACCTCACCCGATGCTTTCGGACTGCCATGAACACTATTTGCAGGGCCGGTGGCTGTACTCTGTGGGATCTTGCCTAGACGATCCTGCTCGCGTCTTATGTACCGTTGCAAAGCTATACGCCGAGGTAAGTGGACACGGTGGTAGTGCTCCTTAAAGCTATCAGCAAACTTCGCAGTACGACGCAGCATACTTATGTTTACCTAAAACTTCCTTTAGGGGTTTTCAATAATGGCAAAATAAAATAATTTATACCGTTAACAATGGGGATTAAACCGTTCGGTCTTACCAAAATATATTCCTGAAATCATTATCGAAGATGAACTTCTATCTTTCTATGCTTTATTGAAGCTAATCACGTACATAATTGAATTAATATATTGTGTAGTAGCATTGCCTTCAGATTATTGAGTTCACCATTTCCAAAATAGGTGAAATTTTATTAAGGACAGACAAACACTTAAACCAATAGCACACCACCTAAAGGAGAAAATAAAGAGAAGGTGTGGTGCTCAGTAAAGGTAGATTGGGAGACAATCATATTCGTGCTAACAACATAAAAATGAAGAAAATGATAAACACCGTTATAGAATTTGCCTTAATAAACATTAGAGGTCGATACTAACAAAAAAAAAGAATAGTACAAGTGAATCTACCAACAGAAGAGCATCTAGAAAACACCCCTTTACAGTAATACTGGTCCTCAACGTTCTGTTGGACGAAACTCTAGGTAGCGGCTTCGCTGTATCCTTTGTATCGCCATAGAAACACACGTCCACTCTTAAGACACGTATGTACATGCATACTCTTGTACGAGGAACAACATTGAAACACAATTTTCAAACGAATTTCTTATACTTTTAGTTGTGCGTTATACAGGGATCATAAGGCCTATTCGTTCTATATCCTCATCTTTGAATGAGGAATAAAGTGGTGGAGTTGATTTTAGTTTCACTATTATTAATAATACTGTCATCACCATTACTTACTATATTTCAAGCTAAAGGATTAATCAAGTAAAATAAGAGTAATGATTATGCTAATAATGATACATAAAGAAGGATGGAAAATACTTCAAGTCTAACGTTCGTCTTTTTCATCCTCTGACCTTTTCCCATTTACCTTCGCATCTTCAAGAATGCTCGTCCACAATATGAAACCCTGTTTTGTTGTGTAAGATCTTTCATTTAATACACGTACGGAATAAATATGTACGGCACAACGCTTTTATATTCATCCCATAACTTTCCATATTTGGCGTGGCATCGGGCTTCGTCACGAGCTACACGGTGAATCAGATGAGTAAGGAAGAAAAAGAAGTAAAAGAATGGGATAAAACTTTTAAAGCCACATGAGCTACACCACAAGAAGGCCATTACCAGATCCGAAGTGTAATTAATCTTACGCCCGTAGCGATAGAATCCATCAATAAGGATTTCTCCCTTAGCGCTTTTAAGCGTGCGTGGGTTCTCAAGGTAGCGCCAAGGTAGCTGTGGGAAGGTGCGGCGGCGAATGATCTCCATCGGCACCCCACTGCGACGCATACGGAATCGGTTCTTTTGAGAGCCAACGACGTCCCATACATAGTACGCTACCATTAGGATGATCAACATCATGACCACAGTAGACCTTGAATATTCGTTGCCCTTCAAAACTTTTTGAATGTAGAGGGCTTGCATGCAATAGAGAAAAGGAACACCACAAGTATTCCAGTACGCCAGCATCCAACCAAACTTTTCATAAAACACATCCCATGTCGTGGGCACACACTCTTCCCCTTTTTGAACCGCGTTTACGTAAAGAAGCTGGGCTACAAAGATAACAACCATGTTGTTAGAGATGCGCCCCAGCTCGTTGTACTGCTCGATAGCGCAGCTGACAACGAGTAACATAAGTAGCATCCACGAGTTGCGGCACTCTGCGAAGAGCTTCAGGTCGACATCGCCAGGTAGACGATAATTCAGCGCGGAACCCATGAAGAAGTTGTAGATGAGACTCGGTGTCATACGAATTTGGTGCTTCAATCCGGCTATATAGACCCAAACCGAAATGAAATCTGCTGAAACGGTAGCGGCTGTGAGATACTCACCGTAATGTCGGCACAACTCACCCAAGTCGAAAATTTTAGTGTAATGCAGAATGCAAGCCGTGATGATCAGAACATACCATGCTGAAACAGCGTTGCATCGATAAGTAAGGCGGTATCCATTTTCCGACGCCAGTGGCAGTCCCTTCACAGAAATTCCCGGCAAGATTACTGCAAGAATGTATTGAAAAAGCAGAAAACTCCAAAAGATGACAAATGCTCTCCAGGTCGGGCGGGCCGTCTCTACCAAGTAGCCCAAGAAAACTTTATCCATGCGCTCGCCATTGAGCATGGCGTGGCCGGGATAAATGATGGTACCCTCGAACTTCGCAACGCACACATAAAAGTAGTAAATTATGATGTGTGAAAAAATCATGATACCCAGTGTTCCGAGCGTCCCACCAAATTCGTAGGTGCCATTCCATTGGTCTTTTTCAGGCGTGAAGCGGCGCTCAGTATTCATGTAATAAGCCTCGTCGGGGCTCATCACAGCTGTTTTCACGTTGTTTGTAGCGGTACGCCCACGACTAGCAGAGCGGGTGGATGCAGTCGGCTTACGGTTTACACTCTGCGAGCGTGATCGCGAACGTGAACGCGGGCTTAGAAAAAAATTCTTGTGAGGCATATTATTTTGTGTATATATACGATCTAATTTTTGCCTTTTGTCTTTGATAGGTTATAATAAGTCAAAGAATTTAGTAATTTGCTTTTGAACAGGTTTTGTGTGTTGTATTGTATAGCTCAAACAACGAAACCTATGCAACTGAACCACAGAGCGAGAGAGAGAAAAAAATGAAGAAAATACAAGGAAGCTGTGGTCCAGCAATGGTGATAAAATAGGAAAGATGATGAGAAAGAAAGTGATAATTGTGAGAAGGAAATTAAACAAAGTACATACAAGAAACCGTGACGAACACACCGAGTAAATCCATGATAATCCTTTAAGTGGGGAAATTGTTGATTTTTACTCATTACGAAGCTATGTAATTTGAAACTCGATGCAGTCTACACTCCCCTCCCGTACCATAACCCCCCTTCCTCATCGGTACGAGCAATAGGAATGGGTAAGGGAAATAAATACCTGATACATCGTAATCAAAACGTCTTAGTTATGAACTGTAGCTCAACTGTACAACTAGTTCTCTGCAGCATGCCAACATGCCATATACCCCGCCTGGGGAAATCATAGGGCGAGACAAGTGCGTCACCTGTGCTTCTAGATCCAAACACGCATTCGTTGTGCTGTTCCGGTCGGTAGTCGTTTGATCTCCTTCAAACTCGCGATAGAGCGGCGAGAGATCCATGAATGCCCTCTTCGGGACTATGCCTTTGGGGAGATCAGTGAGTTCGTCTTCCACAGGCAGCCGTAACGCCTTTATACCCGAACTACTTACCGAAGGGCCAAGGCTTTTCTCACCGAGATCAGGAGTGGACTGGTTAATATCCACCGTAAATATGCTGCGACCGAGACCACCGGTACACACTTGAGTCGGATTCAGAAACTGAATATCATTTTTTTGGAGAAATAAACTGCTCTGGTATATCACCCTAAGGTTTCGATGCAAGTCAGGGTACAGTTCCCAGCTGCGCACGATCTTAAAGTTACCCCTACCTGTATTCTTCTCACCCATCTTGACCGCAGGAGAAAATCCTCGAGAAATAGAGGCGGCGGTCTCCACACCGCTAGCTGCCCGCACATCCCACAAACACACCGTCATGAGGTCTCTTCCCGCGATGTAGCGCCCACACGCGCTGAGGCCGCAGTCACTAAGGCTGTTGGTGATGCACTTAAAGGACTCCTCGACGCGGTGCGGCGGGTTCTCAAATAGCTGAGACGCCTGGTTGGACCACCTAAGCGATTGACGGATATCCAGAACCCGTACCACCCCAAAGGATGTCACGACGAAGAGCAAAAATGGCTCATGGGGGAAATGACGCACACGGCGAATCATCTCACACGGGTCATCCTCGCAGGGCGGGCGCATACTGAAGGTCTCAATGGACGTGTCGGGGTGTTCGGTGCACCACAGGTGTATGGTGAGCTCATCCGCGGTGATGAACTGCTCACTGTCCGGTAATGGATGCAAGGAGTGGATGTTGTACTCATGAACCGGGGCGTAGCGCGAGACTTGTTTCATTAAGACCGTAGGATTGGGTGAAGGGCTCATGAGGGGAATGGGGAGGTCTGAATCAAGCCTGTCAACGGCACGAAATCGCGGTGCGGATTCATGCACCTGCAATACTTTGAAGAGCTTGGGAATCTTCTCATTCGACGCGAGGAGGAACACGGTAGGGCTGATTTGGGGAAGAAAAGCCAGGGCCGTAACGTCCGGTAGGACCTCCACACTGTTTAGAGGGCATATCATCGAATCATAGGCCTTTTTTTTCGCGCAAAATTCATACGGATCCTTAGTTCGAGGTGGTATCACAACATTTCCGGTACAACTTAATCGGGGCGAGGAAAATTCATCCGACTCTTCTTCCTCCATGTCTCGCGCGAGATCACTAAGACCCTCGCGCTGAATCGTCGACATTGGTCTTCGCTTCATAACAACCACATTTCCACTGCAGTCTCCGGCAGCAACGTAGTCGCCAAGGGTTGTGATCGAAGAGACATAAAGATTTGAGGCCCTCCTAGCTCCCATTAAAGGGGTAGTTGAAGAAGAGGAGTGGCTGCTAGCCGTGTCCACGTGCTGTGCAAATGGACAACCTAGAATGTAGGCTCCTTCTACAACCACGCTTTGAACGCAAGAGCGTTCTGAAGATACTGGAGAAGCACACAACGCACTCAAAGATTTAGTATTCATCGCTCCACCAGATGGAACTGCGTCGGTGGTGCTCGATGTGGGATCCTTCCCACGCGCAACCCCCATTTTATCGTGATCACAGGTGGTTTTAAGATTCTCAGTGTGTTGTAGTCTTGCTTGAAGATGCTTCAATAAGGTAATCACGCCTGCTGACGGCTGTGCGCTGTCTCCATTATCGGTTAAAGACCTAGATCTCGCACGGTCGGGTGAGCATTCCGATGCAGCAGCTCTTACCGATGACCCACCTAACCGCTCCTTTTTAATGAGATCGATATCCGGGTATGCGATGCCTGCTCCCGACGGAGACGTCATACCTACCCTACCTAACGTTTGAGTAAAATCTACATCTCCTTTTCCCTGCATATTACGAGACGAAGCTGTGTGGGGTGTAAAATTAGCCAACACAATCCGGCTAGCTACTGTGGATACGTCGTGTTGCAACCACTAATACTAATCTAGAGATATGCACTAGTGCGGCGGTGTGCTGTTAGAGTGAGAAAATGGATAATCTGGATTATCTTTCTCTAATGCGACAGCCCTTGACTAGTGAAGTAAACCTTTCGAGTGATTTACTTGAATGAATCTAAAATTAAACCTGCACTCTATTTTAGCAGCATAAATATATGCATAGATATGAGTAGAAACACAAAGTAAGAGCACAATGGATTTCGTACCTAATGAGAAGCGTTAGAATAAGTAAATATAATGATAATACAGTATTCAATAACATGCAAGACATGTATTTAATGGATATATTTTTTTATACACGATCAATTTTCATTCTTGTTACAGCAGATAAAAAGTGGAAAATAGGATACATTCTCCGGAAATATGTATTCCATATTCCTACCTTTCAGCTCCTCATCTCCTTCGCGTTGTTTACTACCTCATCAAAGGAGTATTCAAACTTCTTCCGAAAAGCTAGATCTTGAAAATCGTACTTCCGACGATCTGCTTTACTGTACATTCGGTGACTTACCCACTCAACTGGACACTGGACACGCCGAGCCTGCAGATCACGCCACCAGTATGCGTCCTTGTACTCGGCAGGTACTGGGATGTGGTAAAACTGCTGATCAGGGACCAGATGCGCATTATTCATCCAGTGTGGTGAGTATTTCTCTTCGTAAGTATCGTGATCAATGTAACGATTAGCATGCACAAGCTTGCGGGGGTCGTACATTGGAAGTGGATCCCAGGTGTACTTATGAAGCGATTTCTTATTAAGAATACGCTTGAGTTGGTGCGTGAACATACCTTGGCCCTGTTTAAATATAACAGGATTCTTGCGTAATACCGCATCGAATCTGAACATTGCCTAAGTAGTCTAAAAATGATAGAAGAATTTCTATTAAAAAAGCGTTTTCGCTATTTTCTCGCACTGCCCACTATTGCTTAACACTACTAAGAGGAACGGATAGGAATGCAGGTTGAAGCTTCTGAAGAAAAATGGACTAAAATACTAAAAACAATCTTTGCTGATATTTATCAACGAAATCACTAGCTTACGAAATCAAAAAAAATAGATCATGTGCTTGCGTCCACACCATTTCAGCTTTACAAAAATCACTAATCACGATTGTTTCCTTATCTCTCTCTTTCAATAGGCAACAGGAAAAATGAATACACTAAAAAAGAAGCGAACATCATGTTTTTTTCAACGGTACTTCTATGATGAGCTTACCAAATTTTCCATGTCAGATGCATATTGTGTGCATAAAAGGGTACTCCTAACCATAAAATCTATTCAATCAGATTCGATATTTTTCATTTTTTTTCCGTTGTATATTTTTAAACTGACTCGACCTTTTATTAGGGCGTCTCTATAGGGGATATGAATTCATTTATGCTTCTACTACTACAACATAAACGATAAATTTTCTTCTATATGTATTTGAGGCGAGTCTCCTATCACTCCCATGGCGGTAAGTGTATTTTATTTTTTTTATTGTTTCTATATGAACAGCATATCTTTTCCTGTCTCATAGTGGATACCTTCCGTGCTATGTGTGTGCATATATGACTATTGCTGCCTGTTTTTCTCTCTAAGAAGTTTTTGAGGCTACCTCAGATAAAGTGTTTGCGTTACTGGCAGTATCGCATACTTCCCTTACCCTAAGTCTATGAAGCTTTTGTGCATTTGGGTGTGGTGCGCGGTATACGGTTAAAACTAATGCTTCCTTCCTTTCCCCTTGAGCGTAGAACGCTGCAGCTTCTTTGTGGCAGACGCGATGCGGATTCTTTCACTTTGAAGGTGCGGTATCGGGATTGAGGGCGTTTTGAACCCAGAGGACACTATTGAGGAAGTCATACGGGAGGCTACAAGTGGCGGTTCGGGAGGAGTATGGGGGGCATCCCTGGTAGCAGAGTTACTGTGGGAATCTTGCCTACCCTTGCCACCGGAAGTCGCCTCTACAAGCCTCCTCTGCACATCATCACGTAAGCGAAGCAATTCACTAAGTTTCCTTCGCATCTCCAGCAGCACAGCCTCTGCTTCATCCTCATCGTAGGAGCTAGAACTTTCTTGATGGGAAATATTATCTTGCAGATGCTGAATATCGCGCAGCATGCTTTCAAGACGCAAGTGCAGTCTCTGCGTCTCAGGATCGGCATCTATAAGAGGGTTACCCCAGGTCGTGGCCGGTTTCGGTCGCTCCTCGGCGGGCGCCTTGGCTGTTGGTCGATCCTTCACCTCGTGCTCAAAGTTTTGCGAATCAAACGCCGCGACGGGATCGAGATCGGACTCCGCCTCGTCATCTATGCCCTGAGCCGCTGAAGTCTCCTGAACGGCAGAGTCCACCTCGTCGTCGAGCTCGCCTGCGGCATCCTTCCCGTTGTCTGAGGCACCGCCGGACGAAGCTTCGGGGCATTCCGACGCGCTGAGGTCGCCACCTTCCTCTACCCCTTCAGCATCACCCTTGACCTCATCTTCTAGAGCCCTGGCTATGCTGATGGAGGGCGGAAGGCCGAACTCATTCTCGCCATTCCGCCGGAGACGATCCTGCTCCATCCGTAGGCGGCTAATTTGGCGACGCGCCTCGATAATGCCCTGCTCTAGTTTGTTGATCACAGAGCGCTCCGTGGCGTGGTGCAGACGCCGCTCAAAAAGGCTGATCTCGAAACGCTTCTGCGCAATCTTATTCTGAATTTCTCGCGATTCCATGGTGCTATCGGCGTCTTTTGCACGGATCTCCCGTTCACGCTTCGCATCCCGCTCAGCGGCCCACGAAGCGTGCATCTGGACGGAAGAGATGCAGGAATCGAGTTCCTCGAGATCAGCACGCGAGGCTGCTAAAACAGTCATGAGCGTTTCGTCATCCTCCTCACCTTCCTGTTCCATTTGTTTCTCCAAGCTGGCAACTTCAATACGAAGACGAGCCGCAGCGAGCTGCATGCCATCATACTGCTCTGGCGTGCACATAAAAAAGGAACCGGAACCCGAAGCCGGCACCGATATGTCCGCTTCTTTAGTGTTTGAGGACGGCTCCGACGCAGTTGTTGCACGTGTCATGGAGATTCCAGACACATTAGGAGGCTGTATACTCTTTTCTACGTCTGTGGGGCCACTTGTAAAGGCCTCAGCTTCCTGGGCATTCTCACTGACGTCAGTGCCTTGTTTTGTTAGGCCAAATCGAGCTCGCACTTCCTGCAGCTGCCGCTCAGCAGCCAATACCGCCTCCTCAGCCGCCTTTTGTTGATCAAGAGCCTTTTGCGCCTCCAGCTGCGCAAGGCGAGCCTGTTCCCGTTGCCGTGCAAGCTCAGCCTGACGTATCTCACGCTGACGGCGAAGTTCTTCTTCGGCGGCTTTAGCCTTAGCCGCAGCAGCTTCTTGAGCTTCTGTTTCACATGCCTTCTGGTAACTGCTCCGTAGTTCACTCAGCCTTTCCTCAAGTGTGCTCACTTTATTTGTTGCCGCTTGCACTTGTCTGGCCATAGCAGCCTCTTGCAAGCTTTTCTGACGCAAGATCTCCTTCAGCTCCTCGCGTGCGTTATTTGCCGCTGAAGACACCTCTTCGCAGAGTTGTAATAACTCCTCGCTATGCGAAGTGGCGCTCATTTGATTATAATTCACTTTACTTTCGCTATGCGTAAAGGATGATGGTAAGGAGGTTGGTGGCTTATGCGAAGCCTCACACGAGGCTTCTTCTTCAGCCTCTGCAGACATCTCATGCGCACTACACCAGTGGTTTTCGGTCTCCTCTTCACTTCCCACCGTATTTGATATGTCATTCTCAGTAGAATCCTGCAAATCCCTACTTTCCTGATCATTATCCCCTTCTTCTATGGTGGTAACAGCCCTCCTATTCCAGTTTTTATGCTCTGCACTTGCTTCAGCTGATTTATTTCCTTCGCCCTTTGGAATAGTAGTAGTGGCATTCATCACTGATGCCGATACCTCAGCCTCAAATTCTTTTAACTCTTTCGAAATATCGATATCATCATCATCCTCTATGTCTTCAGCGGCGGACGCGTTTTTTGAGAAGTCATGCTCCGGTGCCTCCGGAAAGTTTGGTTGACCACTGGAAGCTGATAAACCAGTACTGCCATCCTTACTGGCAACATTCTCGTTCATCTTATTGTTATCCTGCTCCTGCTTCAAGGCTTGCTTAAGCTGCCTCATGTGGCGCAGCTGGTCTATGAGACGGTTGAGCTCCTTGCGTGAATTCATAAGTCTCGCCTGAATCTCAGCAACCTCGTCTGGATTGCTGGTATTGAGGAGGCGGCGACGTAGCATTGTAACCTCTACCTTATTCTTGTGATACGCGTTCGACAGGGACTCGTGCAACTCGGAGTCATAGGTATCCGGGGAAGCATTTAGGCTGCTGCCGCGCTGGTCACTCGCCTGCTCATCATCCACGCCATCGGTAGGCCCCTCCTGATGGCGAATCACGCTCTGTTGTTGCGTTTTATCAGTGCTGACAACCTTGCCAATGGAAAACTCTCTTACCACGCGGCCAATCGGTTGAATTGCTTGTTTTAAGTGGGGAACCGAGTCGATGGCATGAGAGAACTTCGTAGCCTCATCGCCCTCCACCTCTTCCGCCGCCTTTTCCACCGCTTCAAACATGCCGGAAACGGATTCGCGGTTGTGTGGATACTGACGGTATCCTTTGTAGTCTTGGACCGTCTTATTAGCCATGGCAGGGACTCCCATGAGGCGTACGGACTCCGTAACGGAAGGCTCCACATCAGCGCTTGGGCGGCGACGAATCAGCAGTTTAGAAGAAGGAATCGGCCTCTTTTCAGCCTGTGCGACGGGGTCGAGGATCAAGATTGCCCTGGGCTTTCCGTTCACTGTCATCTCCAGCTCTGCCAATTCCACGAACTCGGAGAACTCAGCAAAGTACAACAAACAATCACGATCAGAAATCATTTCCGAGTTCCAACCAAAGCGACGGTACACAACATCCACGCGCTCCCACGAAAGGTGGATACTTTCGTAGCGCCTTCGAAGGAAGTCTTCGATAGACCAGTCTAGCAGAAGTTCCGTGTCTTCGGAGCGGTAGATATGCAAACGCTTGCAAGCCGAATAATCAGCCAGGGATCTCCTCAAGATAATGGGATTGATGCAGTTAGTAAGTTCAGTGAGTTTATGGGCTGTAAAAGGAAAGTCTGTAAGCTGTAACAGCGGACGCACGCAGTCATTGATCAACTCTCGACTGTAGCGATTAGTCTGACGAATTTCTTTTCGGTATCGCATCATATTCTTTTCGACACAACGAAGAAGCTCAGAGAAGAAGGGCTGCTGACGAAGAGACGCAAAGCTGTCGGTCTCATCTTCAGTGTCTATACATTCTGCGTCTTGTGAGCAAACAGTGAGCTTATCCTCGCTTCTCGATTTGTTAGCGACGATAGCATCACCATGCGTTTCAAAAGTTCGCTCGCTAAGAGCAATCCCAGCTCTCTCTTCTGGAGTCTCGAGTAGGTTGAGGATATCATCGTCAATTTTGTTCGTGGAAACACGAAGCGCCCCCTTTTTTGTATCAGAGCCCTCGACAAGATGGTGTACTTCGTCGTTGCTGTAGATCTTTGTGACATCAGTTTCCCCATCATCAAGGCTAACGTGGCCCTCTTGAAGCGGTCTGTTACCCCCTTCCAATTCGTTCATTGGGGCTTGAATTATAGTCTTCGCGTTGCTCTGTGCCATGGTATTTTTAAACGAAGGACGCTGGGACTTAGGCCTGATGAAGTCCTTGTGCTGATTCTTAACGTTGCGAAATTGAATCATTTTTTCATAGTTATCCGTTTGGTCATTCCTCTCACATTCTCCTTCTCCAGAATTCGTATCGTAGCTCTTGCGGTGAGTAGTTGATGCCGCCTCCTTAAATTCCTTACCTTCTTTATAAGTCAGCGTCCGTGCCATGGACCCTGAAGAGGATTTAACAGCATGCTGATGTTGCGCTCCACTACGGTTCGAATAATAGGATTGAGTTTTGTGACGATTGGAATCATTATAGTTGGAGGAAAAAGGCTGAGTTTGGTTGGCAACACAGAAAGTAGTACCAATAGAAGCACACGGGCAGCCAAAAAGAGTTTTAAAAGCGACGACTCTTCGGAGCATTGGAGATTTTTGCCAAATTGTTTATGTTTCTATATAAATATGGATAACTGTATGCGTATGCGTTGTAAAGGCAAAATCAAAAATAGTACCCTTGTAAGGATTGCTACCTTCTATTTCTCTATGTATTTATTGCGGCCGCGCAAATAGTTCTACACTATATTGAAGGCGAAAAGTTAAAAATGATTTGAAAAAATGAATGAGTAATAAAATAAGGTGATAATCATTCTTCAAAAAAAAAAGTACATTAATAAAGATAAATGTGTATCACCACGCATCGTTCGTTCTGCTGCTCAGCTCGTCCTCCTATGATGCTTTTACATTCAAAATTCTAGGAAAATATACAGATAATGTATGTCAGCTATAAACATTTAATAAATGGATATAAAAGTAATAAGATTTCATATCCAAGTAAGTTCTGAGGGCAAAGGGAAAAGGTACAGACAGAAAACACAAGATAATATATTTAATTTTTTCATGATAACGCGAAAAAGACTCATTGTGTAACTTGCCATTTTTTGGCGGCACTGCTCTTTTTTACTCGTGCGCAAGAATACTAGCTAACTCTTTATAGTTAATCATGCCAGCTTCATGATCCACCAGTGCAGTAAACATAGCATCAACTTCTTTGGTAGACATTACCTCCCCCTTTGATTCTAAGAGTGCTCGCAGCTCCCCTTCGTCGAGGTATCCTTTCTTTTGTGAATCCAGTGTGCAAAAGGCTCTAAAAATTGTTTCTTCATCTTCTCTAATACAACAAGAAGGTGGGTGCTTAAGTTCCTTCACGATTCCCTTTTCTACTAAAGCCGGTCCACCAAGTATCCCTGTCATCAAGGCCTCCAGAATTACTTCCTCGAGAAGTCTACGACTAACATATCCGCGTATAGAATTATCACCTCGGATAAGCTCGATGATATTTTCTACTTCCTTATCAGTAAGATTTAATCCCATAGCACGTGCAACAAAACCCACTTGTAGCACAGGAAAGTTGTCAGATGGCAATTCATTCGAATTTTGAACAAGAACAGACGATTCCATCGTAATAACACTTTCTATAATATTATTCAATTTTTCCTTGTGCTGCTGTCGACACAATGCCAAAGATTTTGATGTGACATTCAGAGCAGAAGGTATACCCTCTTTAGCTGCTTTGATATCGAACTTCAAAGGAAAACTAACTGATTTGTCTTTAGATTTTCGAGACTTTCTTACTTTTCGGGGCATACTTTACCTATTGTGGTTTACTTGTCAAGTATCTTCAATTTTCCGCGCAGCTCTATCTTATAAGTTTCCTTTGAAAGTAATCAAGCAACGAAGGCAGAAATAAATTAAAGTGGGAAAGCGAAAAAAAGAAAAATATTACCTATATAATTAATACTAAGATTGATTATTTTTATTTGATTATGCTAACTATGATTCAAATATTTTTTCACACTGCAATTTTTCAGTACATCATTTTTTCTTCACTCACTTTGCATAAATTAGCCAGAATTCCAAGATTTTTTGACTCAAAGCTCTGATATAGTAGTGGGAAAAAATATATGATAAAAAAATGAAAAAGTAATGAACAACAATAATAAAGATCAACACATATTGAAACATGTGATAGAATTTAATAATAGGAAAAATCTTGATCTACAAGCATAATTTCTTCTCCATCTTGTATAAATGATCCCTCACGCTTCGCCTTTGTTTGCTCCTTGACGTAGTGAAGAACACTATGCTGAAGCACACCGATGCGCAAAGTCATTTGCTTTATTTCGGTTTGTACTTTGTTGAGTGCCTCCTTTACTTTCATCAAAGGAGTTGTATCAGATATTTTTGCCTCTCGATCTTCGATATTTCTCTTCGTTTGATCTAGCAATTCACTGACTTGATTGAGCTCTACAGTAAGTTGTTGGACACTTTGGCCTACTAGATTAGCAGCGTCACGGGAGGCGTTTAAGTCACGAAGCCTAACACGATACTCTTCAACCTGTTCAGAAAACTGCTGAGCAAGAGTTTGCTCTCTCTTTTGAATTCTATCCCTCGACTTATCCATATCCTCCCTCATCCGTTCAAGCATTTGTTTGGTATCGGGATACATTTTTTCTACTGCCTTCATAAGAATTGTAGCACTTTCAATACGCGAACGCCAGTTGTCAAACACCTCATTTTCTATCTGCAATAAAGGTGCGACACGCTCCAACTCCAAATTCCATTCCTCCGCATTAATAGAGGAAGCTACAGGAACATTTATAGCCTCCTTTTCATCTTTTTGTTCAGCAGCTCTGACAAAAGTCTCGTCTTCATCATCACTGTCTATAACTACATTGTCCTCGACTTCCACTGTATCGTTAACAACATCATCTCCATTAGGAAGATCGGCATGCTCGTCGTATTTTTCGATTCGAGAGTAATCAATCGGTCGAAAGGAAAAACCCTTCTTTGCCAATACCTGATCAAGTAGAACAGATAAAATAATTAATACACCCTCCCCACTTCCTTGCTTAATTCGATTTGGAGCAATGCTAGGAATGGGTAGGTTCATGGAGCGCAATTGAGAAAGAATAGTTGTAGCTGTTGCGTTGGGATCATCAAATTGGCCTGCTGCTGCGAACTCGTGACCACACATGTTTATTAGCCAAGCACATAATGAGGTAAAATAGTAAAACTGCATATTGGGGTTATCAAGTGTGGAAGGCCCAGCAAAATAAAACTTATCGAGTGGTTTAAAGGGAGGCTTAACTAGAGTGCAAAATTCAGTTTCATAGTCAAGGAGCTTAAGTTTATCGATGATATTTTCCATCGTACTATCATCGACGACCACTCCCTGCTGAGCATCATTTGGGGCATTTCCTTCCTCTGGCATCCTTTCCTTGACTTATGGAATGCTGTTAATAAAATACAAGGCTAACAAAAATATTAGGAAACAATAATTCATCTATTTTCATATGCATACAAATTAGGTATATATTCATTGTAATTAGAAGTTAAAACTAGTAACATATATATATATATATATATATATATATATTATATTATATATATATATATTTATATATTATATATATATATATTTCAGTCAATTTGTAACACCATAAAGCACGAAAAACGCAATTCACAGCTTACATAAAAATATTACATAAAATATGTAAATATATACATTGACGTCAAAAATATAACGGGATAAACCAATTTTGACTTTTTTTTTCCCATACATGAAACATAAATTATTCGCTGCTTACAAACTTCGAGAAAAATAATTTATAGTTTTCGACATATTTCTGTTGAATAGCACCAGCATTGTCTGAATTTGAAGCTTGAGATGATACGAGAGTCCAGCCCCCTTCTTGCTCCAATACGTCCAGAAGGACGACGATAAAGTGGGACACACCCTCAGAGTCGCAAAGCTGTCCATCTAATTTCAGGTGCCAGTGATCTGGGTTAGACAAGTATTGAAATTTTGGAGCTTCAGATCGACAGTTACGAGTCGATGTCGTCGAAGTTGGAAGGAGTTCATTAAGACGTTCGATAGTCGTTTCCTTGATGGGTCCAATGATGTCCACGACGGGGCAGTTAAAGGAAAGGTTAATAACAAGAGTGTTCGACATGATTGAAATGTAAATGTGCTTTTTTTCTTTTAGTAAATAACGAAATCTATTATCCAAAAAAAAAAAAGGCAATCGGAAAAAAAGCAAAAAATACCTATTTGTGAAAATTCATATGGGTCATTAATATATATATATATATATATATATATATATATATATATATATATAGACAG
>HF955072.1:166596-188986 GCA_000582765.1 Phytomonas sp. EM1 | reverse complement strand
TAAAAACGGCCTAAACGTTACCGACTCCCCCCCCCCCCCAAAAAAAGCAGCCAGGTGACCACCAAGCAAGGCTGAATGGCGAAAAAAGAAGTTGGCTTAAATGGGAAGTCGTGGGGTGGGGGGGGGGGGCGGCGCCCCTTCGCAATGGGATATTATCACAACAGCAAACGGGTTGACTGTACGGCTGCAGGAACGTCCCCTTTGTTAGTGTGGTCCTTTCGCGCGGAGGGCCATTTAAATGTACGGGGAATGGGTGGTGCATGGACATACGAAGAAATAATATGGAAGAAAGCTACAAAGGTGCATCAGACTCACCAAAAGGCGTTGGGAGCAGTGAGTGTCTTGTTCTGTTTCATTTTGAGTTAGCTTGGTACCTTTTACTTATTTCATCTTGATGGCAAAGATGCTTTACGTACTGCGTTTCATTGTCTCCGTGCCATTAGATAAAAACCTTTAGTATTGAGCTGTACGGGTGTTACTCTGCATTGACATTGTGGTTTTTATTCAAATAGGTTCCTTTATCTGCTACCGTGCTGGATACGCTGGATCTTCCTCCTGGCATGCATTGTATTTCCACATTGATTTAACCTTTTTTATCCATTTCTTGAATTCTTTTATTTTCTGATACGAAACAGCGAATTGACATCATCATGGAAAGTAGACTAGTTCAAGCAACTTGTCATACGGCAGATTTTCCTGCTGTGGAGGCAGAGCTGCGAAAATGGGAAGAAGTAGAAGCTGTGGGTTCTTTTCGTAAGAAGCAAAACAATAAAAAGGATTTAACAACGGTGTTTATTACTTTCTCTCCAGGACATTCGACTGAAGAAGCTTCCTCAAGGCTAGCCACACTGAAGGAGTTGATAGTGGAAGAGCCGAAAATTAAACAACCTGGCGGTGGAAACGCAAGCAATCGAAGGCATAAAAACTTGGCGTCGGAATTGTTAAATTATGTGTCCCAAGAGGAAAAGGCGCCAATAAAAGAGAGTTCACATCAAAAGGATAGAACGCCTTACCAAAACAAACGAAACTCGCGTCAGCCACCCAAAGGAGAATCAAATGCTGCTCCGAACAATTTGCGACAAGGGCGCGGCCGTGGCTTTGGTAGAGGGCAAAGGAATGAGCATTACGCCAACGGTCAATCGCGTGGAAATCGGCAGCAATTTCAACGGCTGCCTCCCTTAGAAGCAAATGTTGCATTTGTTGATAACATTCCATTTGGGACGACAAATGATCAACTAATGGATATTTTTTCTCCTTATGGACGAATTCTTGATATAAACCGGCTTGACTTGATGGCGATGATATGCTACGATAACCCAGATTCAGTTCAGGAGTGCATTCAACATGTGAATGGTAGCAAGATACATAATAACATTGTCTCCGTGAGCAGTGGGACTGCTCTCATTCCAGGAAATATTGCAATGCACCTTGGTTTGTAATTATAAATAACCTAATAAGAATCTTTTTTATTGGAAAGTTAACACGCGATAAACAAATTTCATATCATATAGTAATACACAGTTGACTTGCTAATATATATGCTTTCCGCGTTTGTTCTTGTTGATTCAAGGTACGCTTTCTTTTATGGATAGCATATATATATGTATTTATATAGCATGAAACCAATGATCATTGTGATCCCTCTTTTTTTATGATTTCAAAATAGGAGAAACAGAGAAGAATGCGCCCAACGCTACTTTTGTTAGATAGTACATATGGTCCACACAAAGCCTACAAATATGGCTATATGCCCGATCCGCGAAAATTGGCTCCTATCGAATCAACTCAGCGTACTGAAATTTTGCCAATTGCAATTAGACCACCAACATCATATGTGCCAAACCATGAAGTCTTTCTAGAAAAATGTGATATCCACAGGTTGATGCCAACAAGTGATTTCAAATCAACTTTCAAGGATTGGAATGACCTGATGACATGCGACAAGCGACAGTTGCGCACCAGAGGTGTACCCACCCTGACTAGAAAAGCTATCAGATCCGCAGTACTTGCATTCCAAAATGGCAATCCTCCTGAACGCTTTGATACAAAAGAAGAATGGCTTTATTACAAGCAATTCAAAACGAAGGATTTTAGTTATCGAGTGATACCAGAGCTTCCTGAAAAGTACCGTCCGCACCAAAACGGCATTGACCAGGCTCCTGTGCCTGATTATGATAAAATTAATCAGATGCCGAAATGGGCTATCAATGAAGAAAAGAGACTTTCCGAGAGAGCTCAAGTGCTAAACCATTAAAATTCCTTATGTGGTTGTCTTTTTCGTATATTTACATATATATAAATATATATATTTATATATAATTATTTATATAATATATGAGACATATTCATTCCCATGTTTATGGGCTTTTGTTGCTGATTAGCTTTTAAGTCGCATAGATATCCTTTTCCCGTGTGAGTAAACCTTTTTTTTTCTCTTTTGTTTAGCTATAGCGAGTGAAAGGATCAACTCAATGTCCAATCCCAACGAAAATGAGTATGACAGTGTTAGCGATATATCCGAAATTAGTCCCGAATCTGATGTACTCGCTCCCGTTCAAAAGAGAATTGAAGAGCAGCTTAAAAAGCATCTTCTGGAACTAAACCAGCAACTTAATGAAGCAAACAATGAATTTAAGGCGGTTCACACGGAGCGCGAAAGCTGTGGTGCGAATTTATACAACGCCCAGCAGCATCTTGCTCGGCTCCAAGAGAATTTTGAAAAGTACAATGAAAGCCATGCAGCCATTCAAGCTGAATATGAAGAAAAGTTTAGAGAGCGGGAAAAGTTGTCAAGTATTACAGATGCAGCCCAACGAAAGACTGAAGATATGCAGAAGCGGTATAACAAGCTTCAGGGCGAGCTTGCAAAGTTAACTGAGACTGTCCTCAAGGTAGAGGAATTCAACGAGCATTTGAAGGGTGAAATGGAGCTTGAGCGACGAGCCGCCCATAAGACTGAAGATGATGTAGCTGTTTTAGAGAAGGCAAAGTTGCGCCAGGACGCGCTCGTTCTATCACTGGAGGAGCGTATTCATTCGTTTGAAGAGCAGTCAGCTTCTCTGAGTGAACAAATCGAAGCTCAACGAAAAGAAACAAAAGTTGCCCGAGATACACTTGCTGAAGCGATGGGTGAGATAGAAGCAATCAATGTTGAAAAAAAGCAGCTTGCCCAACAATGGAAAAGTTCACTGATAGGTATTCAACGCCGGCATGATGCCATGAAAAAGACAGAAGAGGCTCTTCATGCACAAAAGGAAGCTTTGCAGACCCTTGAAAACGAAATTAGTCGTTATCGGTCTGACATTCGCAAAGAGCAAGCTGAGAACGGGAAGCTGAATGAATTTGCATCGCGGGTAGATAATGAAATAATTGTGCTCGAGAAGCAAATGGATATACTGTTTGAGAAGCGCGACAAGACTTCGGAGAGCTATTCCCTCATCAAATCGAGTGTAGAGAAAACTGAGGGTGAGATCACGCTTCTGGAGCAGCAGCTCAAAATCAAGTCTAAAGAAGTCGATGAACTGAATAAGCACATCCTGAAGCATGACAATGCCGTAAAGTCAATGGAAGGTGAGGTTCTGAAGTACCTTACTGAACAAACGTCGTTGAAAAAGGGAAGTCAAGACATTTTGAGAGAGATTGAAAAGATAAAGGACACTATTAACACGAAGGAAATTCAAATTACAAACATGGAAAATGAGCTTGCGCGAATCAGAGTGGATTACTTGCAGGCGAATGCATATAATGAGACCCTCCAAGAAACCCTAGAGGGGCTTGAAGTTGAGTTGCAGTCACGCGGTGCACTTATAGAGAAGATGCAGCAAGACATTCGACGTCGCAATGATGACATTGACCGCAAGCAAAAGCGTCTGGATCAGCTCAATCAACAATATGAACAAATCATGAGTGCTCACACTGGTGAAACCGGCGAACACGTTGGTCCTCTTGAAGCCACTATTAGTAGTCTTTCTAAGGCGATTTCAGAGAGATCCAAAGAAAATGAAGTACTCCAACAGGAATGGATCAAGTTGCAAACCGAGCTGGTTGATTACAATATCACTATGAATGAAATCAATGAGGCAATTCTTGATTACCAAGCCAAGAGCACAATTTTAGCACAGAAAAGAGATCGACTCGCCTCTGCTATCCAGCTAAAAAGGCAGGAGATTGCGTCATTAGCTAGCAAATCAGAAGCCATGCATGTCGAAATGAAGCGAGTTAATACAATGCTAGTTAAAAATGTTGAAACTACAAAAAACACTGTCAATGATGCATTTCTCTTGGAGAACGAACTCCTCAAGCGTTTAGAGGATAAGAAACGCGATGCCCTTCAGCTTGAGTGGAAAGTTGAGGCGGCTCGACAGGCTAAGGCTGATATTCTTCAACAAATATTAGATTGCGAACGCGATATCTTATTCTGGGAAAGAAAACTTCAAATAGCGCGTGAGACCGAAATCGCCCTTGATCCTTCCATTGGACGAGCAGAGATTGAAAAAATGAAGAAAGAGATTCTTTTTATGGAGGAACGCTTGGCCCAACTTCAACGTGAGCAGAAGTTTCTGATTGGTGAAATGCAAAAGCTTATCGACCATCGGGAAGTCATCCGTATGAAGGGAAAGGCCGTTCTAAATGCTACCCACTCTCAAAAGCGTGGCGCCACCCGCCTTGGGGTGGAAAAGGAAAATGCTCAGCTGTTTAAAGAATTAAACGGTAAACGACAAGAATCTCAGGCTAAGGAAAAACTGGTAAAGGAAACCTTAGCTGAAATGGAAAAAACGGTGACAGAGGTGGATCAGACCAAACGTGAGAATGAAGAGCTGAATGGGCAGATAGAGGCGTATCGAAGACAATTGGCTTCCATTAGAAAGGAAAAAGGGCATATAGATGACGAAAAGCGACTGAAACAAAACACTTACCAACGGCTGCGCGAAGCTGAAAGGGGCTCGTACAAGCTTACCTGCTATCCTGAGGATACAGAAGCCGAGGAGTCGCGTTTGGAGGAGGGCAGACAAAATACGATCCGGATTATGGAGGAACTTTCTGACCAGTTCCCCGAACTCACTTCAGAACTTCAAGATCTTATGGGGTGTGTATAGACAACCTTTAAACAACACACTTATCCATTTTCATTCGTTTTATTTTTATCCCATTTTTTCCTTTGATTTATGTAAAGACATTCCCGATTAGTTCGTGTGGAAAGCTGCGAAGAGACAAATATTGACCAAAAATAATGTTCTATATATTTTCTGGTGTATGCTTGAAGTGAAGTTGTGAATAATTATCTCGAGATGCTTATCCCATTCTCTAGTCATAAAATACGCTGAGGAATGCTCATACTTTTCCAAGTATGATTTTATTGCCCTTTTTTTCTTTTTACTACTGTAATAGGAAATAACCACTCGACGGAGAATACCATCCGAGGTTTACTTCATGTGAAACGAGGATTTAAAACGGACGTGTGTTGTCTTTTTTCGATTTGGAATATCCTCATATTGACGCAGGGGTTTTGAAGCCTAAATGACTGATGGAATCGACAAAACGCCACCACCTTGGTCCGCCACTCATATTTTTCAAATTCTGCAGCATACTTTAGGCGATCGACGACACAGCAGCACACCAGTCGAGGATGCAGTATGGTTCCGCCGTGCTCAGAACCTTCTCTACAGTGCTAGTCTCTCCCCGGATGTCGCATCACGTGTTCTATCATGTTTTCTTTTCTTAGAGTCCGGATTTACATCCCTACGAACTGAAAATCCTAAGACTGTTTCTTACCTTAAAAAAATGTGTCAGCACGCTAAACAGGTTCATGAGGATTTTTATGCTACTCAATCCCGAGTTAATCATAGTAAGGATGTAACAGATTCGGACAGCCACTGTGTGCCACAAAGTCACGAGCAGCCGCAGGATGAAGTGACATTTGTAGCTACCTTCATGGAGCCCTTTCTCAATGGTGAAATTCCATCACCCCGAAAATGTCTCGAGTGCGTTTTAGGGCCCAGCCCCGGTGATGTAGATGAAGGAAGTGAAAAAAATGATTTGCTTCAAGTCCTTGAGCAGCTTTTTTCACGTGTCTTGCAGACTCTGCAAGGTGGAGGACAATCCCAAATGGACAAAACTGTAGGACATATGCCAAGTGAAACAGACAACCCATCCGATGATGCTGCTCAGAAATCTGTGCTCCATGCAGCTCGGGGGGATGTGAAAAGGCTCGACACTACGGGAGCGAATGTTTCCTCGTCATCAACACAAACGCCAGCGTTGAGTGAGGCGACAAGTCAACCCCTAAAAGATAGTTTTCCAGCTTCGCATCTTTCACTGATCGATTTATTGTTTGGCTCAGAGTCACGTGATACCGAGATGCTGTGCGCACCTGAATTTCACGACACCGACCTGCAGCAATGGCTATCGTTCAACAAACGCTCTACTTTCTGTGATAGCACCGGTGGCCACCTGCCGTTTCGCACGCGTACTATCGACGAAATGCGACAACAGGCAGTGGCTGATGAGCTGCACGTGAACCGCACAACAGTAGTCGTACGCGAAGGAAGGACCATCATGGCCCCAGAATGGTCAACTACCCAGAAAGAGTCGGATTCGGGACCCCAAACGAGTAATCTGGCACAATCGCCACCTGAAAACGAGACCCTTCGTGAAAATGAAGGTGAGGCGGATAAAAATGGCTCTCAGGCCGGGCTGCTGCAGCAGGGCTGCTCGGTAGCCACCGAAGAAGGGGTCAAAAAACAAGAATCTAACACGACATGGGTGGAAGATGGCGAACTAGTGATGATCGGTGGACGTTTGGTAATTCAACCAGCTGGCCGCGCCAAGAAGAAGCAAAAAAAAGACCCGAATGATAATAAAAACGGTAATAAAGACAACCAAGGACCGCATAAGAAGGGAAGCAGCAAACGGCTAAATCAAGGTGGCATAGAAGAATTAAATGCCAGCTTATTGGGCAAAAACGAATCCAATGTAGCACCAAGTCATAGCTCGAAAAGTAACGATTCTGACATTAGCAGTGGTAAGAAGAAAGGCAGTGAAGATGAATCACAAGGACTAAGTTCAAAGACTAGGCCCTCACGAACTGAAGAAAGCACTAAGACTGTCGTAAATGTGAGCAGCACAGGGAAAAGAAAGCGAAAGAATGATAACACCACGAGTAAAGTATCTAATTCAGGTTTTACCTCATCCACGCGAGTTGTTCCGACACACAATGTTCCTTTACTTTCACGAGAAGAAATTATTCAGCTTCTAGAAGGATGGCAGATTTCCAATACACTTCGGGAAGCCTTTTTGGTTGGGCTCGAACCCGCGTCATCTGATGTATCACCGGAGTCTCCTAAAATGGCACTGAAGCTTGGAAACCCGGAAACTAGCGAATGAAGGCATCTAGTCGGTAGTTTACATAATTGCTCACCTCATTATTCTTTCTGGAACGATATAAAGAGTGTATTTGTGCTAGGAAATTGTTACATGATAGTAGGTTGTGGCTATAATGTGACGTGATCACATATCATTGAGTGACAGTCTTTAATCCGCGGCATATGCCAGCCGCTTGGTTGTGGTGCCGAGGACTAGTAGCCATTTTTATGGCGAAGCCAGGCGCCTGCACGCCTTCCCGTTATCTGCGGAGGTCTGTGGGTATGGTTACTGGTGCTGGTAGGGCATTCGACAGGGTCTCCCCAGAGGCTCCCGAGCGGATGAAGCACCCTGACTGAACACTGTTCACGTTTATCTGGTCTCCAGATACAGCTTTAACTACACTAAGGACGTTCAAGACTTGCTTTTACGATGTGGAGGTATCCAAAAGAACCCAGGACCCATCAGTGTAAAGCAGTCCTTAATATTTGATTTATTTACTTCACCATCAACACTCTCTTATTATTGTGATTTCAATGTTCAATTTGGCCACTGAAGCTCATACTAAGGTATGAAGAAGTTCAGATAAAGTTATTCATTAACAATTAAACAGTAAAATAGTGCATTATAGTCAAGGGATACACCTTATGCTTGATTTAAAAATGTTTTAATAACCCATTGTTTTCATTATAATACCTCTTTTTTCTTAGTCACACAATGATTTGAAAAGGATGAACAAATCTAACGATTACTTGCAGTGTTCGAATGGTGGTGTTAGCGCAAATCATGCTGAAAATGAGAGTCTAGTTCCTTGTGAGTCATTGAAGGGTGAGTATGTGGATGAAGTTCTTTATAGCTCACTCGAGGCAAACTTATTCAGTACGGCTGGGTGCATTCTTTGGCAGACTAAGACCCTGCGCCGCAAATTACAGTACGAACAGAAGAAACGACAGCATAACCAGGGCCACGTCGAGTTGGAGAACTTTTATCAACAAATGCTTGATAAATTGGAAGAAAAAAGTCGAGCCCTGTCGGATGGCCTAAGAGATTTAGCAAGGTCTATGGGTGCTTCCTACAGGAGTGACACTAGGGACAATGAGGTGTCTAAGGCTGCCCCTATTGTCTCCACGAGTGAGCAAGATATGAAGTTTGAGGAGGTTAATAGGGCTAAACCCGAGGACTATTCCGCAGAGGCAGTGGTAGCTGTTCCTCTATCTAATATGGTGTCTCCCCAGCAAGGATTAAACAATCAGCATGAAGAGCCGTTACCCAAGAGAGCGAGACTGGAGGAGGGGAAATCAAATAAAATAGGCAGTAGTAGCGCTCCAAAAAGTGCGCTAGCGCGGTTAGTTGCCCAGGCGAGAGCTACGGAACGGCAGCTATGCGATGATTTTTCTACATCTGCTCTATCCAAATCAGAGAAATCACATGATAAAATGGTAACTTTCGATGAGAATTTAATCGACTCCGCAACTTCAAATAATCCAGCTTCAGAAGTGCATCGCAATACGGCTCATGATGGCGTGAATAGTAAAACCGAGTCAAATCTGGATGGAAATATTTCAGATGACGAAGACTTTGCGACCCCCCTACCCCCTTCCAATGGGCAGTTGCAATTCGCAAAATCTGGAGATCTTACAAGCAATGCGCCTGAAAGGAGCACTGGGGCTGCGGAGAAACACCCCTCCCAGATGACGAGGGAGGAATTTTTGAGCCAGTACAAGCGCGCCCCGAGGCGTGGGGAAATAGGTCAGGATGCGGATCAGATTGCCCACGCCGAGGAGCTGGGGTATGTGATGTCGGGTTCGCAAAGCAAGGCATCTCAAATGTATGTGGACCGCATTCAGCGGCAGCTGCACGAGCGGGAAGCTGCGCGGCTTCATCAGCAGTTTCGTGAGGTAGAGGATAAACTCATGGATCAGGAACTGATTCATAACCTTTTAGAAGTAATTCATGCCAAAAAAAAATGTAACCAGTAAGGAGTAGAGAGAAAGAGATTTTAAAACCGCGAGCAGCGTTTGACATGCGACGCTTCCTAGGTGTAAAGGGTCGGATAAACAACTGACAAGAAGAAATTGGCTTCTATAGCTTTTGCCATCATCGAATTACATCATGTGGGCAGTTCAATTATTATTATTTATCATTATTGTAGAAGGATCTTTTTTCTATTTTTCTTTTATTTCCTTTGCATTACATTTAATCATTTTCCTTACTCTTCTACTGAGCAAAGAAATTCAGATTTTTCAGAAATACATTATGGAATCCACCGGTGAGCCGTCCTTTAGTGTGGCGACGCTTGTAGGAAAAGCCATCGCGGTTGGGTTCGGTTCCAAGCTTGTGGTGGGTCTTTATCCCATGAGTAGCGTAGGTGAATCAGGACCGAACAGCTCACTGACTATAGATGATAAACAATTGATTCGGGCGGTTACCTTTGTTCAATTTCCAGAAGGCCCACTGTGTGTTGTCACCGCTGGCGATGCAAAGTACATCAATGTTTACAACCTTGATTCCATGGTGCACTGCAACCCAGCTACGTTACGGAAAACCATCACCGATAGCCATAGCGAGGTGAACGACGCGGGTTTACAACTCTCGGAGTCTAAACCGATAATCCAGGAGATTGAGCCCTGTTACCACTACGGTCCACACACCAAACGCATCACATCCATGATAACCGAGGTCGATGGTTGCATTATCTTCGCTGACAAATTTGGTGAGGTGTACCGCCTACAGCTGAACTGGAATCCCTCCTCCAAGACCGTTACGGCGGTAAGTGACGACCAGAAGCCCCCTGCAGCGTTTCTTTTTCAACATTTTAGCATCATTTTGGCTCTTTATCTTTCCTCCCCTATTCCTCCTTTCGGGGCGTCATCGGGCAAGCCGGAGGGGCATAGCCGTCGCCGCCTGTTCAGCTGCGATAAGGATCACCACTGCCGCGTTAGCTTCTACCCGGCGGTCTACAATATCGAGCAGTTCCTCTGGCCGACGAGCAAGAGGCCGGCGGTTACCACCTGCGTGGAGGAAATCCCTTTGTTAGATCGGAAACGCGTTTGCGCTTCCGCGGCGTCGACTCCGCATCCGAACGGCACCATCGAAGAAGCGCGGCCCCTCTCGCACTACGTGACCGGCAGCTATGAAGGGGAGGTGTTTTTATGGGTCGCCCGGAACGATCTCCCGCCGAACTCATCGGAGGAGTCTTTTCGATTAGTCTCCAGGTGTCGGCCCGAGTCGGGTGAGGTGGACACGCCGGAAACCGGCGCGGTGCTTTCCATGGTCTATCTGGCATGCCGCCGCGTCGCCGAGTGCAGTTCTGGACCCCTGTGCGACTCCCCCAGTGGGGTACTGGTGGCGTACGAAAAGCTGAAGGCGGTTGTTTTCTTTCAAATATCTTCCACCAAAGAGGACGGGTTGGAGGCGCATCACTCGTTAGTATATGGCGGACGCATTCAATTGGAGCAGTTCCCGACCGCCATGGTGCGCTGTGATGAATCCACGGTGTTAATTTTGAATCGAGATGGGGCCACGGCGCGGGTTCACCTCTCTGCTACCCATGGTTCAGATCCTCATAGTAGCCATATTGTGGGGGATAAAGGTGAGGTGTCTCCTGAGCCCTACAAACCGGGTGCCAACACAAACTTCAGGTTGAGTTTTCTACCCCACGTGACGACTTCTTTAGAAGAAGGCATCAAGCACATCATTACGCCTCGCGGAATTAATTTGCTGAGCGAGTTAAATTTGTTTTCGCAGTGGCAGAAAACCGTTTCTGACCCCCGAACGCGTCAGAAGCAACTCGGCAGCGATGAAAGTGGGGACGATATCAATATGGGTGCGTCTCGGGAATCCAATAAAATTTCGCATGAGAGTAAGGATGAACATATTTTAAATAAGCGGGCGCGTCCGGACAGTAATGAATAATTGATATGAGATAATATAGAACAGATCTCAGGTTGCATATGTGCGTCTATATGGGTGCCATCTATCTTGAAATGAAATATGACTATCCATACAATGGACTGGTCAAGATTTCTAGAAAGTAAAAGTCATTTCATGGGTAGTCTGTCTGTTTCTCACCACTCCAATACGGTATCATGCAGAGGACACACTCAAAGATCGACACTTACATACGTACACATATGAACTAATATTATTATTCAGTAATTATGTGTGTAACCTAGATATTGGTGCGATGAGTTTCATTTTCAGAGTGTTTTCCACTCGTAGGAGCCTTATTGTGTCTCTGCGAATAAGAAGTGATAACTCCTTTATTCTCTTCTATTGTTTTGTTTGCTATATAATAGGGCATTTTGCAGCGGTATCAGTGGTGGCTAAGCTTTTTCTTCACCAACCGCCTGATACAGCGTTAAATAAACCAAATTGTTAATATTCATCTTATTCTATGAAGAGAACCCGAGAAAATGAGCCTGATGGCGACAGTATTTACCGGGGTGAATCCCCGTTCCTCACACAGTTTGAGGTTGTAAACGGGCTTACCAAAAAGCGTGCAGGAATGCAGGATGAAGTGCGTGATGCTGCGTTCCGCCGTCTCTGCAGCACTTCTGAGAAGCGTGATGTCAGTAAGGAGATCTGTGATCTAAATCTCTCCATCCTTTTTGAGGACTTGGAAGAGAACGCGGTTGTGTCTGCTTGCTGCACGAATGGGCCACATAAATTGCTCGACAGCATCATCACGTCGATGGACTCGACATCATACGTGACCTTTATCAGCACAGTCCAGCTTGTTGCCCATGATGGGCATTCCCTAGTGATGGCCTCCTCGCTGCAAGCCACCGAACCGGTGGCCGATATGATAGCGAACGACCGCGATCAAATATTCCATCAGCAGGCTCGGAGTACCTTGCAAAGGTTGAAGTTTGACAAGCGGCTTGGTGAAGTATTCCCCGGCGACACCCTTCTGCTTCAGGTTGTGGAAAATAAACCGCCCGATACAGCCGGACTTGGAGCCGTTGCCGGTAACAGAAATGCAAGCGATTCGGAAAACGGCTCTTCTAGCAACAACACTCTTGCTATTGACACGGACAGGGATAACAGTTGCAACTATGGGGATCATTTGGTTGTCAATGCGGAATTCTTAACCTTCGATACGAATGTCTTTTCAAACGTTGATGAATGGCGGGATGCCGTTAGATCGAATGTAGCAGCGGTGTGCACATGGATGGCGGGGCTATCGGCGCAACCTCCTGGGTTACCTCAACTGTCATATATTCAAGCCTGCGTTCTGGGGAACAGGAATTCAGAAGGACCCGTGAAAAATGCTTCTGAAGTTAGAATAGATGGTTGGGCGCGGTCGCTGCAGCTACCTCTCCTTTTAAAAGTTTCCGATGAACTCATGGGGTCCTTCGATCGCAAAACACTAGATCTACTTCGGCGTGCTATTCTTTCCGTACTGAGGCTTTTTGTGTCCGTTTTTGTGCATGCTAGCGCGATTATACCGCTACCGAGCCTCTATCAAACCCTTTTTATCAGCTTTGTAGCATCCCCTCTCTTTTTAGATGGCTTTTCGACGGTTCTGTCTGATACTGCAGGGAGTATTGGTTCCTTGACGTGGGGCGCTCTGACAGCCGCGCTGAGGGATTCCATTTCGCTTTGCATGAATCATCTTTGCAACTACACCCCTGCCGTCTTAAATAAGGACGATGTAGGCAATTTCCTGTTGGCCAATGCTTCCTTTAACCCCTCTTTAGCGCCTCGGGCGATCTCTGCGAGACTGCTTGCCGCTCTCGGCAGCTTCGAAACCCTCATGCACCGTCTCTCAGCAACGTGGCTTCTTACAAACTCTCCTCAATCTCATCGCAATGTGAATAGGCATGCCCACCGCTTTCGTAAGAGTCAACGAGTGAGTGAGGCACTGGAGGAGTTGGCAATACAAGGGGTCATTCAGGGTGTCGCGCAATGGCTGCAGTACAAAGAACTGAACGACGTCAAGGCATCTTCGCTGACTTCGGGAGACAGCAGTCACCCTCAGTCGGATGGTGCGCACGGGTTACGGTCACTCCTTCAGCCTCCTACTTTGGCGCACATTGAAGAGACTCAATTAGGATCTCGCAAAACCGCGGAGGAGGAGCTGGAGGCTATGCGCAATACCTACACACCGTACCTCACCAGAGATGCGATGCGCTTTGTGGAAACAGCATCTCGAGCCGCGTATGCGGAGCTATATGACCCAGCCTTGCGCGCTACGCACACATTTCTGGCTTCCTCATCACAATTTTCACCTGAATCTGGTAGAAATATCGTTTCGGTACGAGTGGTGTCCGTGCGTTTCCCCGCACTGCATCCGCAGCTATCCGAATATAGTTGGCATGATGTGCGACATCATGCGGAGTTTGGGATGCCTGTCTTTCTCAAAATACTTCCGAACGAAACCTTCCCTTCCGTTAAGCAAAAAAATGGCGAAACAGAAACGCGAGGTGCCAACGCATCGGTGCAAGGCTTGCAGCATGCCATACGGCAAACTGCCGCTGCTGATCGCACTTTTCATTCATCTGAAGGGTGCTTATCGGAGGATGGGTCTTGCTTTGCGAATATCGTTATCCGCTTGCAGGGCCGCCCGGTGCTTTTTCCTGTGGTGATCACAAATCTCTTCACGGGTGATGGCGATGGTGATGATGATGGAGAGGTTGTGGCAGGTTCGCAAGTAAAGGCTTACGTGATGCGGGATGTGGATATGCTTGCGGAATTTGTGGAGACAAGTGCAGCTATGGAGGCCTCTGGACTACCGGACGCGTGGCTTGTAACTGCCTCCGACTTAAATCCCGGTGACGCAGTGGATATGGAGGTTTCCGTGCAAAATAGACGACTCACTCGCCCATTAAAGCGACGATTGCTCCCTGTGGGTACCCCTGCGCTAACGTACATAGACATCATCAAGCTTCTCGTTATGCTCCGTGACGAACTCTCATGTGGAATGAGCTATGATGCTCTTGCTGTTGGAAAGGACAAGGCTATGAGGTGGACAGCGCCACACCCGCATCAACAGCTTCACAATGGAGTCGCAAAGGTGGTATCCAGCCTCTGGTTGTGGTACTTTGCGACTGGGGAACTTCCCACGCAGCAGAATGCTTATTCTCTTTCATCTGCTAACAGGGCTATTACTGGTGATGGTGGGCAGGCAGCGGCCCAAGACATTCTCCAAACTTTGGTTGAATCCGGACCCTTTACCCTTGCTCAGGTTGAGGCCTTGCATGCTTTGTGTGGTAGCAGTTCTGTGTCCACAACTGGTGGCAGCCCCTTGGCCGGCATACGCGTCGCCGGGGGCTGCGCTGGTGCAGGCAAAACTACCGTCCTTTATACATGTAGCGCGGTCAGGGGTGAGCAAATGGCAGTCGCGCGGAAAGAACATCAGATTAGCCTTCAGCCCGTAATCAAGAGGGCTACCGCGGAGGTAAAGCGCGCCGCTGCGGAGCTTCATGCGGCAGTCAGTGCGGTCGCTCCGTTCACGGATGCAGATGTCCAGGAGATCTTATTTTCTCCAGGCGACACAGAAAAAAATGAAGAAGAGGCGATTCTTGCTGACGCTTTGGAGGGATTCGTGGCCGCTGTGGAAGCGCAAGGGGTTGAGTTTGTCCACTTGAGTCGGGTGCTACGCTACTGCAGTCCATCTCTACTACTACGAAATGATGCTATCCAGGAAGAGCTTCCCCCATCGGTCATAAAGTTACTTCATCTTCCTTCCGTGACTAGCGATCGCGGCTTGGGAGGTGAGGACCGAGTCCCGAGTTCCGACGAGCCGAACACGCGGGAGGCGCCGCTGCATGGCTACCACCGAATTCCCCTGCGCGGCGTCGTGGCGGAATCCCACCGTCGCGCCCGTCACGCCCCGCTTGCGGCGACCCTCGAACGCCATCTCGCGCGACTCCGTCAACTCGGCGACGTCCTGACGGCCCTGCAGCGCGCGATGGACGGGAAGCGGGACGGGACGGACCCGTTGCCGCCCCTCCACGCCGCCCTCCTCCCGCTCCTCCTGTCGGGCCGTGAGGTGCGCGAGGTGACCGCGGCCGCGTCCGGTTTTGTGCCATCTGTGCCATCTCAAGACCGGCGTCCAGGGTGGGCGTCGTACGTTCAGGACGGGCTCTGGGCCACGACGTCGGGCGCCGTGACCACCACCCCGGCCCCCTCGTGGGACCCTCCAAGGGCGGCCCACGGGAAGCCATGGGAACCCCACCGGTGGGTGGGGGGACCCGATTGGGAAGCGCTCCGCCCTCGTCGGGAGGCCGTCTTCGCGCCGGTGGAGATGCCTTCGACGATGCACCTCCCGCTTCTTTCCCCGGACCAGGCCGCGGGGTGGTGGCGGGTGTACGCGGAGAAGCAGGTTGAGCTCATCCAGCATCTGCGCGAACACATCCATCGGAGCGTGCGGCAGGTGTTTCAGATCTTTTTGGATCTGATCAACGGCGTCGCGGCGGTCTCGCAGGTGACGAAACAGCAGGTGGTTGTGTGCAATGAGCAAAGTCTTTTGAAGCACTTGAATTTACCTTTTCTGTGGGTTTGGAGCCCCTCCCAGGTCTTTATCGACGATTTGGATAAACTAAACGATGGCATGTTGTTAGCTCTTCCTTCAGCCAACTCTGTCACGCTCTCTCTTAATGAGAAGCTGCCAGTTTACACCGAACGCTTTCGTTGCCACGCCGCTATGGTACTGCTCCGGTCGCTTCGTAAAGAGCTTCAGGAAAGATCCGCGCTATCTATCGCGTTGCTGAGCGAGCCGATGCGGTGTGATAAAGATGTCCTCCAGACAGCGTTGGCAAAATTGTGTACCCACGACGCGCGCTTTTCCTCTGTAGGCACGGAAAAGGAGAACAACGAGGAGGGAGATGTGGACAACACGGCTAGGGATGAGGCCGGCTATGAAGCATCTGAGAATGATTTTTTAACGAAGCAGGCGAAGCCGTGTCTTCCGGGATTTGTTTCTTGCTCACCACTGGAGGTGTGGACGCACTCGGTACCACTTTCGATGAACACCGAAGCGGACACAGCCGCTGCAGCTTTTCTACTTCGCTATCACGCGCAGTACGATAGAACTAAAAGCTTCCATATTTTTTACCCATTAAAAGGAGCCTTCAGTGAGTCTCGTAGACACTTGACGGCGCTAAATCCAGAGGATTCTGGTGTCATGGATGATGCTGCAGGAGCTTCGTATATGCGTGTCTGTGTTCCATGGTTCGACGACACTCCGGAAGAGGCAGAGTTAGGGCGAGAACCGGACGATGATGAGTTGACTATAGAGTGTGAGGTTGGCGTAATCTGCTTGTCGTCCTTAGTGTGGTGTGCTGCGGGGAATACTCCCAGAATGGCGGCAACAACCGCACTCGGAGGTAGCCAGCATTCGCTGGATGCTTCCGGCTCTGACGCCTGGCATGCGCTTTTACAAGAGGCTGAAGGCGTCTTCCATCAACGTCTATGCGATTGGCTGTGGCGGGTCCTCTCCCGCGTTCGCTGTGCGGCTGTTATCATCGGCTGCAGGGAACTCTTTATGCGGGTACCGGTTCTGCAGGAGATGGAGCGGTTTGTTGTGCAACAACGCCGTGCCTTGGCTCCGCATAATCCCCACTTAAAGTATTGGCTTCCATCAAAAGTGGCCGGCAGTGTGCTGGCGTTGTGCTGCCCGGAGCATTATAAATGCCGGCGGATAGCCTCCATATGCCTAAAGGAAAACCACATTGTGGAAAACAGCCTTCACATAGCTGAAAAGGGTTGTTATGTGAAAATTTTGGGTGAGGAGCGCTGCCAGTCGGTATGCCTTCACAGCTTTGATCACTGTGAGAATCGCTCGCATGTTTGTCTTCTTGCATGCCATTTGACCGGATACACCGCCCCTCGTTCCCGGTTCTCCATCAATGAAGAAGGTAGTGTTCACAGCGGTGCGGGGAATGCAGACAAGGCGGAGAATCAGGATATGAATACTGTTACGATTCCCACTTCCCCTCACACGGCCTGTTTGTATCCGTGCTGTAAACTACTCCAGTGCGGTCATGTGTGCAATCGGGTCTGCGGGGAGCCTTGCGAGCCGTGTAGTTTTGTCGGTCTCAGAGAGCTTTCCTGTGGGCAGCGCGTCGTCAGTGGGATTAACAGCACCGACATGACGATTCAATACACCTTCTTCGCGCACTTTCAGGAGGCGCGATGCGGGGCGCCCCCACGGCGTTGTGAGGTTCCCGTCACGATCTGCTGCCCACGTTGTTGTCATAAGTCCACGTTACCCTGTTTTCAGCTAACTGAGCATGAGCAGAGGCTATCCGGCACGGTGAAGAAGCAGGATGGATCTGAGATCGAATCGCAAAGCGTCATAGAAGGTGAGGATACGTTTGTGCTGTCGAGATTGCAGTGCCCTGGTTGTGTGGCCTTGTACAACAAGGTCGCTACGAAGCATGGCCTTGAGGAGCTTCCCGCACCGTTGCTTCAGAAATGCCTCCCGGGGGCATCACTGCCAGATCAGGAGGAGGAGGCCGAGCAGAACCTTCACGGCGCAGGTGATCCTGAGGCGCAGGATTCATTGAATTCCCTACCAAACAATTCTCAATTTCCCCTGCATTTACTCTCGACTGACGCCCGGCGCGACCTTGAGCACGCGTTTGTGTTGGCTAAGAAGAAATATGAACTTCTTTTAAAGAAAGAAGGTTTGGAGATTAGCAGCGGGAGACTCACTGCGCCTGGCGCGAAGCCCTCCGACTTTGTCGTGTGCAGGGAACAATACAATGCGCAAAAGGTTGCACAGGTGCAGCAGGAGGAACGTTGGAAGGATTTGGTTAACGAACAGATCCAACACTGGGCTCAGCGTTTGCGGCAACAAGTGGAAAAACAGGTGAGCATGAATGCCAGGATGGAAAACACATGGCCTCTGCTGGTGAGTGAGGCCGAAGCGGAGATAGAAAGACAACAACAAAGTGTGTGAGAAAGGCAAATTATAAAAGAGAGGTTCATGGGATGGTGTATAAAGTAAAACTAAGGGCTGCACGAAAAGTAATCTTTAAACACATTTCTAACGATGGAGGAAAATGTGGCCGAGTCGTATTCCTTTTAATCTAGTCTTGGCGATGATCCTATGCCATTTTTTCTTTTTCTTCAACTAGCATTTGTTTTTGAACGCGAACTGAGCGTTTTTCCCCTTCTTTTTCTCTTCCTCTGAGGGTAAGATAGTGTAGAAAAGGATTTGCTGTGTTCACATTGGAAATTTACATTAATTTTATGCGCTAATACTAGCGTGTCACTTAAAGGGTTATCATATTATACCATTAGATTTTACTATTTTAAAACTTATCATTTTTCTTATTAACTCATCTTTACATATACTTTTTTATTGCTCACATATTTTATGGCTTCAAGATTTATTTGGGTTCGTGCCCAACAACTGTCAATACGCGCATTTCCGCATTCGCATCGGAATTACACAGCAGTTTGGGGGGTCACTAGGATTTCCTTCTTGTACACCCCTCGTCGCACTTACTTCGTTTGCTTTCAGGAGACCCCCAACGAGGATTGTTATAAATTTTATGTCGATAACGTCCTTTTCTTACCGTCTGGCAGCCATACGATGATGTTTGACCGCACCACCGACTACCAATCGCCTCTTGCACGCCATATTCTGAGTTCACTCCCGATGGTGGAGGAGGTCACCATCGGATCGAGTTTCGTTACCGTGAAGCGAGTCGAGCAATCGAACGCGAAGGCCGCCGCTCGGTACTTCGCGATGCAATTTAACGGAACCATGGCTGGGAGTGCCTCCGACGACGACAACAGCTACACCGAAGCGGTCGCGAGGAGATCGCAGGAACTGCAGAACGTCGTCCAGGAGGCCATGAGGGAGGATGAGGGGGGGGTACCAGGAGAACAAATGAGCACTCAGGGGGTTTCCTTGGATGAAAAAAATGCCGCCGTCGATACGAAAGCCCCTGAGGCTGCAGAGAACTCCTCCCAAGGTGACTCAGAGAGGGAGGTGGCGTCTGTAGCCAACCCCATGCCACCGGAGCCAGGGGAGGCCGCCGCGAGCCCTGATGATTCCTTCGAGCTCGGCGGTTTTAAAATCTCCTCCGCGCCGACCGAGGATATCCAGCTGGATGAACAGGCGATTCAGTCCCTCATCGAGGCTTCCTCTTGGTCCGAACTGAAGCTTCACGTCAGTGCGCTCATCACGGACCACCTTTATAGCGGGCAGCCCCACGTCTCCCCGGATGCACCGCATCCATATATTGATACCCTCCCACAGGAAGGCGATTCGGAGGTGGTGCTGATGATTAAAGAGTTGATCGATACGAACATCCGCCCGCAGCTTCAAAAAGATGGGGGTGATATCCGATTTATCCGCTTCAATCCGGAGACGGGGCTCATGGTGGTGGAGCTGCTTGGGGCGTGTAGGACTTGCAAAAGTGGGCCTACCACACTAGTCGATCTGATAGAACGCACCACATTTCATTGGATACCAGAGGTGAAAGGGGTTTTAGAGATCGGTAAGAAACCCTCGGGCTTCGAAAAATTTGCCGACGCGGTAGAAGAAGGCAATGAAAATGCACAAGATGCAGGGGTGCCAATAGAGCTAGATCAGGTAAAAGTGCCTGTGTTGCGAAGGCGAACCTCCTCGAAAACTACTGAGGTATCACATGTGGATAAAGCTAGTGAATTTGCATCAACCAATGCGGAAGAGAGCAAAGTGGCCGTATGACGTTGGATCCTCATATTATTGGTTCTTTTTCAGTAAAGCCATGGATTCGCGTGCAGGCGTCGTTTATTTTTTTGCCTTTGAGACTTGAAACTGCCCCCAAAAAATAAAGAAACTACTAGTGAGGTAGAATGCACTGCATTTACAAAACATTAATAGTTTGCTTTTGTTGATATACCTTTCCCTGAAGGGAAACGAAAATTCTAACATATCCCGCCATGCTATTATGAATTTGTATTTTGCCAAAATTTGTGCTGATTTGGCACGACGTGGCCATCTCATTGTTTTCCTTTTTGCTGATGTTCCTGTTTTGTCTATCTTTTTGGTTTTAGATTACTCACAGCAAAAGTGTCTCTGCCTTTATCTTATCTTTCACCCTTTCTCACCAAGAGTTGCGAGTGTTTTCCTTGGTTATAGTCGTTAGTTTATGTCAAAGGATATGTTGCACACATAGACCCTCCTATTTTCCCACCTTCAATCAGGTAGGAGTTCTTAGCGCTACCCACAGACATAGTACCCGCCATGAGCTTTTCATCACGTGCTCTTGCTGGGCCTCCCTCTAGTGGTAGATTATTATAGTTTTGTTTTGCACATATACACATGAAACGATAAACTTGACCGCGAGTTGTGGTTGAAATGGGGTATGTATGGTGGATGGAAGTCCTCTGTAAGATTGGATGGCTGGCATTAGTGTAAATTTACTTTTTTTCCTGTGTACTACTGTATTTTCTATTATCATGTTTCTTTTATTTTTGAAATGCGGGTTATGCATGTAAAGGTGTTCATCTTTTTCCCCATTGGACTCTCTATTATGACCACCCAGTGTAGAAGTGAGAAGCGTTAGGAAGTAAAAACACAAAGACATAGATGTTTTTTGAAAAGCTAGCCGCATTTGACGATTTAGATATCACCTCGACGGCCTTCCGCGCCACCGTTTCCGAGGAGGAACCTTTTAATTTCGCGGCGTATGCTTCTCAGGATATTCACGCTTCGGTGCGCATCACCCATCTCTATTATACCCCTCCCAGTTCTTTAAAGGATCTACGCGAGTATTACGACAAACGCCCGGGGACTCGTGAAGCCAACCGCGAGGTGGTCGCGTTCCTGCAGCAACTGGAGGAGGGGCAAACGACGCCGTGCTCCTCCTCCACCCCTTTAGCTCAGCCACCGCCCGTGCTATCGGTCGTTGCGAAGGTGCGTAGCCTAACCGCGAACAACCAGGTCGCGTCTTTCGTGATCGCGTGCTTTCCATTCGATTTGAATCGTCTGACGCGCATCCCATCCCTGCCGGCGTCGGCTGCTTCGTCTTCGGAAAAACCGAAATCGCCGTCTTTGGCGGTTCTTCCTGGCATCCCCGTCGTCCCCAGTGATGTGGTGGGGTGTCTGAACATCCGGCTTGACGTCGATGGCTCCGTAGGGTTCGAAGTGGAGGGCCCTGGGCGGGTGACGTTCTTTGGGGAGCAGTCCTCTGCGCTTATCCCGGAGTGGATGAATCATCACATGTTTTCGGTCGGGAAGGATGACGAGGAGATGCCGGAGGATGACAGCGATGACGGGTTCGATGAGATGTACCGCGCAGTGATATTCTAAGCGGGAACCGTGAAAAAGGGGGATTCACGCGAAGGACGACCCGGGTGACTTCGTTGCGGTTGCGGTGAGCTATCCACCCGGGCAACGGGAACCCGAATGGCTCCGGGATTCCAGTCTTTAATGATAGTTAAAGCGTAATTGGGAATTCCATTCATGCCACGATGGAAGGAATGAGACTTTAGACGTAATCTCACAGTATTTTCCGAGCAGAGGGCATAATGAGAATAGGTTGATGTTTGAAAGTCTTTATAATCCGGATGCTGTTTGTTTTTAAAAGGGGTAAACTAATTGATCATAACCCAACTCAAGCTTGTCTAAACGCTGGCGTGTAAAGGTATTACTTAAGTTTATGCTCTGTTTTCTTCATGTCGTTCGTCTTCCAGCTTCAATTCATCTCCGGATGGACTATTGATCTCCGTATGCTGCTGCACGACCAATTTTTATCCCCCCCCCCCCCCCCTCGTGTGGTTCGACCCCTTTTTCTCCCAAAAGTTCCTAGCTGCAACGAAGCAACGCTCACGATGCCCTGCGGCGCCCGCCCAGACGAGCCCCTCCATCCCGATGCATCGGATCCCCCTTCTACCGCCACTTCCGTATTCCCCGATCCCGATCCCGATCGGGCGCGCTTCACGCGACTTCTTTCCTGGTGTACGGTGAACTTCCCGGAGATGCCAAGCGACGAGGTCGAGGCGGCTGCCGAGGTCGTGGGGTGGGAGGCCCTGACCCCGCCCGACCCCCCGCGGGATCGACCCCGCGCGAGACAACAGGTGC
>HF955072.1:136866-157828 GCA_000582765.1 Phytomonas sp. EM1 | reverse complement strand
CTACTATATATATATATATATATACATATGGAGCTTCGAATTCTTAAAAGAAAACTGCACTCTGTGTAATAAAGTCAAATGTTTTCCTTGTTTTTAATAAAGCGCTTATAAAAATACACCTTCAATGATTTCTTCGGGTACTTTCTATCTCATTTTCTTCGTCTTACCTTTTTTTTTCACGGATATGGGGGTTTCGTTTATCACACCGATTTGTGCGCGAATTCTGTGAATGCGTCATAGATCTCAGCAAGAATATAAAAGTCAAACGGCTCTACGCAGCCGAATTCATTTTAACGAAACGAATGAACGGTCGAAATCGAGAGCCAAGGATCTCCTCTTGAGTGCTTCTGTTTGGTTGAGTCCGTGATTGTGGTTTGTCGGTGCGGGAGAGAGGGGTAGGCTAAAATGGAGATGCCAGCAAACCAACGGACAACCAAACGCAGCCGTAGTCCTTGCTCGGATGAATGCCGCGCGCGTTCGCCCTCCACGGTGGCGCGCCGGGTTGCGCGCGATGAAGGTGGGGCGCAGGAGGATGTGGCCGTCTTTATCTTTCGCCGCGACCTCCGTCTCGCGGATAACACCGCGTTGTGGCAGCTGATCGATCGCGCCGCCGCCGAGGCCTTGCGGATTCTACCCCTTTTCTTCTTCAACCCCTTGCAGGCGGATCCGGCGAAGAATCCGTACTTTGGCGACGCCAGCTTCCAAGTGATGTTGGAGTCGCTTGAAGATTTGGATAGCAGTGGGCAGTTGGATGGCCGGCTCGTCTGCCTGCGCGGGGCCGATGAGGAATGCCTCGCCGAGGTTCAACAGCGCGGGTTTCGGATTCGGCTTTTGGCGTTTAACGCGGATTTCACCCCGTTTGCCTTGGTGCGGGATGCCCGTTTGTTGGAATGGTGCCATGCCCATCAGGTGGAGAGTATCCAATGCCGCCACGATTACACCCTCCTTCCATTGGATACGGTGTTGAAGCAGGATGGGCAGCCGTATAGCGTTTTCACGCCTTTTTATCGTCGTTTTGTATCGGATTTCGCGAATCAAGTGCCCCCCCCTCGCCTCGCGGCGTTGGAGGTCGCGAGGTGGTTTGTGCCGGATGGCCAGACACGTTTCCAGCGCGTGGGGGTCCTTCCCACGAGCCTCTTGCGGGATTTCCGACGAACGCTTTCGGATCGAGGGGGGCGCACGGAGGGGCTTCGGCGGCTCGATCGCATCGCCACGATGTCGGACTATGACGTCACGCGGGATCTCATGGCCCTCGACGCCACCTCGCATCTGAGCCCTCATTTGAAGTTCGGAACGGTTTCCATCCGGGAGGCGTGGGACCGCGCGGTGCGTCTGCTCGGGCTTCCCCATAGCTTCACCCGCCAACTCCTCTGGCGGGAGTTCTACGCGATGCTGCTGGAGCACCACCCCCGTTTGGTTGGGGGGCAACTCCGGGCCGTGGCGCCGCCCGCCGGGCTCCCAAAAGGGCTCGCGATCCGCCCGCGGAACGAGCCGTTTCTCGCGAAGTATCAACGCTTCCGCTGGGCCCCCCCGCCGGCGGCGGCGTGGGCGGCCTTTCAGGCCGGCCGCACAGGGGTGCCCCTCGTCGACGCCGCGGTGCGCTGCCTGAACGAGACCGGGTGGTGCCCCAATCGCGGCCGCATGCTGCTCGCGTCTTTTCTCGTGAAAGTCCTCGCGGTGGATTGGCGGGAAGGCGAGCGGTGGTACGCGAGCAAGGCGGTGGATTACGACGTCGCGGCGAACAACGGGGGGTGGCTGTGGTCCGCCGGGCAAGGCGCCGACGCGCAGCCGTACTTTCGCACGTTTAACCCCTTTCGCCAATCGCTCCGGTACGACCCGGATGGGGTGTTTATTCGGGCCTGGGTGCCCGAGCTCCGCGGCCTCCCGCCCGCGATCCTGCACACCTGGGATGCGTACTGTCGAGCCCACGGGCATCGGCCCTGTGGGGATCCAAACGACGGCGCCCGGCTCGCGGAGCCCTGCCGCAGCGACGGCGACGGCAACGCCAAACCCCCATCGCTGTCGGGCAAGAAAGGGAAGTGGGGGGTGCGGTACGTCACGGCGTACCCGGCCCCTATCGTGGACATTAAGGCCTGCACGCAGGCCGTCATCCAAGAGTTTAAAAAGTACGACGTGAAAAATTAACACGGAAGCGCACCGGTGGTGGGTTGTTGGATCTCTTGCTTAAATGGCTTTTTAAAAAAAAAAAATACCTTTTCAGGGATGACGTCTCTTTGTTTATTAGTAGTATCATTCGTACGTTCGTCTTCCGGATGAGTCGTTGTAACATTTTAAAAAATACTCCGCGTGTGTTTACTTTTCTAGAAATCCACCATTCCACGGTGAACTATATTTATCTTGTTGTAACGCTGTCGAAACTACTGCGCGGGGCCAGTGTATCGATTTTGCTCTGTTGTTGCAAAGGTAGGCGAACATTGAATTGTAGAGAACATGCGTATACCTGTGATTGCTAACGTAGGCATCAATGGAGAAGAATGATACAATGGCTTTATCTACCGTCGTGTGCTTTTATTTTTTTGCATGCAATGAGGCACACAACTATAAGATGTTTATTCTTATCATTTCACGGCGTTACTATTATTCTGTTATTCATAGAGGGGATGAAGTCTCGGGAGTTGTTGAGGTGAAATATTCATAAGTTTTGATCCCTTAAGCACATTCAATTGCATGTAAAGGGAGTTTCAACCCCCCCCCCCCCCCACCACACATACCTTATTCTGTTTTTTCCTTTTGATTCTTTCTAGCCTGCAGGTTTTTTCTTAAAATATAGGAGACCTCAACCATGAGCGTCACAGCTAAACATTCTCCGGCAAGGGTTGGAGTAGATAGAGATGTCGGTGATGGTGCTTGTCTGACCTTCCAGAAGGGTGAACATGGACATGCAGAAACACCCGGCTCCCACACTAGATCTCGGTCGCGTGTCCATTACTTCTTGAACCAAAAATATGCGTCTGAGGCAAACCCAGCAACTGATACCGTTTCCTCCGAGAAGGAGACTGTTGTCTGTGAACGACCACGCTCCATGAGCTTACCGGGAATGTCTCTTGTTGAAAGCAGTCTGCAAGACGGCATGACTTGGTCCACGCCACACCCTTCAGCGATTGAACCTGCACAGGGAGAGGAGCAGCAGGTGGATCTGGAGGAGAGGCTTCATCGCATTCAAATTGTAGCTGAGGCGTGGAAGGAGAAAAAGTGGTCTGAGGTCCACAAAGGATACGTTGAGAAGCAAGCTATGGAATCTGCAATGAGTCAACGAATATGGCAATCTCGAATAATGCAGCAGAATCGCGCACTGCGGCGTATAGAGCGTCTTGTAGCAGAAATGCGATCAAAGCTACACCAAGACATGTGATCATTACTTCTTATTCTTCTCCACTTCCTTTTGTAACTTTAGACTTCTAAGCGGTCTTCTGAAGTAGACTATTCTTTTTTTATTATTAAATATTCCAGGGGGAAACTACCATCCATGCCGTAAAAGGATGAGAAAGCAGTCAGTCAAACGAAGAAGCGCAATTCCCAAGAAGCGTTCCGTGTGTGGATTATGTGCAAACTGGGGCATCACGGATGATGTAAATTATTGAAGGGAGTTCCCCTTTCAGATCAATTCTTAAAGATTCTTTCTCATTCTAAGCAATGGGAAAGAACAACGAGGATATAAAAAGGCTTAGGTTTGGTCTTTTTTCTCCTTTGTTTTGACATGTCAAATGCAGCTTTTCCCCCCTTCGATTCACTTTTTCAGGTACATGCACGCTCAGACACATACAAAAAAGTTGTGAAGTCTCATAAAAATGACGAGTAGCTTACATCTTCTCCATCTCGTGAGACGACGCCGGATTCACATTCCTTTATCCTATCATGGGGTTTCATTTCTACGGAGTAGTCCACGCGCGGTGAGTGGGGGGGCTGGCCGTGGCGACCTTTTCTATATCAACCCCCTCAACTCGAACTATCGTCGACGGAGGCTTGGAATGCAGCGCGGCCTCGTGCACAACTCCCAGGCGACGCAGGATCAGACCGGTCAGCTGCGCTACCGAAGACGCGTGCTTCACGATTCCGCGAAAGGTGCTTTGGGGGCGATGCCAATCCTTCGGCCGGCGATCGCGTCGTGGTCGTATCTCATCCCTTCCTTGAAGACGAGCGTGGAGACGGCCGTACCAGCTTCGATTTGGGAGCGGCTTCAGGAAGGCTACGACGCAACGACCTCCACGGCATCTTCAAGGCTCTCGGAATCAAACCCAAGCGCGGGTGAAACCGCGTATAAACCGCTCTCGGAGGCCGATCGCATCGCCCTCCAAGAAGGCCAGCGGTGGTTTCGCTACGAACTCCACCAGCGCCTTCCCCTTCTCGAGGATTCCCTCGCACACGCCGAGTTGAAGCATCTCGTGGAGTGGCCGTGGCTCTTCCGTCGGGTGTGGCTCGTCCTCCCTTTGAGCCCTTCCACTTCGGCAGAACGGATGATGGGAGTGATTTCCAGGAATAACGAAGGGTTAGCGATCCCGGGATCGGAACGGAGGGACCTCCCGGCGCGGGTTTTGAGTCTTCCGAGTTTTCTGGAGGAAAGGGGTCCGTCTGGTGGAGTAGCGGGGGTTGGAACGAGTGCGAGTGTAGATCAGCGGCCGACCGCGTTGCAGATCTACAACCTCGTTGATCGTGTGCGGGTGTTGACAGCCCATGTGGAGGCATGCGTAGGTGCCCAGTTGGCGTCCTTATCCTCCCATTGTGATGGGGGGGAGGGCGCTTCTCCTGATGGTGCCTCTGGATTCGAAAAGAGAAGTCCACGAAGTATCGCGAAGGAGGCGGAACTGCGGCGTAAGTGGAAAGTGAATCTAACGTGGCATCAAGAAATGAGTGATCTTCTTTCGTAGTGCGGTCACGGTGTTAGGGGGAATGTGAAATATGAAGCAAAATGGAAAAAAACGTTCACGAGGTAGTGAAATCATGGATCCCCTTTTTGGAGAAGGGATTTCTCTTACATTTCAGAACATTTTTAAAGCGATGTGGAAACAGCCTATTATTGTTTTTCATGGATGCAGCCCCTGAAGATGGATAATTAATATGAAGGTTCGGTGGAAAAGGAAATGCGGTTCAAGGGTATCCTACGTTGAGGATCATTTCATGCTTATATGAATACACACATCATACATGAACCCCTTTAGTTGTTTGTTTTTTTCATTTTCATCACTTTCCTCTGCTTATTATCATCATCCCTTCTCTTTTCTTTCTCTGGTAAGACCACCACCCTCCTGCACATTTATGGTGTGTTAAGGATTCCTCATTCAGAATACCTTGTTACATGGAGCACGAATATATTCGTCTTATCCTTAACTCCCCATCCATCCAGGACGACGTGCTAAGGCACCTCACCGCACGCTTCACGACCGCCACGTGGATAACCGATGGGGAACCCATGGGGAGTCCTTTTCTGCTTGGATCCCTGGAGCTCCCCTTACCCCCATGCGACTCTGCCGCGGCTTTTCCTCAGGTTGAAACCCCCCCTCCATTGGATCTCCTTCCCTGCCAAGAGAGCCGTCTCGTGGGGTTGGATAGGACGAGATTGAAACCCCATCGAATCCCCCCATTGGCCTTTACCCAGACGGCTCGAAGCCCTCCCAGGGGAAACGGCGCCGCGGGAATCGGCCGGGAGGACCCCCCTTCCCCCATCCCCCTTACCTTGGATGGGTTTGAGGTGATGCGGGTCTCCCCGATCCTAGGGGAGGTTCTCGTTTGTCAACCCATCTCGCGGTTTCTCGAGGGGCTGGAGGCCGGACTCTTGGAGGGGCTCGCCGCGGCGGCCTCGGCCTTTCTTCAGATGAAACGGAACCCCCCTAAGGCGGAAGGGGATGACCGTTTCGGTAAGGACGAACTCGGCAGGAAAAGGGCGGCGACGGCGTCACGTTCAGGGGGCGCCATGGAAAACGCGTTTTCGCAATGGCCCCTTCAGGCCGTGCGGGCCGTCGCGGCGCGTGGGGTGGCGATGAAACTCCTCCTATGGAGGAGGCAGTTTCCCCACTTCTTCGCCGCCGTCGCCGCGCTGGTTTCCCCGTTCCCGCCTTCGTTCCCGGCGGATCCCGCGTTGCTTCGGGGAGTGCGGGATCCGCCTCGAGGGAGGCCGGGGTCGCCATGGGGGGGGTACCCCATCGACCGTTTCCTCGGCGTCGCCTCTCACGTCCAGTTGATGGGGGTGGTGGATGGGATTTTCTACCCCACCCGCCACGCCGCGTGGCCGACGCCGTGGATTACCTTGTTGATCGCCCGATCGAGCCTTCCGGGGGATCGAGGGGGGGAAGGGGCGATCCCGGAGCGCGTGCGTCGCGTCGTGGATGTGGGTTCGCTCCCAACAGGGGTGCAACATCGCGTGGGGGTGATCGGCCAGGTCGTCGAGGTCGTCGGACGTCTCGTCGTGGCGTCGACGGCGGTCTTTCCTGCCGGGGTTTCCCGTCGTCGCCCGACCTCCCGGGCTCACGAGGATCCCCAATCCGAGTACTTGGAGGCGAGCATGGCGATGGTGGGGATGGGGCGGGTGGAGTTGGAAACCCTTGCCATGCGCGGCATCCAGGCCTCGACGGTCCCGCCCCCCGAGCTTTCACGGGAAGGCAATCGGGAGGGGCTATCGGTGGCATCGGAGCGGCAAGCCACGGTGCTGTCGATGCGAATTTGGGAGGGCGCCCGGCTCGCCCTAGGCCTGGAACCCATCCCACCACCGGCGCGCGAGGGGGCGCTTTGGGGAACGGATTTTTTGTTCATCTCACTGGATGCCGTGGTGGCGCTTTTGATCACACTTTTTTCTGCCCAGTCGGTTGACGAAGATACGTGTGAGGTATCCCTGCTGCTGATTGACGAGGCTGCCACGGCGGTTGGCTTTATGCCTGGTGTGCTGCGGCGACTGAGGGCCGCCACAACGAGCGCGACGATCGAGATCCCTCCAGGGGCGTTGAGTCGGGCCCGTCCGTCTTTTTTTCTTCCAAGCTATGAGGTTCTTCGAGGTCCCGGACGCGTGGCGTTGGAGGTCCCTGCGGAACCACCAACCTCCTCCATGAGGCGACCAAAGTTCGCGCGCGGCCAGTCAGAGGACGGTCCTTTCCCTGGTACCCGTCGCCACCCTTCCCCGCCTCATCCCGTTGAGAAGCCTCAACCTCCCGCACGCTATGTGGAGGAAATACGGGGTGGTATCCTCAATCATGCCCATCACCGTGCGATCATTGCTCAAGGAGTCGAATCCGCGTCAGGGGGAACGCTGCGGCTACTTCAGGAGGTTCTCTGTGGACGACCGATTTACCATACGATGCCATTCGCGAACGCCGTGAATCCGAGTTGTGGAATGAATCTACCGCCCCTTAACCCTTCTTCCGCCGGGGATCCTCCCTGTCCGACGGAGCAAACGATCCAGCGGGTTGGGGGGCAAAGCGTACCCTATTATACCGCACACGCCCTGGTGGGCACCATCCGAGAGGGGCGCGAGATGCTGGAAAAAGGCGCGGTCTTTGAGTTCGCCCAGCATATGAACGTGGTGATTCGGCCGGACCTCGACGTCGCGCGGAAGACGATCGCGCTCGACGGTAGCGCTAGCGTGGAACTTCAAACCCTCTTTCGGCGTCGTGGTGGGCAGTGGCTAAACCTTCTCGGGAAGGCGCTGGAGTGGCCGCACAGCGAGACTTTTCTCGGGAGATCCGCCCCCTTTGATACGTCATCCGTTATCCCCGAAGAGGTGCCGGTCCTCTCGACGTCTGCCGCGCTCTACTGGATCTACACGGCGCCGCGGCTCAGTCAGACATGTGGGGATCTCCTCCGCAGCTACTTTCTGGCGGCGAAAAGCGTCTGCGGGGAGGCGGTGGATGCCAGCATGATGGAGACGCTCGTGAAGCTCACGGCGGCGCACTGCCAGATGCGAACCCGCTGCACCTATTATTATTACCTTTCACTAATCCACCCTACGCCGGAGGGTGAAGGCCCGGCGGCGAACCGCCCACCTCACCGCTGCGTGGAGGCCGCCAGCGTCTTTCGCGGGCTCGCCGCCGGCCCCCCTATCACCGCGTTGGTGGATGCGGTCGCCGCCATTGGGCTCTGCGATAGCACGCTTCACTTTTTCACCCAACATTCCCTCCTTGAACGGTGCGTGTTCGAACTGCTGGACCGAGAAATCCACGATATGGACCGCGAGATGGGGAAAGGCAGCGGTGTGGGGAGCCCGATTTCCTCACTGCTGCTCTCCATGAATGCCGCAACCAGAATAGCTCCGCTTCAATCCAGTCCCGAGCCGTGCGGCTCAGCTGCCGTGCATTCTCATTTTCCCATTGATGAATTTGTGGCAGATTTGGAAGCTCATTTGAACGCTATACTCTGCAGGAGCATGCAACGATGATGAAAAAGAAACCAAAAGTAATAATAATTACACGCTCATTCACCTGCTACCAGACATGTTCTTACATGCATATATATATATATATATTATTTGCTTAGGTTGTCGAGCAGTATTTATCTTGCTCGATGCACCAGCAAAGGAAGTGTTTCAAAGAGTAGAGATCTCTATATCAATGACGTGCTTCTGGTTAACCTAGTCCTGCAGGCCCACTTTTGTGAAACATTACCTTTTGACTTGGACACGTTTTTCTTCTCTTTTTTTTTTAACTTAGCAAACCTTACTTTCTTTTAGAGAACCTTTAAATTACTTTATTAACGAGACTAAAAATAAAATAAATGCTCGGCATACCACCGCCAGTCTCAAAGGACTGGGATGAAATGTACTTTTACGAAAAGGTGCGCCATCTCGTCGACAAGACATCAGATTTCATCATTTCCAATGCTGACTGGTGGCTACCCTCCGTAGCCACGGGCATGATACTCAGTGTTGTTCTCCTAGGGGGACCTGAATCCACTTCTCAGGCCCTAGGCATCACACTTCAGTCCGCTTCACCCGTGATACGTGCCCCACCGTTTTCGACACCCATTCAAGGACCGCATGGTGAGAAGCCCGAAGACCCAGAAGATGAATTCTAAAAATTGTTACTTTTGAAGGAGAAAAAAGCTGTCAACCCACAGTTTGCCAAATGGTGAAAATGACCAGCAGCTGGGCATGCAGTAGCAGTTGATGAGGAGATACTAAGTGTTGATTTTCAATTGTATTGGAAGTTTTTGATAATCCATAATTATTCACGATGTGGGTCCCTAAAGTGAAATATTTTTAAAAAATATCACAATATACGAATAGTCGTAAACGTAGGCTATACAAACTGTGGTCTAAAGTATGAAGAGCATGTTCACTATACAGTCATGCTTGCCGATGGGACACCTTGTCATGGGTTGCTCAGTTAAAAGGGACAAAGTAAGAGAAAAGTAGAGAATACATTCTACACATAAACATAACGATAACATCCATAGAATTTTGATTGGTTAGCGCATACATATAGATATATTGGTGCTTCATACTTCTATTAAGGATATCCAAAAGGGTCACGGAAAGAAAAGGGAAACCAATATGTCGGATGAGAGAGACAATGTGCTAGTGCAAGCCTTTTTATCCCACGGGGAGAATCAAAAGGATTGCCTCCGTGTGTTTGCTCGTGGCGGGGGTAACAATTACGGCTGCTACGTCCTCGGCTGGTGGGCCGTCCTCATCGCGAAGGAATACATCAAGTCGTCTGCGGTGCTTAAGGATTGGGGTACCCCAGCGCAGCCACTTGCAGCGGTGGTGGTCAATGAGAACCTATGCAAGGAGGTTATTCGGGATTGTCTTCTCCATCGTGGCGTCTCGGTGGAGTACTACGAGCGCGCCGCGGGAGGGGGGTCCTATGCGTGTGTGCAGCGCGGGTCTCCGGGAAATATTTCGGACTTCGAGGCGTCGCTTTTCGAGTTCGAGGAGACGGAGATCCAACTAGTGTCGACGGCGTCGCTCGTGCTAAGCGACGATGGCGCGATCAGGGCGTCTAATGGCGGGACCAGCAGCGGCATCCGGGTCGGCTTCGCGTCCTTAAACGCGACGCTGCGGCAGTTCTCATTTTCTGAGTACGTGGACACCGCCCAGCTCGTGAATTTGGACGCATTGGTGACGCAGACTAATATAAAGGAGCTAACACTCTGCACCACAGGCACCGCGCATGAAGAGGAATGCGTGCAAAACATAAAACGCATGAGTGAGCGTGCTGGGGCCATTCTGCACCTTTCCACACTGCGTGAATTGCGGCAGAGGCAAAAGCAATCTGCCCTTTCTCGACCTTTGGACTCCTTAGCGGACCTCCTTCGCGTTCCCGAAGAGCGTATTGTGCTTGACAGCTATCCCCTCGCCACCCAGGCGCTGGAGAATCTCATGGGGGAGCTGGATGTGCTGGACCCCACAAACCGGCGTGTCTTTTACCTGAAGCACATCGCCCCCTCCACTTACATGAAGCTCGACACCGCCGCGGTTGAGGCGCTACATCTGGTATCTAAAAAACCGGAGCCGCGAGGTAGTATCCCGCGTTCTGTATTCACCTGGCTGAACCGCTGCGTTACCGGGATGGGCGCACGCGTTATGCGGCAATGGCTCCTTCAGCCACTACGAAACGTCGACGATATCAACCAGCGGTTATCGATGGTCGAGCTGTTTGTTGAAAGCCCCGCTGTACGGGACATGCTAATTCACCAAGTACTGAAGCGTTGTGGGGATATGGATCGCTTGAATCGCAAGCTACAGCGCCGCAGCTTGGCGCTGAAGGACACACAGAGCTTCTTGGCCTTTGTGGATCTCATTCCGGAGGCGCTGCAGATTCTCAAGATGTACAATGGTCAAAGCGCGAAGCTGCTCGCGGACGAATTCATCGCCCCGCTTGAGGACATCCACGAACACATGGGAAACCTGCGACTGTTGATTACCTCCACCGTGGACTTCTCCGACCGTGCGGCGGCGCGCATGAATGCCGAGTTTGATGACGAGCTGCAGGAGATCCATCATGAGCTCAAGGGGATGCAGGCGGAAGTCGACAAGGAGTACGGACGGGTTCTTCGAACGTACGATTGGAACGAGCGGCAACTCAAGTGTGAGTACCACCACACCTACGGCTACGTGTTCCGCGTCGCACGGAAGGAGGATCGTCAGCTGCGCGCCAGCAGTGAGCTGATTGTCGTGAGCACGTCGAAAGATGGGGTCCGCTTCACCTCGGAGAACCTCTCCGCGCTGAGCGATCGCTACCGGGCCGCGAGCGAGGCCTATGAGGCGCGGCAGCAGGACCTGAAGCGGAAGCTGGTGGACACCCTCGCCTCGTACCTCCCCGTGCTCGACGACGCGAAGGAGATGATCGCGCGGCTGGATGTGTTTGTCGCGTGGGCGCTGGTCGTCACGACGGCCCCGCGAGGGATGGTACGGCCGGTCGTGCACGACCCGTTCCCGCGCGCCCTGGACGAGGAGGCGGAAGAAGGGGTGCCGCGGTTGTCGCTAAAGAACGTCCGCCACCCTTTAGTGGAGCTGCGGACGCCCGGGTTTGTGGCCAACTCCGTCCACCTCAGCGCGCGCGACGGGGTTGGGGTCCTCCTGACGGGCCCGAATATGGGCGGGAAGTCGACTTATATGCGGAGCATCGGCATCGCGACGGTACTCGCGCAGGCGGGCTGCTACGTCCCCGCCGACGCGGCGGAGCTGCAGCTGCGGGATGCCGTGATGTGCCGCATCGGCGCGACGGATCACCTCGCGCAAGGGGTCTCCACCTTTATGGTGGAGATGCTCGAATCGGCCGCGATCTTGTCGAGCGCGACGCCGCAGACGCTGGCCATCGTCGACGAGCTCGGTCGCGGCACCTCGACCTACGACGGCTTCGGCTTGGCGTGGGCGATCGTGAAGGATATCGCGGTCCGCATCGGCGCGACGGTGCTCTTCTCCACCCACTTTCACGAGCTCACCGCCCTCCCGGCGGAGTGTGGCTGTATGGTGAATGCGCACTTTGGGGGGGAAATCGACGCCGAAAAGGGGACGCTGCGGTTCTCGTATAGGGTCGAACCCGGTCCATGTGGCCGTAGCTACGGGATCGAGGTCGCCGCGCTCGCCAACATGCCAGAGAAAGTGGTTCAAAATGCACGGAAGAAGGCCTTGGAGCTGGAGAACTTTGGGAGCCTGGCCCCTGCGTCGGGCCTCGTCGGCACGCCCTCGGATGAAGACGCGTCGGGCCCCAAAAGGAATGTGGAACAAGCAGACAGTGAGGTTATCACACGGATTGCTGGGTATGCCAAACGCATTCGGGCCCTGAACTTCTCCCCTATCGGGAGCCGTGAGGAGTGCGAGGCAATGCTAAAGGAACTGAGGCAAGAGATTGAGAACGACCCCGCAGCGCTCGCGTTGATCAAGCGACGGTGAGCCACGTGAAACCTCTCCCCCTCTTCCCTCAGGAAGCATTGGAGAAGAAACAAGTCATTCCCTTTCTGTTTACTATCTCGACGACGAAACACCATAAACACGTTCACTCGCGTCTAATGAGTAGCTCCGGACAAAAAAAGACAACTGAATAATAGAATTTAGATTCCGACATGTTGGTCAAGTGTAGGAAGAGAATGCGAAGCGATGAATGCAGTGTATTCTAACGAAAGGTTGAATTTGTCCTCTAACTTTGTGTTCCCATAAAGTGGAAATAAATGAAATAAATGGCACCCAACCCGCACACACGCCTATGGCCTGAAGATGTGATGTGGGACGCAGACAAGCGCTTTTGGTATATCTTGATTTTTCAAATGCTCATATTAATTGCGCCAATCCAAATTTTTGCCATTATTTCCTTTTTCTTAAATCCGTGGCTAGTAAAGTCAATAGTACACAAATCATACCTTACGCTCTTGGAGTTTTTTTCCTTCCATATTGAGCGTTTATTTTCTTTCGTACCTTTCATTGTTTTTATTCACCTCCCCTTCCAGCCTGCACCAAAGCACTCCAAGCCTTTGTTACTCATGGTGGGAATCTTAAATTCGATCGTCTTTCAGCCTATAAACAAGGAGTCTGATATCCTATTCACCTACCTTTGTAGAGCTAAACGCTACATGTCATATGTCCTCACACAAAGCGGCGAATGTATTTACTACATACACATACAACACCACCCCCGCCGGGAGAGCTACGACTCAGTGAGCGTGCGTACTGGGAGCATCGCCCGCAGCAGCAGCGAGAACTCGAGTGAGGCGAATATGGGATCATCACCGCCTGAGCAGAATAACTTTATCATTATATATAGTCATGGAAACGCCGAAAATCTTGGAATCTGCCATACCATCCTACGCTGGTTATCCTTTGCCCTGCACGTTGACGTGATTGGGTACGACTACCGTGGCTACGGCTTCTCAGGAAATCCTCGGCTGAAGACTCCGTTTGAACCAACCGAAAGCTCTGTGTACGTTGATGCTGATTGCATCTACGAGGAAGTACTCGCATTAGGATATCACCCCAGCCAAATCATCCTCATGGGACGCTCTTTGGGTGGAGGCCCAGCGTGCTATCTGGCAGAAAAGCATCACCAAAGCATCGCGGGACTCATTTTGGAATCTACTTTCACCTCATGCATTCGTGTAGTGTCCACGATCATCCTTCCCTTCTGTTTCGGTTGGCTTGACATGTTCGTGAACATGGGTCGCATCAAAAATATTACGGATTGCCCAATTTTATTCATGCACGGTAAGAAGGATTCTATCGTACCGATTCGTTGTTCAGAGCAGCTTCTATCCATAGCTCTCAAACAGCGACAGTCGCTACGAAAAGAACAGATGCAGAAGAAAAGATCTTTCTTATCGTGCCTGAGCTGTAACTCGGTAGGGGTGTTAAACCCGGGACTGCAGCAAAGAAAGCAGAGGGTTTTCTCAGTCAAGTCAAATAATGATCAGAGTGCTGACGTTTATAGGAAGGGGATCAAGGTGGGTGATGAAGCAGACGCTTTCAATAATACGGCAAACACACCCAAAGTAGCGGATCTCCGTCCCCCACCTCTGAACCTCACGGAGGCTCACAGTCTGGAAGCTTCGCGTGCCGGTGGTCCCCTACGTGCTGCCGCTCCGCAGGGTGACGGCGTTGGACCTGTTGGTGGGGTACCCCTGGGGAAATCTTCGGATAAACCGAGCCCTTTATACAAAGGCGTGGATATGCGGTCTTCAAGGCCTCCTACGCCTGAATGGGCGGATCCAACGGCAGGCAGTTGCGGTCAAACGAACGCGGGAACCTCGGCGGTGACCTCTGCGGCAGGGAGGGGATTCACCGTGGGTGCGGCATTTCCCCAGCACCCCGATGGGAGCCACGAGCCGCCGTTGGATCCATCGCGTTCAGCCATCGCGGAGACGACGGAGGAGAAACTGGGAATTTACCACCACTGGTTTGAAGACTGTGGGCATAACGATATCGAGACGCGGAGCGGCGAACAATTTATTTTTACACTGAAACGGTTCATCAAACGCGTTGAGGAATTGAAGAAGCTAAAGAGGGGGGCTCAAGACGAAGCTCCCCCCTTCACGCAGACATCGAAAATAGGGTGAGCATGCTGCAGCGATAACCACTCACCATCGTCATGGCGATTTCAGATTCTATCTGAAACACTGCATGTGTTTTTGTGCCCTGCATCACGATGATTTGCATCTGAGCGTATTTAATGCACTAGGGTAAATCGTCGTACCTGAATAGCAATCGAGTTTTAAAAAATGTTTGTCTTTTTTTCACAGATCGTTGCTGTGTTGTACACTTGTGAACTGAGGAAAACGAATGTGCACACGATGCCATACACTAGCAAACACGGAAGTTTTGCGTTATTATTTAACTACACTTTATATTAGTATTTAACTTGCTTTTATTTTTTCTAGTCTACCTTTTGACTGAGCTTCCAGTGTGAGGTTTCCTTTTGCTATTTTACCACAATCTCAACCTACTATTGCTAACACCTCTTACAACTCGGCTCTACCAGTGGAATAACGAATGGCAAGATTAGTATTACACGGGAACATAATCGTAAGCCGTAAATATTAGACGAACTGAGATCAGAGAGGACCGAAAAGTGGCAGTTGAGGTGGTATTTTCTAAGTTTGTGCAGATAGGAATGACCTTTTAGTTGCAGTATTTTATTCGCTTTCGGAGGCGTGCATAACAATAATATTTCTCAATACGCACCAGTAAACAAAGCAAAATACCAGAGATTGACTGGTAAAACGGAGTTCAGATGGTAAAAAATGATATCCTTATGATCATTTACCTCTTTGTGAGCATAAACATTGTGTTAAATTAACTATTGTCCAAAGTTTAGAAATTAAAGCAGACACGAGTGGTCATATGTATACATAATACTTAGAGCTGTACATATTACATTTATAGTGAGTAGGATGAATGGTGGGGTACTCAATGCAGAGCAACGGAGCTCTATACGGCCTGCTGTTAAATTTTTAAGTGATTACTATACCACTGACCATGAGCCACTGCAATATCTTCTTCACGAGTGGCAAGTTCTGAACCGCAAAATACAAGAAAAAATATTGAGGCTCCAGCCAAAGATGCCGCGAACACCATCCGCACAGGAATTCCAAGGAGGCACGAGTTTCAACGCGTCTGGTCACCACGAACACCGTCATAGGCATATACATCAGCAAGAGCTCTGCTGCAACTCTGCCTCAGAGTGTGCCTCAAAGGCTCCGTATCAATACCAGCCGATGAGGAATACGTTGCAGGAAACTGGTGCCTCCCATGATTCTTCCTGTGCTCCTCCGACGCCTTCCTCTGACTCGTGCTCGTCGACGTGCAGCGCACACGAGCGCCACACACGCTATACTAATATCAGCACTGCTTATCGCCAAGTCTCGGAACCGTATGGTCGACACCACGAAATCGAACGACAACGCAAATTTCTCGACGAGTACAAGCGTCTTGCGAAGCCTTTTCTGCCGTCCAGCGCTTCCATGGATATTTTAAGTAAACCAACGCGTTTGATGCTCGGGGATTGTGCGCGCGACGTTTATCAGAGCATCGCGTCAGACTGGAAAGAGGCTAATCCGATAGTTATGTCCACTGCTGAGGATCTTATTGTCATTTATTTCTGCTTGAAATCGCTCACACGACGGCAGTCGCTTCTTCTTCTAAAGTACATGAATGGTGCCTTGAAGCGCTGTGCGGCGATCTCACAGTATGGTCTTGCAAAGGTTCCTGAGGGTTGGAACATATTAACGGACGATGGGTATCTGATGTACACCCTAAGGCCGGATTGGGTGAAAGCACAGAGGTTCCTCCCACCCTCAGTGGTGCCCCTCCCCGCTTCATAAGCCGAACTAATCTCTTTTTTTCTAGCATCTTGACTCTATTGGTGCTTATGAAGGGAATAGAGAGCTGTGGTGAACGGAGTAGATCAAGGCGTAGGATGTTTCAACTCGGAAATATGTGAAGATTTCTATACTCTGTTAATAGGCCCATATGGAACCCTTAAACAGCACAGCCTGTATTTTATTATCATAAATTCTTTCTTATGTACTCATTAATTACCTTTACTACTGAAATCGGAATATTTTCCTTTATTCTCCTTCTCCTATCTCTCTCTTGACACTTTAAGTGTTCATTTTTCTGACGTCTCATGAAAGGCGTATCCCACAGAATATTTGTGGTGGACAATAAATAAACAACAATAGTGAAGTAAACCTCTTGGTGTTTTTACTCTTAATACAGGCATGATGAATCCGAATGCGATCCCGTATAAAGTAACCCTTCCAGTCGGAGAGATAAGCAAGAGCGCTAGCGTTACAAGTAGCAGCCGGTCGCCACTTCTCCGAAGTGCAACGCTAACCTCTACTGACCGCCCTCGACAACTTCAGGGGACTAAAGAACAGCTTGATAAAAACGAAAGGCATCAGCTTCAACGCAATCAACTAAATACACCACAGAGTAGCTCATCTGTTTCATCGAGCTCATTGGACCTTCTACAGCAGGACCAGCGGACTGCAGTGATTCGTTACACCAGGGCGGAGCTTTTGCAAGTGCAGAAGGCGGTGCTGCAGGACGTCGCGCAGGGACCCATTGTCGACATGCCACCGTTCAAGGGAGTGCCCTTATTGCTCACACCTTTTTTGAAGCTAGCGTATGCGCTTGAATATATCGATGTGGAGGCATCCATAGCCCGCGCGCGCGATGCTGGAACCCAAGGACACGAAATTCCTTGCGGGGTGTCCGTTATGGCAACCGGGGTATCACCGGCGTCAGTTATGCCCTCTTCCTCTCCATTCTTGATCGACTCTGTTGTGGATCAGAAGCGCGCTAAAAATAACAACACTCATAGCCATGATCACTGCGGTGTGCGCACGCATCCATGTCTGATATGTATGCAAGGATGCAGTCCGTGTCCTATGCTTAGCACCTTACTCCGGCAAATCACCCAGCAGCTTCTCAGGGCGCGGCTTAGTGCGTGTTTGCTCCAGTCCAATGAGGTCGTCTGGGCGCAGCTTCAGCTTGCACTTGTTTTTGAGGCCAAGAAAAGCTCCCTGCGAATGCGCTTGCTAGCCGAGAAGCACCCCGAGGTCGTGCGCAAGGTTGCGGAATATCTTTACGGCGAGGGCTATCATCTACGCCTGCCTGCTGTGACTGCGCACGATGAGTGGACTCAGCTCATGAAAATGCTCAAGTACGATGCAATTCGCGACAACGCCACGCGCATCAAGACGGATTTGTCGAAGCGCTGGAGGCGATACCACACACCATTCGAGCAGTTTGTGTTTTTCTTTTCTTTTCGCGATGACAGACCAAATGGTGCGGTTAGAAATGTCGTGACGCGGTCTGTGAAGCCTGGTATGGTGGCAATATTGACTGGTGACCTTGTGGCAATGTATCTTCTGCACAAACTCGGCTTTTTCATTCCACCTGATTACTATTGGGAGGTGTTCCCCTTCATGAAGCGTTCTGTGGGAAAGCATGCTGCACCACAAGTCCTGGTGAGACACTTTGCCCTATACTTGTCATCAAAGCAGTGCCCTGATATCTACAATCCAGTTGAAAATCTTTGCATGAAGAAATATACGGAAACCAATTGGTCAAAAAGGTAAAGAAAGGTTACGTTATTAGAATGATAGTTTCTAACCCTGAAAACCATAGAAATTTTAAAAATGGCATCTAAATGTAACAATAGGTGCTAACTCTTTAATTTTCAAGTTGACAATAACCGTCTCACTGTTTTTGTTTGGTTTTATCTAGCTTAATCTCTCGATTTCTGCTCTCTCCTTTTTGTTTTGACTTACTTTTTATTTCTTCTATTTTTGCTACACATTATTACTAGCCGGTTTTCACCGCTCATACACATCACTAAGGCGTTGGTCACTTCCCGTGGTCAACTACGTTCTGATTTTATTTTTACTTTTTAGATTATTTTGCTTTTGTACATTTGTTTTACTAGTTTTGAGTTTTTATTTCCCTTTTATAGTATTATTTGAATACTTAGAGACTTTTTATATTCAGTATATTCACCATTGTATTATCATTGTACGACACTCACATCTCTTTCTTAGAAAAAAAGAAGAAAGAAACAACACAAACTATTCGCCTTTATATACTCTGTTTGTATTTTCCTGAGTACACACTCCGAAAGAGCAGTAACGTTTGAGCTAAGGGATAGTCGACCTTCAGCTGTATAGTGACATTGCGTAATTGTATTAATTCTAACAATCATCATATTTTACGGAGCAATGAGTATTACAGTTGGAAAAACATGTCAGCAGCCGCATAATTATCATAACCCAGGGATTTCGGGTATACAATCCACTTTAGCATCTAAGTATATATCCTTGCATTCGAAGCCCGTGAATACAGCGCCTCATTTCGGACTTTCCAGTCCTTCAGCATTCCAACGCACAAAATCTAAAATCAGCTTTGCAAACCCTTCCGTTCCTGTGGCAACACGATTGGTATTGGGGACTCAAGAAAACGATGAGGATGAGCCCCACGATGATGATATGGAGATGGGATCTGTGCGCTTATCGCGGCACATCCCTCAACGAGAGGGAATGGATATGTCGGTTTCAGCCTTCAATTTACTTTGCAACATGTCCAATCCCACTGACGTTGGACCTGCTGCTTCCAAAATGTCGCGTCTTCCTGGGTCATCCGTTCCTGTATTCCTTAATACCGCCACCAGGCAAGGTCTTCCAGCAAGCACTGTGCATACGTCGGTCACCTCTTCAACTTTCACAAGCTTCTCAGTGGACTCACATATTTCGGATGATGACCATTATGCGGCCTCGATTTACAATGACATACTCGCGGAGAACCTCGCACTGCACGGCGTCGGTGAAACCGGGGTCGCTCCAGCTGGTGGGATCATGGACGGGGAGGAGGCCTCCAGATCATGCCTCTTACACGGCGCGTCTGGCCGGCGCGGCATCGGTGGAGAGGTATTCAGCTTTGGCGTTAATACCTTTCACCACAGGACTGGCAGCGGTTGCGCATCCAACGCTGATCACAATCGAAGATCCTCCGCGGCGTCGCCCTGTCGGCTAGAACTTCCATCCCCACCGTCTTTTTCAACTCGCAGCAATCCAGCGGCTCGGCTCCCTTTGCATGCCCCGCCTAGCTCCGGTCGACCACAACGAGTACTCTTCACGAACCCCGAGCGCATATTGGATGCACCGGGATTCCCTGCAACCGCCACCCAGCTCATCGACTGGGGAAGCAATAACAAACTAATCATCGGCCTTAAGGATAGCCTCTATTCCTGGGATGCGGAGTCACGGACGGCAGCAAAGGTTCTTCAGTTGCAGGAGGATATGTGCATTGGTAATGTGCATTGGCTCCACCGGTGTGCTTGTATTGCGCTAAGCACAGGCGGCGGGACGACAGCGATTTACGACTGCCGTAGCAGTAGCTTTATCCGAGCTCTGCGCCTGCCAGCCGGCATGGACGTGACATGCCTAGATGTCAACGGACCCGTGCTTGCGGTAGCTTCAAACGGGCCCACCGGTTGCACACAAGCGTTCGACCTCCGCGCGAAAAACGCACTGATTGCTAGCTATGAGGGCCACTCTGCGCCAATTACCGCAATGCAATACTGCACCGCAGAACCCTTTTATTTGGCAACTGGTGGCAGGGAAGGCCACGTACGTATCTGGGATGCTCGTCGAACACATCAACCGCGTTATGCATTTGATGAGGTCCACAGCGGCTCGGTCTCGGCGATTTGCTGGAATCCTGAGAAGAGGAGCAAGCTCTTCACAGGGGGGGAAGACGGTGTGCTGCGGTTGATTGATACACATATCACAACGCGAACGCTGGAAAACCATCACATAGGAGGTGGAGATCCCCATTTTTCACGACCAAACACCTCAAGCTACGTCACGCAAGCAGTGCAGGCGCGATACCCCATCTCAGGTATCATCGCCCAAGGGGGTGAGGTGCTGACATCGCACCAAAGGAAAGGCCAGCTGCAGCTCCGAAAGGTGTCTAACCTCCATCTAACAGGAGTTTTCAGTGCCTTAGACTGTACAGAAGGGCTCAGTTGCATGGTACTGGCTCCTGATCAAGAGTGCGTGTGCGCCGCACAAAGCAACGAGACGCTTAAATTTTGGCGGGTATTCAACGAAAGCGGTAACAAACAAGGTTTTCAAGAGACTGAACGGTGCGCAGGATCTTCCTCCTATCTTTATGAACAACTTCGGTAAGAAGGGAAACATTTCAGAAAAATGAAATGTAAAGAAAGCACTAGAATATTGAAAGGATTGAAATATGTATCATTGTACGTAGAACATCAAAATTACAAAATTTTGTCGAATTTTACTCACGTCCTCCCTACAAAAAATGCTAATATACCTCATGCAGAAAAAAAATATTGGAGGTTAAAAGCCTCCTATAAAAAATTAATCATAAACACAGGCTCAAGGCATTATGATCTGAACGTAATGCTAAAAGATTACCATGAGCTGAATGATCTATTTACTAAACATAAATGACATGAGGAAAATAGAGTCAAATAAAAACGTAAAATACAAATTCACCACCAGACTA
>HF955072.1:119015-129827 GCA_000582765.1 Phytomonas sp. EM1 | reverse complement strand
GCATGAGTCGTGGGAGGATGTAGAAACTTTTTAATTTTTTTCTTTAAATATTTCCTTTCTTGTTTTGCATTCTCATTTTTAAGCAGCGTTTGCATCTATAATTTGGTTCTAATATGTCTTACTTAAAATTTAATAATGTATTTAATATTTAGTAGGAAATCGATATCTGATTGTTACGGATTAGTAATTCTAATTAGTATATAATATCTACATATTTAATATTAAGTTAGGAATTTCTTTATTGTATTTTTTCTTTGATCAAATAAAAAATCATCTGAAATAGTTATTTCAGTTTATTTTATGATTTGAGATTGATTTTCAACGTCGGAAATCATAATTGTTATGCTTACTTTCTCTATGTGGCCTTTTGTATCTATACGAAATATTATCTTTTTTTTTTAATTTTTCCAGCTTCTTTTTACCCTTTACACAAAACGTACTCTTCACTTTGATTCCCAGAATAGTGTCAAGTTATTAAATTGTGTCACAAACCGATATGGATGATGCTATTAGCGAGCATAGTGCTCCAGGTGTCTTCATCGAACAGAAAGTCTCTCGAAAGGAAAGAAAAAAGCAGGAAAAAGCTGCGAAGTACGCAGAGGAGCTTTGGCAATGCAGTGAACGTGCTAAGAATGTCAATAAGGAGGGTGATAATCCTTTTTCGGTCACCTTTGAAGTTTCTCAAAGCGCAGAAGGTTCACGTAATATTACGTTCAACAAAGTCTCAGTTTCCGTCAACGGTAAGACACTCTTTATGGACGCAACGGTGCACCTTTCGGCTGGCTCTCGCTATGGACTAATGGGCCCGAATGGTCGAGGCAAATCTACCATCCTTCGGCTGCTGTCCACACGGGAGCTCCCTGTACAGTCCAACCTAGATCTGCTTTTGGTGGAACAAGAACAAGAGTTCCACGCTACCGAGGTTAGTGCCGTACAAGCTGTCCTCAACAGCCACAAGAAGCAAGCGGAGTACATGCAAGAGGCCAAAGAATTGGGCCTTAAAGAAAATCTCAATCAACAAGATATGGATCGGCTCAATTTCTTGGAGGAAGAACTGGACATCATGGGCGCTGCCCAAGCCGACGCTAAGGCCCGTCGTATCCTATTTGGGCTGGGATTTCCTACTGAATGGCACGAGCGACCGACAAAGAGCTTTAGCGGTGGGTGGCGCAAAAGAATTGCACTGGCTTCGGCGGTATTTATCGAACCGGACGTGTTGATGCTAGATGAACCCACGAATCACTTAGATTTAAATGCAGTTATCTGGCTTGAATCTTACCTTGCGATGGCGTACAATGAAAACGCGAAACGACCAAAAATTTTGGTTGTCGTATCCCATGATGCAGGCTTCTTGGATGAAGTGTGCACGCATATGGTGCATGTTGAGAGCCACAAACTGAACTATTATAAAGGTGGATTCCATAGTTTTCAGCAGCAACTAACGCAACGTCATCACGAATTGGATAAAAAGTTCGAAACCATCTCCAAGACCATAAAAGACAAAAAACGTAACGGGATGTCGAAGGCTCAGATAGAGGAGTGGCTTAAGGAGAAGGTTAACAATGGCCAATTGGATCCACTCTTTCTAGAAAAGAGGCGCGACTACATCGTGAGTTTCCCATTCACCGTTCCGCCTGAGCTCCCAGATGCGTGTGTGTGCAAGCTTGATGATGTATCGTTCAACTACCCGGGTAGTCCTGTTCTTTTTGAAGGAGTTAACTGTGCGTTGTGGACCACCAGCCGCATTACCCTCTGCGGGCCCAACGGTATTGGTAAGAGTACATTACTGAATCTGATGACGGGTCTTCTTAAACCTACACAGGGCACCATCACCATAAACCGTCATGTGCGTATCGCTCGGTATAACCAACACTTTGTGGACAAACTGCCCCTCGAAAAAACGCCAGTGGAATTCATCCAGACCCTGGGCATCTCTGCGGAGGACAAGGCGCGACGTCTGCTAGGAAGCTTTGGCCTGGAAGGGATTGTTCATTGCAATCAAATTGCCACTCTCAGCGGGGGTCAGAAGGCGCGCGTTGCATTTGCCTCCATTAGTGCTGAGGCCCCGCACTTTATTTTGCTGGACGAACCAACCAACCATCTGGATGTCGAGTCTATTGAAGCTCTGTGTGAAGCGATTCGTGTTTTTAGGGGTGGTGTGCTTGTTGTCACTCACGATGCACGCCTAATTGAGTCGACGGATATGCAATTGTGGGTGGCCGGGAACAAGACCGTTTCTCCGTTTAATGGAGACTTGAACAGCTACAAAGAATTGGTACGGTCCGAGTTTGAGAAAGAGGAAGCACAAAGACTAGAGGAGCAAAAGCAGGCACTCAAAGACAAGGAGTTGTCTAAACAACTGAAGCAGGCTGGCGTGAAGGATGTCGCGGGGGCTAAAGAGACGCTTATTGCAAAGGAACAGGAGGTAACACGGTCTGAATTGGCTAATTTTTTTAAAAAGAAGGAGAAGCAGAAGAAATTAAAGACTACCAAAGGTGGACCTAAATAAATCCAATTAAACGCGGAAACAAGCATAAATTAAATTTAAAACTATTAATGATAAATGAAGATGCAACGCATTTTATGATAGAAAGTCAGTGGAGTAAGCCATGTGATTTTTGTTTGCTTTTTCATATGATGTGCTTTCTTGCCCATGATTCTTCGCAAGGGAAAAACCGGATGGGAGGTCTGCCAAAATTAGCGCGGCATGGGGCGCTGAAAGAGCGTAAAAAACTTAACCCCAGGCGGGATTCGAACCCGCAACCTTTTGCTTAGGAAGCAAACGCCATATCCATTAGGCTACAAGGGCACCCGCCCACCGGTTTGTCAGTATGTCTAATTTGTGAATTAAGCATGAGAGAAAACATTCCGGTGCCGGGGATCGAACCCGGGTCTAGCGGGTGAGAGCCGCTTGTTCTAGCCACTATACCACACCGGACACACCCCCTTCATTCCGTGTGTGGAGGACTAGCAACATTGGGACTTGCACGGAAACCTACTCCAGGCGGGACTCGAACCCGCAATCTTTGGATTAGAAGTCCAAAGCCTTATCCATTAGGCCACTGGAGCGCGGCGTCCCCCTGACAATATTTTCTTGACGTTTTATTTTATTAGTTCGTTGCGCCCCGGGTTCTAGGGGCGTGTAGCTCAGTGGTAGAGCGCCTGTTTTGCATACAGGAGGCCTAGGGTTCAATCCCCTACTCGTCCACTTTTCAGTCTGTTTTACCAACTCAATTTCCAACGCCGTATCCAACCCAAACCCTTCGGAGATGCTATATAACGGCGGTATGCGCGGGGTACCCCATGAATTCTACTGTGGATCCCCCTCCATGAGTACCGACAAACGCTGTATACTATGGATTCTATTAAGCACTTTAGGGACTAGGAGGGAACGTCTTTTTAGGCTGGAGCATTCATTGATAGACATGGATGTATTTTGCCCTCATGCCCAAACAACCTAATCTAGCCCATATATGCTTATCAACGGAATAAAAAGTCCAAATACGCTTAAATGCACATACTATTCCTAAAAGTGTGCTCCTTGACACTAAAACAACATGTTAGCATCAAAAAAAACAGAAAAACAACACTTCCGCATCCGCTCAGTTTTGCAGTATCTGTATTCATTTTTTAGTGATTTTCATTGCTAAAATATAAATTAACTTGAACCCAGTACCTTTGCTGAGTGGTGCTTAACCTTACACATGTCAGAAAAAAAGCTCATAATCTTTGGAAGCCACAAATGATGCTAGTCTTTTTCACTTTTCAGTTGTGATAAATGAGTGACTGTTATATCCATATGATGATTCATAAAAAAAAATTACGAAATGCTTAGCAGGAATAGTTCCTTTATGAATAAAAAATCTCAATATTCATTTTCTCCATTTCAAACTTATTATATCAATAAGTTTTAGTACTATTTTTTATGAAAATCTGATTATAGCGTCACTTTTTAAGTATTAAGAGAAATATCAATAACCATTTAGCAAATATTAATAAGATTTATTTATACCGCTTACTCTTATTCCGTAACTATAAGGAATAAATTATAATGATTTTTCTCAACTAGTATGCAACAATTCTTAAATGAAGTTATATATTGTAATGTGTCGCAATGGCATAATAAAATCCATCATTATTCAGTGAAGGTTGTGCCGCTAAAAAGGGTTAATTATTCTATTAACAATTATCGTGTAATATAGTATAAGATAGCTAATCACAAGTATATAACATAGATGGAAAATTTAAAAGTAGGCTTGACCATACTATATTATATGGTAGGATGTACATTTGTTAAAGTGTATCCGTTTTAAGATTCTCAGTGAAAGCATTATGCGAAATAATTATAGTGGATAAGTTAACTTTAGGGGTAATTTCTAGGGCATATTTTATATAAAATCATTTCAGCACTTTTGGCATGTTTACGGATGGTGGGATCGCAGCTCACCACAAAATATCAATACAGGCTGCTGAATGGAGATAATTACAATCGGTTCTTATGCAATGCTTTCAATATTTTATGGATTTCACGGTCTAATTCTTCTTAGATACCTAGTAAAAGAGCATCACAGGCTTCTGCCCTAAGAGATCTTAACCTTTAGTATTCTATAAATGTAATCTTTTGATATCCTTCCTATAATTATTTATTGGTCTATGTTTAAGATTCTGAACTTAATATCTAATAGAATTCCTTTATTCATCCATTTAACATATTCAAAAGCTCTTGATTACGCTATAAGTATTCCTTAACGTAAATGATATTCATTTCATTTCGATTCAACTTATTATGAAAATTTAAAAAATTATGATTAACAACATTTAGTCTCAGCTTCTTAATATTTACGACATATGTTTTTGAATATTTTATTTTTAAAAATGAAATCATACACTGATATTTTCGAAAAAAATTCGAACAAAATGTAGAATTTTTATATCTTTTTGCATAATTATTTTTACTTCCCCACATTTTATTCTTATCAATTTTCAATTAAATCAATTTATCTATTCTGACCAAAATAATTAAATATCAACTAAACCAATTTTTTTCATGTAATTAATTCACTTAATAATAAAATTTATGAAATTAAAATACAGGATCAAGTGTTTATTCATCGAACCCCGAGTTGAAATTAGCAGTACGATCGGACATTTAAAACTCATACTTGTAGCAGATTTTTTCCCTCATATTGTATTCAACCAATTGAAGTTCACTATTTAAAGCTTCCCATATATGTGTCTCTAGCATATTTTTCTACATGGATAATTAAATACACTCATAGTCCTCACTTATTTTATGGTGGTAGATACATTTCTGCCGATACATAAATTCCACCCTATCCAACTATGTTTCAATACACCAGTTTCAAGAGTCTTCTTTCAGCATAAATTTCACTTAATCTATACCTCAAAAAGCTTTAAAATATATTATTTGCAGCAAGAAAAAATAATGATGATATTTTTTCACAGGGCTATTTCGAATCCTCTTCCATACCCCGTGCCACCTTTCAATGAATTTATCAGATATTATCAAAATATTTTAGCTTGTAGTATGGCATAAAGTTACGCATAGCATCTATATTGAGTGCATGTGTATCAATGTTGTGTTGGACTGAGTTTCAGATTCGACAACTTAAGAATAGTGGGCGTACCGGGTTCCCCCCACGTTTTAAAAAAAATAGGAGGCGGCTGGCCCGCCGGTTTTGTACAATTGCCCCCCCCCCCCCAATATTCTGGGAATCCCATATCCATCTTAAAAAAAACAATTTAACATTAAAAAGTTATTTTTTATTCTTTCATGCGTTTTATAATTGAATTTATGGAGAATTTGGTGTCTACGCAACCCATTTGCTGCATTGTCCTCCAATTTCGCCAATACCCAAGGATCATTGCGCAGCTAAACCTAGTAGGGAACCATACCCAGATGAACCATGTTGTGCTTCTGAACAACACCAATGGGCACTCCATCTCTTGTATTCTAATAATAGACATATTTATATCTTAATTTTTGATCTCAACTACAATGGAAACTTTTATCTTATTTTAGACGTAGCATGCACCACACATATATGTTTTATATTTCTTTACTCCCTATTCACGTTTTTTTTTTTTCACAAGCTCACAGATTCCAACCCTCCCTAAAAACAAGCTGAGATCTACATTGAATGAGGAGCCGCCACTTCTTGAGAATTTGCTGGTGTCTAGATCAGCTATGTTGTCTCTGATGTAATATTTTTTCGCTTGTTTATAAAAATTTTGGCCGCATGATTAACTCCCCTCATCGGGCCCAGGTCCGAGCGGGTTGGAAAGGGGGGGGGGATGCCATTTTTTGGAACCACCATATAATTCCGAGTTTCTTTGAAACAAAATGTTTTTAGCATTCTTTTTTTTTTAATTCGTATCTCCCGTACATCTTGAATATTTATACCGGAAAAATGTCTTAAAAATATATCTAAAGCATAAAACTAAGAAAAGGAGAAAATATGAAATATAAATGAAATCCAGAAGCTAATACTTGGCTTGCAATCGGGAAATTAACCATCGACCACATCCAAAGTAAAACTAAAAAGGTAAGATCGATGAAGACAAGAAGTTAAACTGCTGGTAGCAGATAATCCAGAAGATTAAGTTCTTGACTCCTCCAATTAAGAATGCGCGCAACAGACTCTTTATATTCTCGTGTTGTAAAATGCCATTGGTTCGGTGTGCCGCCCACGTGCGCATTTTGATTCCCTAGATGCGCCTTGGCAAAACCATTGTGTGATATTTGTTTGACCTAATTTACAATGGGATAGAACGTGCTAAACAGGCAAGATAAATAAAAAACAATACCTTATTGTCGGAATAGTTATCCAACTCAGATAAGCGCCAACAGTGTTCCGCCGGTGTGTTTAATCCTCTCGGGCGGCCTCTGGGAAGGCCCTGCCTGGTGCCCCACCAGTGCCAGTGACCATAACAACATGACTTTTTAAAATTAAAAAGGTGCGCGGGTACTTAGTTTCGCCGTAATGGCTACCATTCGGCGGTGCCGCGAAGGTGTGGCCGGCATATACCGCGGCCCTCTTTTTGTCATAAATACACCCACTGGAATAATTTCCTGAGTCAGATACTTTTCACAATTATTAGAAAGTCTTTGCGTGATTGACGGCCCATGGGCGAACGCTTTTCCTTTTCCAATGGGTACGTCGTGGGGAAATTTGTCCGCGATGCCAGTCGGATGTAGTAAATCTGTGGCAGAAGTTCCAATAGGAACAGCAACATCAAGTCGGTGAAGAATTTGAGAGACCTTTATTGGTTGGCCCTTTTTCCATTTGTGTCTTGCTGTCAGGTGGGGTCCATGTTTCTATTTATATTTCCCAATGGCGCGCGCTGCGTGGATCCGGTGGTTGATATTTGAGTAATCTTAAAAAAAAAAAATTGATGTTGGCAAAATTATCCCCCCTTTTGGTCTTCAAATTTTTTCCTGACACCGCTAGGGGGATCCACCCGGTGCCACTGGCCTTGGGATGGGTGGGGGAGTTTATTGAGCCTGATGGTAAATTTCCGAGAATCCTCTCTTTCTTTTCGGCATAGTGATGTGGCATGTGCTTGTTGACGCGCGACATTTCTATTCAAAACTGTTTTGAATTTGATTCCACACGTATTAGGGTAAAAAAGAACTTTTGGTATGGCTGGGGTTTGGTCAGGAATTATGGGACGCGGTAGTGCGCGCCCTGGGGGCGGGCCTCGTCCCTGCCCCCTCTCGGGATTTCCGACCCCCTGCGCCCCCTAAGTTTTCCATTTTCATTCTAACAGTGAATAAAACGGTTGACGTGCATTATTATTTGTATTCTATTTTCCACACAAAAGGCGATGTAATGCAAAATCAGCAGAGCTTTATTTGATCATAAAATTGCACCCACGTGCTGCGATATCACCACGTTGCGCGGATACTCTCTTTTATTCCTGCTGGTATGGAGGAATATTCATCACTTATACGGGGCGCAACTTGAATCTGAGGATTCGGAGTAAAAATTCACATATTCTTGCTGGCTTATGTTTCTTTTTGGTCGTTCTTTCCCTCAAATACCTTTAAAGCATAAACGATATTTTTTATGATATATTCACTACGCTTTAATTCATTTACATTTGTTTCGTGGAAGTGGTTCCTGTCAGTGGCGAGCTTAAATCATGAAGAACGAGTCATTAGTAATGGCAATACTCCTTTGAACCGTTTTGTCTATAACTTGCACCTATGGCTAAGATTGTTCTTCACTAGATATCAGCGGCTATCTTTTCTTGCATTTACCTAGCTATTTCTTTCAGAGTTACACAATCTCTTCTTTCATTGCGTATCGGTACTAACCATTTTATTTCAAGATTTTGCTCATTGTGTACCTGCACTTTTATTTCAAATATGATATAAGTATTTGATATATTATAATACATTATTTCCTGCAGATACACCGTGTTAATATCATTTTACGTTGTTCATAATACCAAGCTGGCACATTTCTTTTTGTTGCTTTTATCTTCATCATAATCATGATCTGCTGCACTATAACCAAATTCTTAACACAAAGCTGACCTATTACCATGCCATGCCGTGAGATTTCCCAAACACTGCTTGTATCTTTTTCTTTCAAATGACTGAACCTGAGCATGATATGACATCAGCTGTTTTTTTTTAAAGAACCGTACTCTTAGGCAGACACAACTGTCAAATTGTACTCTTCAAAGTTCACCACATCGACTGATTTTACGACACAATCTATGTGGCCTTCAATTCTCTACCTGGTTCTATAACACTTCTACACGCTGTGCAGTAAATTTACTATTCCTTTATAGTAGTGAAAATAATTCAACAGGGTTTTTTTTCTTCGGAAGCCCAACATACCTTTTAGACACCTAATCCATGTAGCCTAAATATTTAGCGCTAGTCACATTGTTGACGAACTTTATTTTTTTCTTTATTTTTTTAACAATGCATACAAAGATTTAAACGAACCTTATTCGTGTGGAAAGTACATAAAAAGTCTAAGGAAATCCATGTCAATTTAAGCAATTTAACTACATTTACACATCAACAACAAAAGTTTTCATGGTGGAAGACATTAAAAGGATAAAGAAAAGTGGAAGATAACACAAATTTTACATCACAAAGAGAATTATCGGTGCTCATAGCAATATTTTTTTCCCTAGGCTCTTGAAGCTTCTGTTTTTTGCGTGGAACTTCTTTACGGCCTCGTTAACTAAAAGGATTAAACAACCTCTGCGGGTGTAGCTACTTATCAGGAGGGTCAATTTTCGCCAAAGAAGAGGGATGAGTGCCTCAAATATTAGACTCGAATTCTAGATAAGAGATAAATACTTCTGGAATGTATTTCTTTTTTCCAACTACATTTTTTTGTCTTTCAATGATTCCCACTTTAGCGTTCCTATTATTATTTGCGTGAGTGATTAAGTAATATGTGGTGTTCATTTTTTTTTTTGTATCATGCCTTCACTGCTCTGCTCCTTCATGGTTAACAGATTTCTATACGTATTCATTTTCATCCATTTTCTAATTTTCAATATCACACAAACTACTGTTTACATGATTATCATTACATTAAGAGCAAATACGCATTTATGCGACCTATTACATTTTAAGTTGTATTTTTGATTATTATTTTCATCTTCAGAAATGGATTTTCGTCGGAGTTTATATGAGAGCTACAAGTTACTCCATAACAAACTTTATAAAGCAAAGAGTGTCAGCGATTTTGAAGCTACTGGAAAGCTTACTCCGAAGGAATTTATTGATGCTGGAGATGAGCTAATACAGAAGACTCCGGTTTGGCAATGGGTAGGTGGATCGGAAAATGTTCAGGAGTATTTGCCAATTAATAAAAAGTGCTTGGTGTATCATGGCGCGTCGTGCCTACAGCGTGCTCCAAATGGTACAAATCGCATAGAAAGTACAGAAGAAATATATGAGGATGGCTTTGTGTTAACTAAAGCAGCAATGAGTCAACCTGTAACTGCGTGTCCTGATGAAAAGGTGATTACCTGGGATGATGATGATGATGATGATGATGATGATGATGATAGCAACGATGACGATGAGGTAGCTTCACCTCCTGCTTATGATAACAAGCGTCGTGTATATGATGTATACATTGTATATGACAAGTATTATGAAACTCCTCGTATCTATTTGATTGGCTACTCAGGAGATCATATGACACCACTTTCAAATGATCAAATGAAGGAAGATGTTTATCACTCCAATTACGGGAAAACTGTGACTATCGATTCTCATCCCGTCCTTGGTATACCATGTATAAGTATTCATCCTTGCAGACATGCTGAAACAATGTCTCACCTGATAAAAAATATGAAAATGAAACACGAAGAGCAAAGCAAAAACACAGAAAACAAAAAACCATTCCAATTTCCAGTTCATTTAGCACTTTTCCTTTTTCTAAAGCTTATATCATCAGTAGTTCCTACTATACAATATGATATTTCTACAGGGTTTGACATATAAAATACTTTAATATATCTTAATCGAAAATCAAACGAAGAAAATCAAATAGAATTAAATGAAATAAATTATGCTAATAAAAAATGATCTCTTTACAATCCAGATCTTACATTAATATGCACCCATAAAGAAAATCATTATATATGAATTATACAGCATATAAAATTTTAAGTCAACATAAACCAAAAAAAAATCAATATCATAAGAAGCAACAAAAAAATATCCTTTTCCCCTTTCAGCGAAGTGTGACCCTCGCCAGACCCTCAAATGATGCATACGCTTATATGGAATTACCATCCGATTCAAAC
>HF955072.1:69895-90462 GCA_000582765.1 Phytomonas sp. EM1 | reverse complement strand
ACGAATTAAGAAATACATATATATATATATATATATATATATATAGTATTCTAAAGCTGTTGTACCTACGCCAGGACCTTTTTTTTTTGAGTATATTATCACTGCACATAGCATAAGATAAAGACGTCCAACACACCAGAATAGAGATTAACAATAATAGTGACTCCCAAAGAACATATTTAAAATCGTCATTCTGGGCTCGTGAGGCTGATGAAGGTATTCAACCGTAGTTTGTCGAGCGTCTTAATAGTTGGCACCTTTGTTCTTGTTACCATTTACTCAGTTCACAGTTTCTTCACGTATTTGTTTCCATGCACTATGAGTATCATTGCTCAGGTCGTCCTGTTTCCATTTCTCAATATTACCGCAGAGGAGCTCGATATATATAATAATCCTGATTCTAGAAATAGAGGATTCATTGAGCAGACTGGCTCACCTGTGGATCCTACCTTCCGCAGTTTGATTCAATCATTGAAGCCAGTTAACTATGTTCTGTTTTCTCTCTCTCTTTTTCTTGTAACAATGGTGACATGGTCCTACATAATGGCCGTTATAACTCCTCCTGGTACCGTGCCTTCGGTGTTCCAGCAGCGCTCCAGGTCAAGTGCGGCTCTAGCCCTTGCGACCTTCTATGAGCCCCTGACATTCCGAAAGGCATTTCCGGCTGATGTAGTTGAAGGGAAAGCGACCGATCCGAATGACCATAGGAGTGAAGCAGCGCTCTATCCCCCCCTTTCTCACCGTAGTGCGCTAGGCAGCACAATGGTGCGCGTATTTCCAGCCAACCCTAACAGTAGCGACGAAAGCGCTGACTCAGATTCGTGTGGTCCTTTGTCTGATCCAGGCTCCTTGCATGAGACGTTCTTCTTCAACCCGAGTGTCCATGCATACACCAGCGTGTGGAATTCAAACCTCAACTTTTGCCCAGTGTGCGCCCGTTACAAGCCGCCTAGGGCGCATCACTGCAGGCACTGCAACTGTTGTGTGCTCAAGTATGACCACCACTGCCCATGGTTGGGTCAGTGCGTGGGCTTCTTTAACTACAAGAATTACCTCCTAGTGGTACTATATTCGTGGTTGTCTACAGCATGGGTACTCATGCTACTCAGTGCAGCCATCGTGCTCCACGTCCTGGCGAAGAGCCAGACAAGCGCTCAAGACGGCACATTGCAGGCCACTGGGTTGACGTTAGGCAGTGTGCATGGTAATCAACACAATCAAGCCTTGTTGGAAAACACTTTAGCAGAGGCTTCTCCGCAGTGCCCACTATCAGTGTTAGAGGCGCTTAGGGTGGGGGCTCCATCTTTTGGAGTGTTTGTGTGTTTTACCGAGGCCTTGCTTTTTTTCGTGATGACTAGTTACTTGCTGAAACGACACTACACCTATGCACGGCATAACATCACGTCAGTAGATCTGGTTATTCACCAGCGCCGTCGGTATGATGGATATTTTTCATCCACATCATCCGACTCTGAAATCAGGTCATCAGGTGATACCGAAGGCACAGGCGATTCCGCATCCGCGAGTGGCGAACTGGAGAATGCTGACAAGAATGACCTTTCCTTGAAGCGTTTCATGCGAAAAAACGTGTACGACTTAGGAGTACGGCGCAACCTCTTGCATGTGTTTGGTGATGCCAAGCTGCATACTATCCCAACTTACGTAGCCAACGGGGTAGTTCAAGAAAACAATAGCAATTCTTCTCGGTCTTACCATCATTACCGAGATTTTATGGAGAGTGATGTGCAGCGATATTCTTGCTTTATTCTCCGCTGGTGGTGGCGGTTGTTGCCGTTTCCGGCTTTCCCATCACAGATGTCCTGGACTCCGGCGAGAGAGCGGAGACACCTGAAGAATGCCCCGGCGCCCCCTGCATATGGCTCCATATCGGATGTCAAAGTGAAGAACTCCCTCGACAAAGACGAGGTTGACGCGGCATTTTCGGCCTCCTCCAATAGTATTCTGGAAGAGTATGGTGTCACCGGGCTGCATCTGCTAGGACTGCGATTCCCAACTAAAGATTCCCTTGGTTTGTAACTTCTTGACTTCACTCATAAACAGAAATCTGCTCAAGTGCCGCACTTTTATTCACGTTATTTTGTTTCATGATTTATGCATTGACAGCATATTTCTTACAAATTTTCAGGACTGCATACGTTAGTGTTTGTGTATCAAACTTTTCTAACACTTGACTATATGCAGCGATTAGAAGCTATTACACCCTGGGAAGCGTGAGGAATTCATTACAGGTAGCATAGTTGTGTGTTCTTCATGTTTTTATTTGTTATGCGAGCGAAATGATACCTTTTCTGGTTGGAACTCTGTTCCTTTTCCTATTCCAAGCACATAACGTTGTGTTGATGCATTCCAAGTATGCTTCTAAAATTGGCTTTTAAAATTCCTTCCTACACCTCTTTGTCTGCGTTAATCCTATTTGTTTTACATTTCCAAGCTTTATTAAACTTTGCTTCATATTGGCATTGTTTTTTTTGTGTCATTGTCGTATGTTGCGGCTTTCACGTGTTAGCCATGCCATCATCGGGCGTGCGATCCTCCTCCGAAATCAGTTCGACGATTTTTCAAAAATACTTTCGCAAGCGAAAATTGCTGGTAATTCAAATATGTTTGACGGCAACTTCAAAGGTGGTGATGGCCTCATAGATCCTAGCCAGCTGGCGGGTATGCATTCCGTGCTGCGTGCGAATATGAGCCCTGAGATGCAGGACTCTATGAAATCCCTTATGGATTCCATAAGCAAGGGGGATGGAATGCCTCAGGGATTTGGGGTTATGGCTTTCGGACTGGGTGAGAATGAAAAGGGTAAAAAAGTCGCTCGTGCGGCGCGGATGATGTACGATACGAAGAATGGCAAACTTGATAAAGACTTTATGGAACAACAACTTGAGCCGGACGATGTAAGCCTACCAAAGGAAACTGTCGAAGACTACAATACCGAAGGAGCTATTGATGTGGAGTTTGTAGAGGATCAGAAGAGGTTCGAGACAAAACCAGTGGAACCGATTTCCGAGGCTGAAATTTCAATTGAAAGTGAAAGTGAGTCCCCTGAGAAGCACTAACCCCTACATTGCCGATGGAGGCAGAAAGGTTCTGATTCCACTTTCCGCATCTAATTTTTTGCTTATTTCCTTTCTGCATTTTTACAGTTCAACGTCTTAATAATTTCTACTTTTGACGATTCCACGACTATAGCTTCAGTATAGTCTTCTAAATTATTGTGATTCTGAATTCATCCAGCAACGGAAAAAGTGAGAAAATTGTTTCTTTGTTTGATTTTTCGCTTCATGGAACAAAGAGACTCAGTCGTAATATCTTGCATTGGTGCAGTTATTATGACAATTGAATCTAAAAAAATATTTGTGCCGGCATATTTTTTATTTATTTAAAACTTGGCTATGATTGCATTCATATATATCTTATCTTGCGTAGCCCCAATGTTTTTATTTTTTCATCTATTCGTAGTACGCATACAATTACATTTGATCTAGAATTAATTTTGTCATTCATGTGCTATGGGTAAGCAAACAAATATTTACCCTATTAGCCCATTATCGGCTCGTAGGAGTCGATCACAAGCTTCCAGGAAATCACACGACAAATCATTGACGTCAGTAGCAACATCAGGCTTGTCATTACCAATACAGGTCACTGATTCTATAGAAGCGCGCAGACGAAATGACGATAGCCTTACCAGGATAGACCTGTCTCCTTATTTGATACAGGATCACCTGCCACTTTTGCTAAGATCTTACACGCGACCATGTAGTTCTATCTATGCCTGGTGTGTTGTTTCCAGTAACAAAAAGCTATGGGTTCAGCTTCCAACTATTTTAAATGAGATAAAAAATTATTGCCGCGGCTTTAAGCCACTGGGTGACAATATCCCCAGCCAATCTTTGAACGGTGAGGGCGGGATTCCGAGCCTCACGAAGACAACTTCCAAGCGACCATCGGGTAGTAGTCAGGCTAATCTTCAGAATGGTGTTATTGAGCGGGTTTCATTTCTTATCACAGTTCTTTTTCCGGCTGCAACGAACCATTCTTCATTAAAGCAGTCAATTTTGGCCCAGTCAAAGTCTAAATCAAAGAAGGAAATCATCGTGACTCCGAAGGAAAGGCGCAAGTTATGGAAGGTGCTTATGCGTAATATCTCGAACACTTTTCCGATGTTGCTATCTGCTGCTCGAACGGATCTGATGAGTGGAACGGATCCTGAGCTAGCCGCTCTTTTACTTTCGCTTCTGTACAACCTACTGCAGGCGCTTCGAGGAAAGCCTATATTGAAAAAGGTAATTGAATTGTGCATTATGTTAGGCCTTTATAAGATTTGCACCAGCATTTTAATGGCACACACGAGTCCACGAGTTTTCTACGCGAAATGTGGTAACGTAGGCGAAATGCAGTTGTATTACCGCTGCCGAGTTATCGAGGCGGTTGCCTTGATCATGACCCTGGCAAATCATTTTAATTCAAAGGGCCATATCGTAATCCGCGTTACACATATACTGGAGCGTCTTTTATATTCCCTGAGTGTTGTAGTTGATTTCCTTGACCTTAGACTCAGGGATTTCCTTGATGCCCTAGACAATGTGGTTGACTCTGACAAAGCCATAGGTAGGGAGGCAGTCCGGGAGAGACTGCTTCAGATTGTTGAAAACACTGTGCGCCTGACATCCTTTTTGGGTTCTGCGTGCACACACTTGTGCATGGCCATTTTTTCAGCAGCGAAGTCTTCAAACAACACAAATAAGCTCGGTGCGAAGTGTGTTGGTGTTTGCGCTAAGCTAATAGCCATACTATCTCGTAGCCTATATCTGGACATCCCCAATCGCTTTTGTCAGGTATTTGCAACACAATCGTACGACTCGTCTTCGATGTGCAAACTTCCCGAAGGCTCTGTGGAAAATGACGCCTCTCAGAACACAGTGCCGCCGTGGGTGCTTCTATGGTTAAGCAGTATGGAGGTGTCTATGTTCTGGGCAGTGGCTTTACTCCAAAGAGTGTGTCAGAGGTGCAAGGCCCACATTGCTTGTAGTATGGGAGCACACAAGCACAATGTGCTCTTATCAATGTACACGGTTCTATGGACTATTACACAGGATATCGGAAAAGGTGTTGAGAATAGAGAAGCTTCTGAAAGAAATCTCATACTACCTACTTTTTCTGCAGCTCAGTGGGAGCACCGAATGTGCGTGGTTCGCGCAACACTAATCGCTATCGATACTCTCTTAGGGGCGAATCGGAAACTGGGTCTGGAGGAGTTGCATGCAGTTGGTGGTGTTGCTTCACTTGTGAAATTGGTCCTGCAGTTGCCCTTCAACGGGGTGAATCAGTGGTGCCAGTGCTACATTCTTTGTTGTTCTTTTTACGGTCTCTCACTTCTTCCATCGTCTTCCGAGAATGAGTCTGCCTACACCGTGAATTCACGGGTCCCAATGTGGCTATTTTCGCCTCTTGGAGACCGTTTTCCTGGGAAAGAAGTGTCAACTTCTTTTTCACGGGTATCCATTAAGACTGATGATAACGAACTTTCCCGAGGTCTTGCGTTAGGGGCTAAGCCGCCACCGGCGTCACAGTCGCAGCTTTTTGTGGTAGGAGCTGGGTCCAGTGGGAATGTTCCTCTCCCAGAAAAGGGGTTGAATGTATCAGGTTCAATGCCTCCGGCTGAAAAGTTAATGTTTACAGATACATCAAGCCTTTTACCAGTTGATCAGTGCCCAGCATGGTTTTCCACGGAATTGAACAATGGGTTTATCTCCCCCGAGACTGAGATGCCACATGAGGACGCTATAAAACTCCCATGGTTGTTCACCGACCCGCCACTGCCGCAAACTAATTGTTATCATCATCATACAACTGATGAACTAATGGAGCCACTAGAGGTCTCGAGTGATTCCCAGCGGATCGAAATTCTTGTGCATCATATTAAGCGTCTTCTCCTTCTTGATGGGACATCTGATGATGCTAGCGAAGACCCCACATGTCATCATCGTTATTGCGTCGTCTACGATCGCACACAAGATGTCGAGGAAGGAGTGAAGGGTATAGCAAGGGATAGCAATGAGGATGTTCTTAAAGGGAGTATTAAGAGTGATACACGGAGCTGTGCTAGGACGCCAGGAGGCGGCTCTTCGATAACGTTTCGTAGCAACTTTCCCTCCGGCAACCTTCAGCGGGCTGTATGTGTCAGAGATGATGAGTACGATCTAGTACTGAGCTGGGATACTGCGACTAATTCATTCACTCAGTGGTTCTGCTTCTCTGTTTCTGGCTATGAGCCTGGCAAAACTTACCGCTTTAACATTATCAATATGGAAAAGAATGGCTCAATGTTCAATGAAGGTCAGCGCGTGTTATTGCTTCATGATACGTGCACAGAATCTTTTTCTTTTCCTCTCGGAAACGTGACAAACACGTCCAAGATGAGTAATTGGCAGCGTGCAGGGGAGTGTATTTACTACTTTCCTAACCCCTACAGCAAACCGACAAGGTTAACACTTCGAGATAGGCTGCAGCACACTCCATCGTGCGCCACCACACACACACGTTCCACAAATCAATCGGTTGAGGCGAAATCAAAAAAACAACCCTATCGTTCGCGCCGAAGCCCATTGTGTAAGCATCTGCGCAGAGATTCCACAACTATAACAGCAAACGAAAAGTCGTCCTCAGCTTCTTCGTACCCTGTGTTTGGGAAGAAAGTTGTGTCATCATCATGTGCCCACAGCAGCGCGAGTGAGACATCCACCAAAACATACTTCACTCTATCTTTCAAGGTTACGATGCCGACAGAAGCGCCGCACAAGGTTTACATAGCGAATTGTTTTCCATACACCTACTCTGAGGTTGTTAGACATCTGCGACGACTCAGCGCAACGGCACATATTGAAGACAATAATCTCAAAATGAACAAGGAGAACGGTGGGGGGAAGCCCGGTAAATTTACTATCCAACAGTTATGCCTCACACCGGGGGGCCTCCCTGTACCGTTTGTCACTGCTACGGCCCTCTATTCATCCACCGAGAGGAGGAGTTATACACCTGAGGAGATACGCCGGCGACCTGTGATCCTCCTTACGGCGCGTGTTCATCCAGGTGAATCCAACTCCAGTTGGATGATGCACGGCATTCTGGAGGCGCTCTTAGCGCCGGATGACCTTCACACGGCACACCATCTTTGTGGATGTACCTCTGATGGTGAACGCCTCCACCAGGTGGTCGATAACTTACTTAATCATTTTGTCTTTAAGATTATTCCCATTCTTAACCCTGATGGTGTAGTCATGGGCAATCACCGCTGCTCTATATTTGGTGCTGATCTGAATCGCGATTACTTGAATCCTAGTATGAAGACAAACCCAGTGGTGTACTCACTTAAACAGCTTCTCCATCACATGATCACAACCGAACAGCGTTCTATTATTTTGTACACTGATTTTCACGGCCATTCGCGCGCAAAAAACTTTATGATATACGGCTGCACTGAAGAAGCCGTGTCCTCTCTAAATAAAAAAGGGGAAAAAAAAGGGATGATCCCCGTTAGAGATAACAGTATAACCCACCCTTCTGCGTTTGCTGCCTCTGCTGCTACCGTACCTTTGGCTGGTGAGGGGTGTTGTAACGATCCTAAGGGCTCCATACTCAAGGAGGTTTCCCCAGAGAAGTTTTTCCCAATCCTTCTAGGCTACTGCTGTCCTTCCTTTTCGCTCCCTCAATGCCTATTTTCTGCCCAAAAGTGCAAGAGAACAACCGGACGCTTAGTCACATACATGCAGTTTGGCATTCGGATGAGCTATACGGTTGAGGCCTCAATGATGGGCGGTCTAGATGCAGCGTTCAAGGCTGAGAATTCACCATTGCTATGCTTACCGAATGGTGGTTCTTTCAACAACAACGCTGATAGGGCATCACTAAGGTCATGCAAAGACATTCAAACTCACTACTCGCAGAATTCGTTTATTAATATGGGAAGAGGATTTCTCATTGCCTTAAATGTTCTGTGCTTGCTGTACATGAATTGTAATCTAAATGCTATGGTGTCTGTACCTGGAGCCGATGCTTCTGCTGAGAACACCTTGGTTGGAGCTGACTTGCCACAGGAGGTGCGCCAGTTAATTCCAAATGCCTTGGTTCAGCTTTGCGCTGCCGGAAATGGAAAGGAGTTACCGAGGCAGAATCTATTGGTGGATCCCCCAGCATCGCCGGCGCCATTTCTTCCCACAATAGCTGCAGGCTCTTATTCGCTATTGACGCGCGCAGAACGTCGTAGTACACAACCTACGGGAGGTCTTAGCAGCGTTATATCCGCAGCTCGACTGAGCTCTTTGCATGGGGCCACGATGGAATATCCCCAGTCTGTCTGCTCAATCACAGCAGCTCAGCTTCAGGAAGTAATGGATTATCTGTTTGCTAGGTGCCACCATGTTGAGGAAGATATATACTCTGATTTGTCGGATAGGCAAAGTGACGATAATGAAGATGGAAGCCCCTCCTCTTTTGTGTCGAGTCCCCCGTTGTGGCCTTCTCAAACGTTGCATGAATCAAGGGGCACGGGGGATGAAGAGTTATCTGATAGTGCGGAGAGCACCTTGAATGATGGAAGTGTTTTTGTCGAAGCTGTTGAGCGCGATGGTATCGCTGCCAATTTATTTGAAGACGATGATAGAGATGAAAACGCTGTGTTGATCTTAGAAACATCAAGTATGGAAATGGAAGGTAGCAATAACAAGGACGAAGATGATCGTAATACTGAGTATGCGGGAGATTTTAACGATGTATCAGATAACGACAGTTACATTCCTACGAGTGTATTCATGTGGTAGGAGTGCTGCATCTTTTTTTGTCGACCCTACTTTTTTATTGAGTTTCTTTTATTTGTTACCAGTATCTATCTTCAGTAGACTGCGTCAACCTAGCAGCATTGATTTAGCTCAATATTAATTTGACATTCCATCTGCCCTCTTCTGCTGAACCATTTTTCCTTTTCTGCTAATGCTCTGCTTTGCAGTTTAAGATGGTGGAAGGTCAGCTTCATCACATTCAACTACTTTTTTTTTCTGTGTGCTACCTCATCACTTCCTCTAGGGTAAGAGAGGAATTAAATGAGATGCTTGCATGTTTCCTGTATGATTCCCTAGAGCTACACATAGTGGAATCTTCTTGTACTATGTGTATAGCCATCTTTTGTGCGTGTCTGAGTGAGACAGATGCATATTCCTCCCTCAAAACTAAGGGTGTACAGCTGGTGAGCTTGTGTTTACTGTTCTCGTACTGCATTTTCACACATGCATTCTTTTTCTGCCAGTTCTTGCGTTGTGTTACCGTCAGGATCGGAGCTCAAAAACATGCGAATGATGTTTACACGTCCCATTTCATCTATAAAAGATTATTCACAAGGAATCCCTAGAATGAAAACACTTCTTACATATGAAAAGCTGCCAGAACCAGAGCCTGAGTGCACAGGTAGTTCAAATTCAAACGATTTTGGTAGAAAGTGGTTTGCCGTAGCTGGTATTGGCGCTATCGCCGCTGTTATTGGGCACCATTTCATCAAAAATGCCAGATCCTTTTCTCCGCAGGTGCTATGGCATCCAGGACATTCTTATCCAGTCGACTTAGTGTGTGTGAACATGAGTAAAGAAATGCAAGCCCTCTTCGAGCATGCCATCGCACTGTGGCTGGATTTGGGAAAGGATGTTCAGCTTCGTTTTGAGACCGTAACATTTTTTGAAGAAAATTGTACTCTTAGTCTCGATACTGTATCCAGTGCTACGCAGTATGCCACCATGTTCGCTCATAAGCAACTGCTGTGCAAAGCAGCCGCAGCCCGTGCACAGTGTGGCAAAGGTGATGTTACTGCTCTGGGATGTGTATTTTACCAATCTACTATACACGTGAATGATGAAGCGGTGGGGCTCCAGGACTGCAATGCCAACATCCTACAGCGTCTAAATGGAGGACGGTTCCATGAGCGTCACGCAATTGGCTTCACCATCGACGGAAAGGGTGTAGTGATTCGAATGCACGATGTGGAGGGCGTCCTGGATACAGCCCGGACGCTGAGGCGGTGGGGGACGAAAGGACTGAGAGACGTTTCTCTGGAGGACGCATTGCGGTACTGCAACGTACCTTCGTGTACCTCTTTTGAGCCTACCACCTACTCCCCAATGCCTAGTAATCATGGCTCCCTCTATGCGGCGCTCGTTTCGCGCATCACGACCCAGGACAGGACTGTGACGGAACCTCTCTTTCACTTTTATTATTCATGCTTCGATGAAACTAGCACAACCTCTGGAGGGGTATTTGGTGACCCTAAGGCAAGTCTCACGACGTTTCTGTGGCGTTCGCCTTTCCTCCTGTTTTCCGAGTTCTCAGCTCTCTTGCGATATTCGTGCCTCGAGTTAGGTGGCTATCAAAGGCTCTTAAAGCCAGTTATAGCACGGACGACCCCTCAGTCACCAGTACCATCTCTAATAACTTCTTCTCCGCTAAGATTTGTGGCAAAATTGTGGGGTAAAGGTCGAGAGGAACGTTCTGCGGTACAGAAACTGTCTGTATTGAAGTATTGTGGGGCTTTTAGTATAGTTTGGTTATTTTCTGCGTTGCCGTCCACTCTCTCATCAGAAGCGGTAGCGTATCTAAATCGTTACATAGTTTCCTTAGTGGAGAAGATAGCAGGGTCGTCACTTTTGAGTGTCGATGTGGACAAGATTTTTTTTTATGACGCGGGTAAAGGCGCCGTGTGTGACTTAAGTGTCTTCAAAACTTTTTTTACTGTTTTGAATGCAGACCATGTTGCCCGTGTCCTGTCAGCACTAATGGCATGTATGGGAATCCCTTTGTCTTCCGTGCATCTTATAGTTGAGGTAGCCCCGTCGCATGAGTTCGAACGTGATGGTAGTGATGATATCGGGCGTAGTATCCTCTGGCCACATCCTGAATGCCATGGTAATGAAAATGGAGGACAATATCTCAAGAATCATTTTTACCACTCAAACCAATACTTCATATCACTGCCTGTGGGCGGGACCAAGCTCTGTCGAATGTTGAAGTGTTTTGTTACAATGAACCTGACAAAAAAAAAGCCGGACGATCGTTTTACTACAAAAACACTTCCAGTAAATGCCGTTGATCTGATTTATGTTCTTATGGAGCTTCGTCTTTAAGTTGACCCTACACTTACACATTAAAAAGAAATGAATAGGATTGGCAATATGCGAGGTGAAGAAGTATAAGACTAGCATGCATTCTACGTAATTATGTTCATCAAAGGTTTATAATAATACGAGTATGAGACCTCTTGCTATTCTATGCCCATACTTTTGTTGTAGCTCAAACGATGTGGTATGGTAGGATTGACTTTATTCTCAAATAATTTTGATCCGTTTTCGTGCTTTTCTCCACAAGGTGAAATTCATTTCATTGCTTCATTAACAGTTAATTAACTTTTTAAAAAAGTTAAGCAATCTGTGTGCATTATTATCACATTGAAGCAACCTTTATCACCCGTGTAATTTTCCTTTCAACTTTCTTGCAAACTGATGCTTTGTAATGAAAGCGATCAAAAATGTGAGCGTGTGCTAGGGGAGGGGGAAGAGGATGATGCTCCTCTGCCCTCTCCCAAGGCATCCAGATGTATTTCATAAAAAGAATAATCGCCCTTCATCCCCCTCCCCTCATATATATATATATATATATAGAATAATGGAAGCTTAGATAGTGATTTTAGCGTGTTCAAAAAATGCATTGTTGATATAGAAAATTTTATTTATGAATAGTAATCTACTCTTCCCATTTTAAGAAATAAATAGGGCATATCCTCTATAAGAAAGCACAATTCAAGAAACATAAACCAAGTGCCTTGAGGATGAGTCATTTCAAAATTGTCTTTACGTCCGCAATTGTGGTCATAACTGGGATTCTTTGCTTGATATTCAAGTTTCTGATTCTACAAGCCACTCGGCCATATCTTTCCTACGAGTTGATGAGGACAGACAGGCACGGCACGCATTTATTTCATCTTCCCTCAATACCTCCACCGCTTGTAAGGCTTCAAGATTCCTTGTTGTGGTATGGATTAACAGCAGTCCTTGTTGGATGCCTTAACTGCTCCTTTAGACTTTTCCGTCATCCCGTAGCGTTATATTTACATGTTTTTTTTGTCTATAGTATTGTCATTGTGCAGCTTTGGATTTTTATTTTTCGCTTGTGTGAATCATTATGCAGCATCAGGTGAGGCACAAGCATCTGAAGAGCTGTATTCTGCTATTTGGGCTATTCCTGTGTCGGAGGATGCCAGCGCCTCAAGTACCCTACGCTGCAATATCCAAACTCATTTTTCATGCTCAGGGTTTAATTTTTGTTGTTTAACGAACGGTGATTTTATTGACCCACGCACCATCGGCAAACATTCGCCGATTTGGGATAAAATTTGCTTTTTGTCGCTACCTGACAGGACTTATTGGGACAAAAATGGCGTCAATGTGACTGAGAGAGTTATCCACGAGTGCTTGCTCACAAAGGTGCCGGTTATTACTTCAGAAAAGCTTCCGATGGGAGATTTTCCAAGTGAATATGAGCCTATGTGTAAAATCAATAACGAGAAAAATGATAGAAGTAGAAATTTAGAAAATATTTGCGAAGTTCCCCAGTATTATTCAAATACTTCAGATATCGTATGGGACGCCCAACAGCGTATTTACAAAACTCCATGCAGCAAGCGTCTAATTGGAAGGATTTCTGTGGGTTCCACTTTAGCTCTATGCGCACTATTTACTATTGGCATGCACGCCATGCTATCTAGCATATATGTGGTAATTTATTCACGTCATGGTATTTTTCCGGTACTTGTAAAGTACTTGATTCCGGAAATGCGTGGAAAAAATCGACCTAGCATGGCACAGAGGTAAATTTTGGACATCTCGGATTAGGGATGTGCACTTGAAAATGAAGTTGTCACTATTTTTTGTCTTCACTCGTGGTTTTACTATTTTTTTTCAGTTTGTTTTTTTTCAAGAAAAGAGTTTAGTTAAAAATGAATGCTTGCTGCAAAATCGCATCGTATCTACAATTTATTTTATTAGAGTAATGCGAGAATTAATGTTGTTTTGTGTACTTTCACTATGGTTTAAATGTGAATAAAGTTGTGGAGGTCGAACATTGTGGGATGATCTCATCGCTAGTGCAGGGTATCTTCCCGCAAATTTGGGATCGAAGAATCTGATTTGATGAGCCCCAATGCATAAAGATAAATTGAGAATCTAATACTATAATCAGTGCCCTTCTTCGAAATACTAATTTTGGCATAGATTGTTTATCCATATCTGAACCTTTCCATCTTTGGATCTTAATTTGTCAAGGCTGCATTCCCTAATATGCATTATCATCGTTTTCATTATACTAGGAGAATTCATTCATTGCATTCTCACCGATTACTTTCAAGATGAAATCTACTGCGGATTTATCAGGGGAACGCTCGATGCAGCCTTTCCAGATGCTTTTGCGTGTGCGCCGTCGCCGATCTCGCAAAGGTATTAGCGAGAAAGCGACAGAAGATGATGGAGACATGCCACCGCGTGTCCGAGTGCGATGGGATGACAACTCCGGACATGTTCCTCTCATCTCAGCATGCGATCATTATACGAATTCGTTAGAATTGTCTTCGTCAACTGAAACTGCTGTTTTCCAACGCTTGCAGAAAAATGTTACTATATCCCGTGGACAAGGGCACATGGAGAGAGCCCTAACGTCGTCACTTATATCGGATAGTAAGGCTAATGAGGTGGGTGGGACCACACTTTGCGTCAATGCTGTTAAGCGAGCCCATCAGTATATTCTGATTGATTGTGTAGCAGGGGATATTGAGACACCATTGGGCACCGGTGAAGAAATGAAAGAAGATCTTTACGTGATGTTAACGGACTCTAGCAAGCTACAAAAGGACACGCCGTCGCCTACATGCAGCGACCACAGCGATGAATTCGATTTTGACAAACTAACCATAAGTGAAAGACCTCTACCTGCAATTCACCCGATTCGACAGATCGGGAAGCGCCCGCGTGATGCCAGCGGTTCGGTGCACACGTTTTTCCTAGTACCATCCCGACGTGCACGACCAGATGGAGGAGGGGTCGACGCGGAGGCGCCTTCTTCTTCATGGCCACCGATTTGTGAGGACCATGACAACACCCTATTGGATTGCATACATGGTTACGGGGACTTCGCTCCATTTGTTCTCGAGAGTAGCGGGGCGGCTCAGGAGGATCTTTACTGTTGTGCGGATCACCGCAAAGACGATGAGTACGACAGTAATGCAGAGGATTTCTCAGCGAACGATTACCCCGAAACTGAGCAGTTAGACAATTCGATGCCAGACATAGATGACGACTGCACAGCCCACGAGGACAACGCATTTAGTGAAATTTGTCGGGCGTCAAGACGTTGCACTGATTACGGCGTTTTCTGCGAGCCGGATTATCTTGAAACCTCCTTAGGTGAGGGCTGGGAAAGCGATTAAGAATGAAATTAACAGTCAATGAAATATAATGACCGGAGTTTATTTATGCATTTAGATCCATATTCTCCTTCTGTGACTTAACCCGGCCTTGACATAAAATATGAGGTGGCATAATTTATTCATATTGAGTTTGTGATCGTTTATTCAGTTCTAACTCCGAAGTATGTGTTGTTTAAGGGGCTGCATTTATTAATGTAGCCATTTACAGGGAAAAAATGAATATGAGAATTTTTGATTGCGGCAAAAAACTCAAAGTACAGGAAGTTTGGACATTCTATCTGTTTGACACATCACCAATTGACCGTTTTACTTTTTGACACTTATTCGAGCAAGGAAACATAAGATCAAAAGCCAACCCTATATGGCGGCTACAGCATCAGCCCATGAAATGCGCTTGCGAGATGTATTTGATCTAGTAGCAACCAACGATCTTACAAGTCTTCTTACCGTGATATGCAACATAAATCCTTTCGACTGTAGCCCTGGCTTAAAATGTCTGCTTGAACGGATCAAGGAAGGCAACTCTGATACTAATCCATACATCGCTGTGTTAAAAGAGCTAGATGTTCATACAAACACTATATCGACTTCTCGGGATGCTTTGGACAACACACCATTACACATCGCCGCCGGTATGGGCTACGCCTTGATGTTGGAGGCCCTTTTGTTAGAGTGCACGTGCGAAGTGAATGCTCGCAATTCCCTTGGCTTTACGTCACTCCATTTAGCCTCTCGCCAAGGTCATCTTGAGTGTGTAAAGCTTCTTTGCGCTCATGGCGCCGATGTGCGTCTTCTTACAAGCCTTACCGAAGGGGATCCATTTTTCCGTGGCCGCAGCGCACAATTTCTGGCTCACTGGAACGGGCACGAGTATGTCTTAAGGTATCTTCAAAAATGGATTCCGCGGACGAACCCCGGCGCTATCCAAACATTCGAGGACGTGACGGAAAACGCCGATGCGTGCGGCAAGGGGCACCGTGAGTGGATTGCCGTAGCCCAGCAAGAGGATGTGGCTCGTTTTGCTGAACTTTTTGAAATCATGGACTGCGTTGGGTGCACAAATGGACCAATACCAGATTACACGAGTAATACTAGTGGCAGAGTGGTTGTAGTGCCTGAATTAAACATGGACATAGTTATGAACATCATTCTTGCAGTTATTCCATCAGACAGCGACATGACAGAAGCTCAGCACTTCATTTTCGAGGGGTTCTTGTCCCGTGGTTATGTTTCAATGGATTGGCCAGAAAAAAGCTTTGAGAATGAGCATAGTCTTGACTCTCCAGATTCAATTTTAAGCCGAATAATCAGTGGGGGCCATGTACAAGCTTTACGTACTGTATGTCGATATGGGCTACGCAAGAGTTGCCTTTGTTTTTTGGCTTTAGATATTCTTAACATGTCTGAGGAATCTACACCGACCAATCTTATCAATATGAGGCACATTTTAGCGGAGGCAGTGGTGAGAACGAAATATGAACAGGCTTTAGAGTTTTATCGTAAAAAGTATAGCAGTTCTGCTCGGAAGAAAAAAGCATGGTCCGCTAAGTGCACATTAAGAATAGCACAAAAAGAATTAGCTAGAGTGAACATAGAACCTCTTACTTTTTCAATGTAATGAAAACAAACACTCATCACTATCAGCACAGTAGAGTGTTCGTGTGTGGTGTGTACCCACACTGGTATTTGTGCATCATGGTTATGTATAAAAGCTTTGATGGTCTCAAGAAGAAAACAATTTACAATGAATTCTTAAATTAAGGAAACCGCTATTTCCTGAAATCACTACCATTTTGAGCCATTCTTGTTACGTTTGACGCGTTTTTTTCTCGAACTTGAGAACAAAATATCTATGCTAGGAGAACGTCAATATATTTTTGTATATTCATTTTAGGGATATTATGGAGGGAATATGAATAGCTGAGAAGTTCTTGAAGCGGTTTTAGGTTATATTTCTTCTAATAAAAATATTAAGCACTGCTTTTTAATCTAATATCAGACTATTTTCTGTTTCTCCCTTCTTTCCGACTTTCTTCTCTTGCACATGTGATGTGTTTTATGTAAGTAGATCATACGTTATTTTCTTTCTACATGTAAGCCTGGTAAACATGAAATAAACGCTAATAAAAATACTTCAGTGGATGTTTCTATGAATAGAATACAAATGAATGCATATGTATATAAATTGACATCTTCTATATGGGTTAAGCTTTTTATCGCATCTAGTTTGTGGGATCGAGCCTAATAAAATTACTCTTTTTTTAAGCTTAAGTTTTATTTCAGATTCATTCTATTATAGAAGCTGTATTTAGGTCTCACCTTCAGCTTTTTCGATAGTTTTAATTTCCCTAAAGGATACCTCACCATCGAAATGGATCTTGAAGAGGGTTGGGATGCTGCGACCAATAATGAAAAGGATATCATGAAGCTCGATGAAAATGAGTTAAGTGCACCACTTCTTACGGATGATGATGCATTGCGTTATTCCAGCGTCACGGATGTCACTAAATTACTGCGCTCCGCGTACCTTAGTAACATGTTCAAGCGTTTGAGTGATTACGAGGATCCCGATGGCACGTCGAAAAACGCTATCACTGTGGATGATCCTGAGTATGCGTACTTATCGGATTGTAGTAATCTGGTCTTAAGAATGGAGGTTGAAAAGTCTCGTGTATTGGTCTTCTTGCGTGCACATTATAGCATCCGATTCCCTGAGTTGGCGATGTTCTTTACAGACATGGTTTTGTATGCCAAAGTCGTTAGGATTATTCAGAATAACATGGATCTCACTGCTGTCGTTGATGCCTTAGATGAGCTTATTCCTTCCCAGTTGCTGGTGGTTATTGTGGCTTGTGCTTCCACGACAGGAGGCCGCGTTCTTACCGATGAGGAGTTGAATCGTGTTCTCGTGGCATGCCAAGAAATGGAAAATCTAGAACTTGCAAAACAAACTTTTCTTGAGTACCTTCAATGTTCTATGCCGTTAATAGCGCCTAATTTATGTGCTTTTCTAGGTACTGGTATCACATCCCAACTCTTTGCCATCACGGGCAGTTTGACTAAACTTTCAGTGATGGATGCTGGTGAGTTGGCGGTCCTTGGAAGTCGGCGTGGCAGCGATTCTGGTATTGCGATACGTACAACGGGATTTCTTAGCAATTCGGACCTTGTATGCAACTTACCTCCACAACTGCGACCTAAGGCCTTGCGCCAAGTAGCTGCGATTACGCTTAACCTTGCTCGAATCGATGCTAATCGCCGCGCTGGAAACAAGGATGCTGGTGTTAAGGAGCGGCGTAGTCTATGCAATCGTATGAAGGTGTGGATGGACCCTCCAGTCCTCCGGGGAGCTGGACACAATACCTACGAGCGCCGTGGACGCCAGCGTCGCCGTCGAAGATTTTAAATGAGAAGTGGGGAGCGAAGGGGGTATGCGCATATGTACTCGTCTAAAGAATGAGTGTGTGATGTTGTGTTCTTTTTGCCGCATCAGCGTGGTGTCTGCTTCAGTCTTTCCTCACTATATTTTTATCTCTTTTCCTACTTTAGTTGATATTACTTCAAGGAATCTGAATATGGATTTTAGTGAGCTTGGGCTCAACTTGTCTGTGCTTGTTCACCATTTGTTTCAAAAGCATCTTCACGACTCTAGAAAGGCTTTTTATGAAATTACACTGCGTACAGGATCCGCCTGCTCTGAGCAGGATCTCCAGTTAGTGCAAAGTATTCATGAATTACGAAAAACAGACTGGTTTCAGGAAATGGCAACACGTTACTGTGCTATGCTAGACTTTGTCCGTGATAAAAACAAGGCAACCATTCAGGAGATGCAGGATGTCATCAATAACCTATACCCCAGTGGCTGTACTACTAGTGAGTTTGCAAATGCTGTGGAAACTTGCACCGCGTTGATCCCATATACTATCCATACTGATCAGGTTCTTAAGTTCCTGGATGACCAGAGTGATGCCTTACATTTAAATCGGATATTCGAGCTTTCGGCCCAGGATCTGACCCAGCGTATTGTGAATGATCTGCTAGTGAAGTCTATGATCTCGCCTCGGTGGTGGCGTGAGGATCATGCCACTCGTAGGGGAGCCGGCGAGGTGGTCAAAGTTACAAAGGTGGCCCTGCGTTTGTCACCACTAGAAATTGCCATCCAATATAGCAGACCGCCATGGACCATGAGGAGCCGTAAGATTCACCTTGAATCAGTTCTTTCCTTAGAGGGTCCTACCACACACATTGCAAGACGTCTTGCCAAATCACATGATTCACTGTTGGATGAAAAAGTGTTTCAGAGACTGCTGACCAAGCTACAGCATTTGGCTGCACAATTAGAGCGCGTGCAGGAGAAATCTAAAGGGGCCGTGTCGGGGGTTACTGATGCTTTCGATGCACTGGAGTCGGTGCCACCCGCCTTACCAGCAAAAATGGAATCGTCTGATTCTCTTGTCCCAAATTCCACGATGAATCAAAAACCACAAAAGGCTGATTTAGGGTTACTCTATCGTGATCCAAACGAGGCACTACACAACGTGGATCTCAATGACGCAGACGAGCTTACGACGAACGAGTTCAAGGAGTTCATGAATAAGGAATTCCAAAAGGTAGCCATCAAACCAGGTGATCCGGGCTATACGTATGACAAACGTGTTGAAGTAAACCCAACTAAGGAGAGTACATGGGATGACTCGGAATCAGACTAGAGAGCTGCCAGACAAGCAAAGACGGTGGTGCGCGAATGCGGTACTGGATTCTCAAACAAAGCGAAAGCCACCTTTTGAACCCGCCTTGCCCCCCTTTTTATTTTCGTATTTATCGGTTGCAATCACTGCAGCCTTTCGGGCTTTCTAACAAGCGTTGAATTTCAGATTAACAAGGGAACCGATTTAGATTATGTGATGCACCTTTTATGTTGTTAATCTTAGAATAGAAGTGAATTTACAGGATTCATTGAATCGTAATTTAATCTCTTCCTTTTCGAGATGTGAGTCTCTTTTTGTCTTAAGTAGTGATGGTATGGTGACCAAAACTAGCTCACATCTTTCTCAACTGTTTATCCCTTTTCATTTACTTCTCATACTTAGAGTTCCCCCCTCTACGGAGTCGTTTATATAATTATTTTTTATTTCTTTAGTTTGCGTTTTATCCTAATGAGCCTCACCCTCAAAACTAGCGTTAATACCCGGCTTCCATTGTCCTCACGTCTGCCATGCATTTCGACTGGCCCGGCCGAGCAACAGACCAATTTTGGTTCTATTCACCAAACCAAAGAGACAACTTACGACTTGGATTACACCGCAATTCCAGCTGACATGGAGCCTAAAAAATTCCATGTAATAGGTAACCGTTCTGGCTCCATTCTCAATCGGCAACCAAAGAGTCCACATGAGGCTATTTTTGGAGCCAAGGGGAATATGGTCTCACCTCAGGTACCCTACAAGGTGGTTTCTGAACCGTCGTCTAAGTGGGAGTCGGAAGCGCATGCCGCAGCGCGTTGTATCGAGCCCGGTCGGCAGACTGATTTCTACAGTGTTGCACGCAAGATAGAACGTACACATGATGATGCACGAGTATATGGACCGAATGTTACCCAGCGTGCGGAGCAAATTCGTTTGATGCGCTCGCGGGATCCGGCTCTGAGGCCATCGGACCCTGAGTACCTTCGAGTGCCGCACACCGAATTTATCAATGGTACTTCTCAGAAGCGTCAGATAAAGAACTATTTAGATCTTGTTGAATGCTCTCACCTCAATCCTAATACAGAGCAACAAATCGACTTCGGTGCCTCGCCAGCTTCTCGCCTACCAGATCTTGATTTCCCCCAATCGATCCAACCACAAAGCAAAATTATAACTAAGATGGGTACGTCATACAAGCTATTCCAAGGCACCGCAAAGTGTCTCGAGCACAAAATAGTCGGTTACACGGGCCACGTTCCCAAGGCAGATTCAAACTTGAGAGCGATGCGCAATGGCCAGGACCCACGGGCAGCTTTCGCAAAAGCATACCTAACACTCGCAGTGTCCGG
>HF955072.1:53719-69808 GCA_000582765.1 Phytomonas sp. EM1 | reverse complement strand
CCTAACACTCGCAGTGTCCGGCGGTGGGGTAGATGCTAGTGTAAATGGGAGAAACGCTTGTGCCTTCCGGCGCCGCGGTAGGTATGCCCGAGAGCCTGTTGCCTTGAAACCGAAAAGTGATGAACTCATATGCCGAATGGTTGAGGGCTCTATGCTGCAGCAAACTATACATCGTACTCTTGACAGCGAACGCGCGCTGAATGCTCGTGAAGATAATAAACGAATGAGTTACTTCTAATCGCAGCGTTCTCATGTATTTCTCCCTTCCCTTCTTCATTTAATCATACAGTGTCCCTATTTTGGTTGAAGAAATACATAATTGTGTATATTTTTTATTTTTATCTAGAGGGTGTATGCCGGTTGTAATTCAGTTATGTATTGATCTTGTGATCGTATGTATAGTAAAATTCATCGAAAAGTGTAGACTTACATATTTGCATTTTCGAAAAAACTTAATTTCCTCTCTCTCTCTCAGTAGTGTTGCTAAACTGGACGCGAAGAGAGTTTTATTTTGACATTTTACCCGAGACATCATCATCCGCTCTGCGATTTACTGTCTTCCATCTCTGTTTTCAAGAGTACAATAGTTAAGTTTTGCATTTTAGTGAGAGGGAAAGGCTACGCATTATGACTAACCGTAATATTTCATTGCCAAGCTTGGAGCTGACAATAGAGGCTTAAGTTACCGGAATTAGTGCCTTGCGGTCACGACTCTTTTGTTGTTTTCGGTTTCCATTACAGGTTTTTGGACGATAAAAAAAAACTTATGATATGAAAGTGGGCAGTTCGCCTTTGGAGTTTTTTTTTTGTTAACTATGGATTACTCGTCCGCAGGTACGCTATCAACGCTAACTATTATACACTTCATTATGGGGTTCTTGAGTAACTCATCCTGGATAAATGATTCAAAAGGATCTTGTATGTGGGCGCTAGTTAGTGTTCTAGTTCAAATGACCTTGTCCTAGCCCGAGGTTGGACGAGGTCATGCGCACGTTTCTATTTTTAGATGAAGCTCATCGCTCTAGGTGAAGGGCATGCAAAAAAGCGAAGGTTTTCTTCACCTGTCATTTGCCTAAACATATCTTTTCATAGGATCGCCGAGGCTTTGCTGTTCGACTTTGAAAATCAGGCATCACTGCCTCTTATTGTAGCTCTACTACACCTTATTCACATTTTATTTTGATGGTATATGGATCCGAGTTTCCATTGCCTATGAGTTTCAGCGTTGTGCATTGGATCGATCAGACATCACCAATATAGATTTTAATGAATCCAGCTCCAGTTTATGTGTGTAATGGAAATACGTTTCATCACCAGTTCTTTTATTTTATTCATTTAGCTGTGAGATATAACATTTTTTTTCTTATCATGGTTGTTTATCGCACTTGCAACCATACTGTTCACGATCGATATAGTAGGTTAACAGGTCTCATTGGAATCGATAGCGAGGATCTCAAAGCTTTTAAGACAGAAAAGGGATCATATCAACCTATCAGTGTCGAAGCTGGCTTCAAAGGCTCTTAGAAATGGATTTCCCATGTACTTGGGGCTGGGCATTACTGTGTGAGAAGGGTGAATGGGGAGAATCAAGCCAATTTCTCTCTGCTCCAGTACTTTTGCGCAGAATAGTCTTCATATCCATATGAATTTACCTAAATAATGAAATTGATTATATTATATATATATATATATATATATATATATATATACCTATCTATGCTTTCTAATTACATGTCCTTATTATTATTCATCATTTTGCATAATAAGGTCCACAGCCATCTATGTGAGTTAAACTACTTAATATCTCAGTATAGAGTCGGATAGAGTATTTCCTTAAGACGACATGCCAAAATATTAGATTGCACATTTATGTATTTAAATGAAGCTTTTCATTTATGTATATCCGTCTCTTTACGTTGAGCTTCCATTATGAATATATTTGCATCTCAACTTAGAGTTTGTATGATTTAGTTCTTAAAAAAAGTAAAATATATTAGTAGTAATAGTTTTATTAGCGCCATCTTTTGTTACCGTATGTTATACTCATGGGAGATATCAGATGTAACCCCAGAAGACTTTTTGGGGTATTATTTCATCAAAGACGAGCAACTCACTATATTAGTGGCCATGAAACGTTTCCATTGACTATTACCCAGTATAGTATTCCAGCCAACTTGACAATTGCTCGAGGACGTCGAGAGCCGCCGTTGCCTAATGCTAGCTTAGGTGTGTACACACGCCTGAATCGTTTTTTCTATACGCTTGTGTCGCTTTTTTGTGGTAAAACTAGAACCCAGTTGTGGACTTCAGAGGTTGTGCTTGCGTTTGCCTCTGTTCGATTCGAAAAGTCACCAAGGAAGCTTTGCATACCTGCTATTAATTCAATGAGTTGCATCGCTAACATATCAAGGGTTTCAAAAATGCGGTTGTATCTGCCTTGTAGACGTGTGATCCTCAATTTCAACGCTAGTCGTGATTTTAACACAAAATCTACAGATGACTCAAATGTCAAGACACCACCATCGACCACTGTTTTGAGTGGACGACGCACTAATACATGTTCTAAGTGGTATGCAAAGCAAGCTGACCAACGTCTTCTGTTTCCTGAGGATATCCTCCACATCAACTCTGGGCAACTCTTACATTCTAAAACCCTAAATTTACCAGCAAGCTCAGTCGATATGTTTTTCGGGTGTATGCGTGTGGCGGATTCTATGCGCTGGGATCTCGCTGCCCTTTTTAAGCAGATGCCGTTTTCTGTGAAGATCGAAGTGGTATGCAGGATGCTCCAGAAGCGAGACGACGAGGTATGTGATGAGCCCTGCTCCAAGCATTTGAGATTGAATTATATGCTCCAGACAATTGTGGAGGAGGCAACAACAGAACCAAGGGATGAGGCGTGGCTAGCACGTGTTATGATGTGCTTGGATGAAACTCATATAGATAATATCGGAAAAGATTTCTCAACATTGCGACAGATGCTGAAGATGTCATTATTTTTCTTGCCCCTTAGCATTTTACCGCACGGTCATCACGACAGGCTTCTGTATCACGTGCTTCGGTTGGGGGAGCGGGTGTTCAACGACCGTTGGAATGAATGGTCTGAGGTGCTTGCGGAGGCAGGCCTGGGTTTTGAGGCGTGCGCCTATGCTTACGCAGACTCTTTGGGCGGGTTTATAGAGCCACAGCGCAGGCCCTTTAAAAAGGGTTTCGGGAATGCGGTGCTGGAGGCACTAGCTCAGCCCAAGTCCTTAGTCGAGACCATTCAGAGGCTTTCCACATGTATGCCTCGAATTTTAGCACGTTACACGCACTGTCTTACGGCTCTTTCGATTATGCGGCAATCACACGAGTGCCTTCAAAGCTCTTGTCTCACAGAGAGCCACTTTTTTTTTCCATATGAGCTAGTGGAAACCTCTATGAACCGACTTGAATTTGCAAGTCTTATTCATTTCACCTTGTTTGCTGGAAATTCTCAGACTGCATACCTGCTGCTGACGCAATGTACTACACCTAAGCAGATTGCGACAGTGATGCACCACACTCGTGATGCCGGACACTTTTTGAGTCTAAAGGCCCTCACAGAACTGCTGTTTTTCAGTCCGTCTGGGCGTGCTTATGTTGTGCTGCAACTAAATGAGGCTGAAGCACCACTCCTTTTTGATGTAAAGTCTCATCGTCTAGACTTTGAAACAAGCATCGAAGCTTTTTGTACTCAACCTGGCGGCATTCAGCGCACACGAGCCAAAATCGCAACGTATCAATGGAAGGAGGTTTACAATGTGCTGCAAGATGTGTTGCCACGTTCAGTCCTGAGCACTGGGTGCCAATCACTGGAGATATTACTAACAAATGTCCCCATCTCAGCTATTCCTTTTGTGGTTAGCACCTTCTCTCCGTTCACGTCAGAGCTGGTTTCGTGGTGGGCTTCATTATATATCCATTCTGGAAATAGTGATGCCGCTATGAGATTACTGAGCTGCAGCTTAAGTCGTAATGTGTTTCCAGAAATGTGGGTTTTAGTGGAGCTCCTGGAGTTTCACCGAAATCACGATAAGACCCTCAGGTCATGTGTTGAGCTTATCAGGTCACAGTTTCCTGCACTGTCAACCGCGGTTTTTAGAGCTTTTGTGGAGCGCACTGCTTACCTCCAGGGTGTAGGACTAAGTGACAAAGGCATCGCAGCCCAAGCACTAGAGCTGCTGTCGAGTGTTGCGATTCTGGGTCTGTCACATTACCCTGCAGTGTGTATTCAGCAAATATTGGAGAAGGCCCCGACTCCTGTGGTAGGAGTTATGCTGCAGTTTATGCAAGGCGAAGGGTCAAAGGCATTTAAAAATACACCGGCACCTCTTCATGTCGGGGTTATTGAACGCCTGGTCGCGGCAGCCCATACTCTCGGACTCAACCCCAAGTTAGATGTTTATGTGGTAATTGAACCCTCTAAAGAATTAACTTGGTGGTCGTCCCATGGCCTTCCGTCCACAAAATGTGCGGTGCATCGTTTGTACAGTACCCAGGCTACGGGGTTATGGCCACTAGCCTTTGAGCGCATTCACTCCACATCACACTTCAAATTAATGGAAGTACACCAGGCAGTTCGTCTCATAGCTGTCGGTTGCAGTAGCGCTAGGACGGTGCGTGAGGCTGTGTGCACCTCGCAAGATTATCTCTTAGGCAATCCTAATTCATCCAGCCTTTTACAGCGCCAAAACGAGTCCAGTTTAATCACGACTCTGGCGTGTGTTGCTTCGTCACTCACCGCACGAGGGGAGTGGGAGGCCTCACTGGAACTCATCAGTCCATCCGTGACAGATTTGCCTCCCCTGTTGCGTATCGTAAAGTTTCAGGCGCTACTCCATGATCCTCAGGCCCGGGAGCTTGCCGAAATGAATTTGGAAGATAGCATACATGCCTTTGTCGAGGCTAGTGAAGAGGCAAAGACTCATCGTTGTCCACACCATTCATATAGAGGCCGGAGCTTTCGCAGATTCCGATTCCGAACACACTCACCACGTGTGATATTAGGGCGAAAATGCTGCGTCGGCCGACCCTGGCAGAGTTATTTGGCATTCACTAAGCCTTTACGGAAACTTCTTACGAAATGTGAGAATAATGCCCTTATTTCTTAGCAGGCTTCTGCTTTTTTTTCTGTTCAAAAATCAATCGTATGATACAACCCTTCCTTAGTTTCCAAAAGAAGTGTTTTGATTACATGTATGCATGTGCCATTGTCAATTTTTCTGCTTACCCTTCCTCTGTCACGTTTTCGCATAAATTCCTTTGAAGTGGATAATTTCACTCTAAAAGTTAGGTGTGTGGTATTTTGTTTGAATGAAAAGAGGGTAAAGTCTTTAGTGTGCATTATGAGAAAGACTGTATTATTTTTGGGCGGGTTCACTATGAAGTACATCAGAGGCACCGGCCTCTACGACGAAGACCACGTGAACGACTATGATGCCAACCCTTATATGTCTGCGCGCACTACAATGCGGTGGTATTACCATATGGAACGCCTTCAGACGCGAAACAACCTCAAGGCAAGACAGGCAACACAGAGCTATAATAATAATATGGGACTGCATCACAGCGGGCGTGGCGCGTTTGAGCGTGAGGCAGAGCGTCGAGGAATAAAGGTTGAGAAGTATCCTCTCACAACAACTACTGGCACAAGGCGTGTGGCTGAAATGGTTCTCCTACGCCGACAAAAACTCGAAGAACATTCGGCGAAGCTTATGGAGAAACAGCGTGCAGAGTTGCGTCGACCATCACCGTCTGAATGGTACGATGAGTCAAAGGGACCTTTAAATCCAAATTTTCTCAAGAGGATGCAGGTGAATTATGACGTGAATATTGTAGATCTTCCAAATGCACCATTGGTGCGAAGTTCCACCTGAATGACCCACAGCCTACCTTTTTGCTCTTTATTTTGGCGATGAAGAGGATCTGATGGGGGAGAGTGTTGATCCAGTTGCAGTGATGGCTTCGGGTATCCAGAGGCTGTTCAATTTGTCGAAATATTTTGCTTGTTTTGTGAACTCATTGGCTGATTTTATTATGCGTCTGTCTGATTTAACAAGTATAGTTCGATGTGCACGTTTGCGTCTACACAACAGAAATTTGTCTATACATTACTTATAAAAACTTATGTTGATACATGCACCTACATTTATATATTCGTATATAATATTTAACTTTATATATCTATATAGTGTATTCTCGTTTGTCTCGTAATTAATTTTGTCGAAGTACCCCAATTTCATAAGATAGTGGCACGAGGAGACATCACTATCAAACTCCACCAAAGCACTAAAAAGCACCTATCCACAAAGGTTTGACCTTTAAAACCATGAAATGACGAACAATACATTACCGTATGATGTAGTTTACTGCAGTAGCCAAGACCCCCGTCACCCAATTAGCAATATCTTGGGGCGCATCCCTGTTAAAGATGAAGAGCAATGTGTAGAGTCTCCTCTGATATCTGGTGGGTGGCAGAGCGAGAAGAATTGCAAGACAGCGCAGATGCTTGTGCTTCGTTTCTCAGGAAATGTTTGGTTGCATCAGCTCAAAATTATTATGCATGAAATTAAAATAGCATCCAGGGTCGAGATAAGCGTTTTTAAATTACAGGGCGAGGCCTTTGTGGAGCCACCGTCGTTCAAGTTGGTGAACTTTCAGAAACTGGGCACCGTAAATTTCAATTGCAGTGAACAACCTGTCCCTAGGACTAAGGAGCGCAAGACGGTTTATCTAAAAACGGAGGCGTACTTCGTGAAAATCCTATTTGATCAAGTTTTTACCAGCAATTTGAATAAACATAACCAAGTCGGCATCTACTCGATCGAATGTGTTGGGCGTTTGCTCACATTCATCCCTTTTCATGCTGATGCAACCGTTGTAAATGGTGTCAATGTGGACTCGAGCAGTCTGGACTTATTGCCTTCCGAGATGCGATCCACTCATAACTTGTCAAGGAATGGCTCACGTCCTGCCGATTTCGAACTGTCCAGTGGCAGAAACACTCCTTGTGTGAGGCAAAGTAATTCCTCAGGCTCCGTATCGCATCAAATGCACTCGCTGAAGGACGTTCAGTATCATCAAGGTGCCGCCACTTCCATGTTATCCGTTCCTTCAAGTACCTTGCCAGGAGCTTCTACACAGATTCAATCCTTCCGTTCTGTGCGGATTGTAGAATTTGAGGAATTTTTTCTTCGGCGTTTAGAGGAATTATTTTCTCTCAAGGAGCAAGCAGTTGCTGTCAATGATTTCGATACAGCCACGAAGTGTGAGGAAAAGCTTTTGGATTTAAACAAAGCATCCAGGACGGTTTACCGCCTAGAGCAATGCAAAGTTCAGGCAATCATTGAGGAAGATTTTAATCGTGCTGAGGAGACTAAGAAACAGATGGATGATGTTGTGGAAGGCGTGTACAAAACCCTTGATATGCCTATGTTGCAATGCAAAAACTACACTTATGCGCTGTCCTTGTCTACAGACAAGATGAATGAAAGTGCTAGCGCGGATCAGAAGGCCATCAAAGCAGATGCTGTTACTAACAGAGTGATCTGCAGCGACAAGTTAAACGACCCTACGGCCTCAGCGTCTGCTTCTAGGGATGGCGAGTTGGCCAGAGGGGAAGATGGACACGACATACGCGACATGACATCTACAACGGTAGACCGAGATGCCTTCAATCCTTATGATCAGCAGGAATTTCAGCTGTTTAAAGACGACGTTGAGGAGTCTTCGAAGGTATTAGAAAATGCAATCTGTTCCCTTACCGGAGAAGGTGAAAATGATGAAGGATTTCCGGCTGATAGCAGCCTTGACACGCGTGCCCTGAGGAAGAGTTTAGGTCCCTACGTAGCGGCATGTTTAGTCTCACGTAATTTCAAGCTTCGTGAAGGGGCTTTGTTAGTGGTGACAGAACACATCAGCACCACTTTACGGAGTTCTGCCGCAGCTGTAGCGGATGCAGTGCTGCGCTTTTTAGACTTCAATTCGTTTGGACTGCAGGATCCCATTCCTAATGTGGTGTTTGCTGCCTGCAACTTTGTTCGGAAGTCTTTAGCTGATGAGTGCCATTGCATTAGCAAATATCTTCCATCCCTTCTGAATCTCCTTCCACGGCTTTTGTGTCGTGCCTCCGAAACAAACCCTCGTATGCGCAGTGAGATAATGATGACACTCCAATTGTACATTCAGGTAGAAAAGGTCCCTGACACCGCGATTTTCCAGGCCATTTTGGCAGATCCCATTGATCGTGAAAAGCGAAAGGTACCATTTACTAATCCACGCCCACAAATAGTAAGGTTAAACATGTTGAAGTTTCTGTTAAGTGCTGGTCGACTGACGCTGCCTAGCGCTGGTGGAGTTAACCTCACACGCAAGCTGCTGCTTCCGGCTGTTAATCATCAAAGCCCTGAAGTGCGGGACACTGCAACAGCTCTTTATACGTCACTTGTATCCCTAAAATGCTTGCCTGTGAAAAAGAAAGACTTGATTAACATCACCAACTCTGGTATTAGACAAGCTATCCAGGCGGCCAGTGAATCATAGAAGGTTATGATTTCACCACTTATGTGAATTGCACTTGTACATATATCCATACAAATATACGTTTCTCCGTATTCATTATAGATGGGTATATATCCCAGTGGATTTGTAGCTCCTCGACGGTTTTTTGTTAGATGCTTGCTCGATGGATCGCTATATTAATACGATTTTATTTGGTGCTACTTTTTCCCATGAATAACAGCCATTGAATTATAGCTGCCATTCTTAGTGTTTTTTTCTTTCACTGTTTTTATACTCCTGACTTCGTCGTCATTATTCTACTCATTTTTTCCCCTGAGAATGATCCATAAGGGACTCCCACCTCAAAAAAAAAAAAAGTCAAGTAATAAACAAGAGTCTCAGGAACTTGCATTATTTCTTATTCTATCTTGAATGCCTAGCACACCGTCGCATGAGGATGGTATATCTGGGTACGAAAAGGAGGCCTTTATCGACCTGGACGATCCTAATGTTGAAATCCTTGGGGAAAATGAGAATTTAGCTTTTGATCACGATGGAGAAGTCATCTCTGATGCCGACGTCGAGCACAAAAGTGATTCTCAGCATAGCGATGAAGTGGGCCATAGAGTTGGTTCGTTGCACCAGAATGATGTCGAAGCCGAAGACCTCAATACCATTCCGGACCGAACCCCAGAACGTGATGATGCTATTGCCACATTCGTATGCGCTGAGAGCAAACCAGTTCACGCCGTTTCGGTGCATCCCACGGAGCCATTCCTATTTGCTGTATCAGGTGAGAGTGAAGAGGTGTACATTCTGCGACTTGATAACGAGCAGGGTGAGGTGAAATTGTTGCAGACCCTTAAGGGACATTCCGATACCGTAAGCTTGCTGTCTTTTTCACCAAGTGGAGAGTGGCTTGCAAGCGGGAGCCTCGATTCGACTATTAGGCTGTGGTCAACAGAAACCTGGGTAACAGTTTACACGCTGAGCGACTTATATGGTGAAATTACGACCTGCCTATGGCATCCCAGCAGCTTGCTTTTCCTTGCTGGTGCTGACGACGCACAGGCAGCCATGTGGAATGTTACGAAGGGTACGCTGTCGATGTATTTTGTTGGCCACCGTGGACCTATATCCAGCATGGTGTGGTCGCCAAACACGAAGAAAATTATTACTGGAAGTGGAGACGGTTCAATCAGCGTTTTCAATCCTAGAACAGGTGAACAGGAGCTCAGTCTGTCAAAAGATATCAGTCCTGATGGGGCCGGGATAACAACCTTGTGTTTCGTAAACGACGATCAGTGCATCGTTGGCTGTGAGGATGGTACATTGCATGTTTTTTCCTTCCGAAGTGGAAAAATAGTCACCCATATGGAAGATTTGCATGACCAGGCTATCGAGTCTGTGAGCGTCAACACTGTTTTCAACTTCTTTATTACGTCTAGTTGTGACTGCAAAATTATTGTATGGAACATAAATGGGTTTTCTCCGAGAATGGTACATGAAATCGAGGAAAGCATCATCCCTGCGTTGTGGGTAGATCAACTTTTACTAGCTGGATGCAGCGATGGAAGTGTTCGTGTTTGGGATGGAAGATCTTCTTCGCTCGAGTCCCTATACACATTTAAGGGTCATCGTCGCATGGTACTGAGTATGGCTGTATCAGAAAACATTATAGTAACAGGAAGCGATGATGGAAGCGTGAAGTTTTTTCACCTTACAAAGGATCTCTTTGAGGAATCATAGATGTTAGTACTCACTCCTCTGATTTCTATTTGTTTTGAGAGGGAGGATACAATAAGAGTAATGAAAACATCAGTATTAACTTCCTTAGATGCGATAGCCCACGGAAGAATTAAGTGATATATATACATATATATATCTAAGCGACACTAATTAAGGAAACACCTCAAAATAGTTGAGCTTTTTAAAATTATCTTTCCTTTAACCGTAAAGTTGATTGTTCATCTTTATTTTGATTTCATTGGATGATTAGTATCTGGCTCTTTTTTTCTGCGAATCTGGCTTTAAATTTCAGGACTGCTTAACGTTAACTGGCAATAGAATTTTAAATCAGCTGAAGGAAGAAAGGAAATTGTGAAGACACCATTTAGTATACTAGAAACACCATAAAGCTTTTATATATATCCATAATTTTCCTCTAAATGAATACCGGACATGCTCAAGAAACGAGCGATACAGATAATATGGGCAATGAGGCTAATACTCAACTTTTGGAGTTGCAAGGGGCATTCATCGATGCTCTAACAAATATGGGTCTAATGGGCAAGCTAAAGGCGCAACTCCGAGCAGTTGCGCTGGCATTGCTTCGTGGTGATCCGAACCTTAGTCTCGCAGCAGTTGGCCCCACAAAATCCTTTGTACATGCTCCAATAGAAACACAGATATCACTCTTATTAATAAATGACTTTCTTACAAATAATCACCTCACTCAGACTGCAGGTGTTCTAGAAGTTGAGGCAGGAATATCATCTTGCTCAAGCTGTGCCGAGGAGCAGATGAGAAGCAGTATTGGCACCCTCTCTGGAGACGGCACCATGCTAGAGCGACTCATTCATTTCGCTATTAACGGGAATCATACCCCTAATTCACACTTATCTGCGTCTCCACAAGCTGCTCTGGTTAATTCTGAACCAGAACCAATGCTACCATCCACGCGAGATAAGACGTCCGTGGACACTGAAGAAGCTCAAGAAACTTTGCTAGAGCTGTGCAACCCAAGGCTTCACGATGAAATAAATCAGTATGAAAAATCCATATCATACAGCGACATTGAAGAGTGTCTTAACGAAGACTTATACACTGAAATAGAATTATTTTAATCATTAGGGGGTAAAATCCCCATTCAAAGCGCTTTGCCGCGTTCAGGTTTGACTCTACATTATTCATTTATGTTGCTAATAGCGGTACTTTCAAATATCTATGATGAACGGCTTTTCTATTTGATCCCTGCATTCTTCCCTCCTATTCCTCTGATTGGAACCCGCGATCAAGCGTCACGTGTTCTCCTTCTTCTTTATCATCCAGTATTTTCTGTTCATGGTGCGCGTTTGATGCTATTCATATGCACGCGTCTCAACCTATGTTCGACGACAGTCGGTGAACGTGCTTTCCACCGCTTCGTCGAAGTCCTCAAAAAGTGTAGAATTTATGAGAGCTTAAAGATACCTCAAACCTCGGAAGATTTATCGAGCCAAGCAGTTTTTCAGCCGTTTTTACCTCTCTTCACGCCATATTTTAGCTTTCACAACCAGCAGCTCACAACTCTTGGGGATACCGTGATCGATGACTATATATCTGCTGCACTTTTAGACTACGGTGCCCATTCAGGACTCATAATGTCTGTGAATTCCTCAAAGCAACTGAACGCCGTTTTACATAACCATTTTTCGTTGCAACTCTTTGCGCACGAACTTAAATTAAACGACCTCGCCATACCATTAGCGCATGAAGTGGGGGAGGGTCACGCGTCGCTCGACTTTCTCGAGGCTCAGCGGCCGCCTGTTCGAGATCGAGACACCGCTGGGACGTCGTTTCATATCACACCACTCCCCGAAGGGCAGAGTCCACTCGGCTGGAAGATGTCACACTTTATTGGGGCTGTGCATCTTTCATTCGGGAACACAGCATCTATGAAAGCTTTGGAGTCTCTGTATGACTTGAGTAATGCGGGGAACGTCGTTGGGTGCGCTTCTTCGTTGCTCTTGCGAACAGTGGAGTGTTTCCCCGCGACAAACGTCGCGGGAGCATTATTAGCCGCGCAGGGTATTCCGGTCCGATTTGTTGGCAAAACACGCTTGCTACCTCAAGATGATCATGGCTATAATAAGACCGAAAAGGAGTCTCCCTCGGTGGATAGTGAAACCAAAGGCAATGGCTCCGGGAATGCCATGTCGGTGGGTAATTCTGTTGGAAACGGTGACCGCAGCTGTCGTAACGCCGATTGCGGGGATCGCAATGACCATCTTATCGCATTGAGTGGGTTTGGCATTAAACTTACGCAAGAAGATATTTCTCTAGATGCTATCATTGGCTCCAAGGATGTTCGTGCTACTTTAGCAGCCGGTCCTGGAGTCGTGGATTATGTCGAAACGTGGAGGCAACGCACGGCCGAACTTGTCAAGCGGAAACTGGAGGAGCCTCCGGAAGCTGCCCTGGAAGATGGATGGCTGACTACAGCAGAACAACGGCACTACAAGAACGGACCGGCCTTTTCTCAGACGGTTGATTTTTCTTTGTTCCGGTCTTTCGCCGACGAGTATGGTGGTTCGCAGCCGGTTGATGGGAAATGGATTGGGAGGAGGAAGTTTAAGAAGGCGGTTCGGGATCCATTGTTTTATGACAACCGTTCGGATATGCGAAATGGTGTTCCATTTTCTACAAATGGTGAACCGCTTCAGGACTATCTAGAGCGTTTTGATCGGGCACATGAGAGGCTATTTGAGGTCACGATGTTGACAGGTATGTACGAGGAACGTGTCCTTGGGAGGGCAATCGCATCGTCTTACACAGTGGCGAGAGAGTTGGCATGCAGGGCATACCTTGGTGGCGTTATGAACGATCTCGGTGCGCTTTTAAATCAGCATGAGAACTAAACCTAAATATGAGTTTTGCAAGGCATATGTTCTTATGAAGTTTGTCAGAGTTTGAGACCATAAAATTGCGAAGCACAAATAAATGACCAATGAGATGTTTTGTTATGTCCTGCTTTCTACTTTTTCATATTGGGTAGTATATGCACCTTTCTCTATTTGACTTATTTCTCCTTGGTATACCACGATTAGGTGCTATGAGAAAGGTTAACTAAAAGAAGTCCTTTTACTCCAACCAAGCTCTAACATGTTGTCTTAAACATGCTTTGGTGTAAAAAAACTTTTCAACAGAGCTTTCCAGACGATCATTGCCGTATTTTTCCAACCCAACAACAACTTTTTGAATTCTTGGATGACAGAAAGCCAAGGGACACAGAGCCGTCTAGATGGTTCCCCTTTTCTATAGAGTTTCCTTCTGAACTAGATGTCATTAAATGCTTGGCACATCGCACTAGTCCTAGCACTAGCGCGTTGTTTAAGAAAACAACACTAGTGGATCAAAAAAATATGCCAAACAGGAAGCGATGTAGTTCGCAGGCCGTTAGGGAGGACTATTGTCTTCTCTACGGAGAAACCCCATTATCCGCGCAGAGTCGCATGTTTTTAGCAGCTACGATCGATGGGATCCAGTCGATCATTCAGACTATTCACCCTCTCCAACTCCACTTGTACGAGATTATACGTGAATCCACTCCCTGCCATTTATATTTCGATGTGGAGCGTTCTAGTGACTATATTTGCTGTCAAGAGGAAATTGACTTGGATTCTCTCAGCTGCGCTGGTGAAGCGAGCGACGATGAGGTTGTCGTCTGTCCAAAAGCGAAGAATGACATTCTTGTTGCCACTATTCAATCAAATCGCATTCCTCGAATTTACCGGGCCCCAGTTTCAGAGTATGAAAAGCTTCTCAGATCTGCTTCGAGCATTCCAATGCGTTTATGTCCACTCACCTGTACCATAGTTCCAGACGAAACGCGCACCGAAGAGGTCTTACTCTCTGAGCTTAGTGCTTTTATCGTGAAGCATTACCCTTTTTTGAAACTTGAGGGCAATCCCAAGCAAAATCTGTCCTCTATTGAACACATCGCTCACACGGTTTTCGTAATGCGCTCTGTATCTTTGAATACAAATGTGTGCGCGGTGCAGAAGTTCTCACAACACTACGTTATAAATTTGCATCGACATATTTTTGACAGCAACGCGTCTGTGGGGGAGTTTGTGAAGCATTTCGTGGGGTATCTGCAGACAAGGTGCGGGGAAAGCCTCGAAGTGCATCGTGCACTATTTTACCATGGTGCGCCAGTTGTTGAGGACTTGACATCTAGCTTATCGGAGACCCGATCCTCCTTGACCCTGCCCCTTCTTCCTCGCAGGTGCATCATTGACACAGCTGTGTATAGTCGGAACCGTATGATGCGTACCCTGGGTAGCTGCAAGCTGGGGAAAGAAAGCGTGCTGAAGTTGGAGTCGGTCAAACGGAACGGCAAACCAATCAATTTCGAGAATAGTTCAGCATTTGAAAATTTAATGTCTTCATTGATAGTCGCGCATCACTGGTCTTCTCCGTTGTCTGCTGATGAAAGAAGTATTCTACACATTGAAGGGCAAAACCACTCAGGAAGAGGTGCTCTTGTAAAGTTTAGCAGGGTAAAATATACTCAAGATGAAGCTTCAATCGGACCCCCTTTTTGTTTTTCGGATCTTGAACGTGCGAACGTTTTGAGTGCTATCAGTCGGATCGAGGCATCTTACAGCAATATCTGCGGATGTGAATGTTTTGTTACGTCCACAAGGCGTTTAGGTGAGCGCTATGCAATTCTTTCACTTGGCGGAACGCGGTACTGCCAAAACGTTATGCGAGAACACAAATCAAATAATGTGTATCTTGTTATGGATCTTGTGAAGAGGACATGGGTTCAAAAATGCTTTGACCCTGATTGCTCGCAGTATCGTTCACAGCCGAAACTATTTTAGCTTCTACCCATTTTTTCCACATATACATATATATGTGAATGCATCATTAGAAAAAAAAGATACCGTTAAATAATGATGCTGCTTGTTCACAGTAAATCACGTCTGTGTCTTAGTTTGCTCATTACCATTGCAAAAGGATAAGCGAAAGGAAGCGATGATGCCACTTAAAACAGCATAGAATTATTTCTATTCCATTCAATTTCCCATTTAAGGTGATCACCTATTTTTCCCTTCGTAGCTGCCGAACCGTTCTCATACTTTGTAAGAAATAGTCTTATAAATGTATATGACACAAAAACGATCGAGAAAACGTTTTCTAAAACATGCTTTAGTGTTTCTCTTATATTATTTGATATGCATGTCTTGCATAGCAGCAACTGAGGAAAACCATGGATTTGACGTAGAAATTTGGAATAGAAAGGTCTATGGAGCCTTTTACGATAGAATGTACACAAACCTCAATGATGCGTATTTGGTCGGACTGACGGCTGAATCCGCAGACCCCATCCGTTATTTTGGAAGCGGTACGATATCCTTCACGGTACAAACGTCAGTACTAGTTCCTATCAACGTGGCCAATCATGTAAAACTTTTTAACATGTGCTCGGAAGCACCTGAAGTCATGGCGAATGCATGGCGTGGATTTCTTGAAGACTTTTCATTTCCCCATGCTTTTCATGACATTCACCAAAGCATTACTCTTGTGCCTTTTTCCTCATCAAGTAACAACGAGCTCGCTATCAGGTACGATTTGACTTGCCTCATCAATGCCATACAATCGTATCGTACTTTATCGCATCCAAAGTTACCCTCCATCGACGTGATCATTATCAATAGCGAAGATACAGTAAGAAAGGTAAAGCTTAACGCAAGTGCATCGCAATACGATAACTGTATTTACTCTAACTTAACCACCTTAGTCTACGAAAACGGCAACCAGCAATGGAATGACGTGCTCGAAAAGGCTCGTTTTAATGAA
>HF955072.1:42336-53699 GCA_000582765.1 Phytomonas sp. EM1 | reverse complement strand
CGGTGGCAAAACGATTATAGTTTCCCCGTATATGCGGTTGAAACCCGAAATCAAATGTACCTCTTGGGCACCTCTGACGACTGCCTTTCCTCTTCACGCAAGGCATGCCAACCGCTGGGTGGGTGGTCGGTATGGGCAACAACAGGTGACTCCTCGTGGTCTTGGAGCGATGCACGCCACTCCTTCGAACGCAAAACCGCGAAGGGGGCTGTAGCCCTGATGGTACCTCTAACAACAGCCTCCTTTGGCCACCTACCAACACCGGGCGCGGACTCCCCAGCGAGCGGGATAACATCTGCACTAGCAATAACGGAAGCAATCAAGCGGCAGGCTCGGAACGTTGAGGTGTCTGTTTTTTTTCTTGTTGGTGAATACACTGGCAGCATTGGCAGTTCACGTTTTATTCAGGACGCATCTTCGACTCTTGCATGTGAGGTGTTTGGTGTGGAATCATGTCTAAAGCTAGCATACAAATCTAATCTGAACTTTACGTCCGTAAACTTCTCGAACTTTGACGCTATTGTGGCTCTTGATCAGCTATCCTATTCTGATTCACCACTTTATTTTCATGTTGATCAGAGGATCGACCAAGCATCGAACATTGCACTTAAGTCTGCAAAAAAACTTCTCTGCAACATGCAAATTCAGAAATCGAAAACAAATTTCCTTTATTCCTCCCCTGCCACCACTTATATCGATTTTCTCGAGGCGAACAATCTTCTTTCAGGAGTGAACAAAACCATCGTTACTTTTTCTCGCTACGACGAATTTTATAACAATCCTCATGTGTTTACGCCTTCCGATACGCCATCGACAAATAGGCAACTGAATGTGGAAAGCATTATTGAGGCGTCCAATGTCGTCCTCCGAATGATACTGAGCAGTGATGCAGAGGTCAAGGTTGACAATGACCTGCTTCAGAAGCTATGGTATTGTTTTTCTGTAAATTTCAGCTGTGATTTTTTAAATGTTTCCCTGAACTTGTCGTCTTCTACACCGTCTTATGCGACCAATAAGTTTGAGGAATCCTACAGTGACGTGACTGTGATGGTCGGTACAGCACTTTCAAAAATAGGAATGCGCCCCGCCTACACCGCCGCTATTTCACCGCAGCTTAAAATCGGTGAAAAATGGGGACCACCGTGGGAGCGGAGTGAGCGTGTAGACTATTTCAATAGTTCACGATATACCCTTTTTGTGAGTAGCTTATTTAACAAGGGCAACGGTGCGCGAACCGTAATGCTGACAACAGCTTCCGTTGGTACTTTTACATTATTTACTGGAACCTTTTTGTGCGGTCTTCTGTTGTTTGCAGCGTTTCATTTGTAATTTTCTTGTATTGCTATTATTAATATTTCGGAAAAGCCCGTAGTACTCTATGAAGAATAGGTCAATACTTACATAGATGCTGCTGATTGAATCAATAGCTCTCATGAGTCATGAGCCATAAGAACTGAGAGTGTTGTTATGCTTTTCACTATCTTTTTCTCTCGATCTATCTATATAATATTCGAAATTTTAAATTTTAATTTTATGTTTTTCGCAAGCAAATCGTTGATATCACAGCACTTCTCATCGTAACATCAACCTTTATCAAAATTGATGTACCAAACCGCAGAGTGTAGGACAGGCGGGAACTTGACTTTTACGCCAAGCGAAGGCAATAAATTTGGTTTTAAACCAGGCCAAATAGTTCATTTTACGAAAAGCCTTCGCAATGGGAAGGTGGCCCTTATCCGTGGTGTGTGCGACGGCCTCTTATGGTTTTCCGTCTTCCCATCCGTAGATGAGGCCGCAAAAGAGGAGGCCCTCAGAGCTCCCGTCGATTCTTCTAGCTGTCGAGGGTACGAAGAGTTTATTCGCCAATACGGGTGGGTCATAGACGACAGAAAAAATGAGTTTTTGTATCAAGACGCCTAGTAAAGATAAGCCCTAAAGGGTTAGTATACTGTTCTTACTGTAACTACTACGTGTCTTTCAAATGAAAAATGAGTACATTTGTTTTAGCAAATAATAAGGTATTTTATTTGAACTACAAAGGTGTCGAAAATCGTGTGTGAGTAATTTCATTTTATTTTCGTGTCCCTTGCAAGCTGCTGCTTAATTCTTACGTGCCCTCAGCTTTTTTATTTTTAAAGATTTCCTCTTCCTTTCAAACATATAGAAATCTGTTCCCCTATTTTCTTTCTTATCTGCAACTTTAAGGGAGGGGTAGTCGTGTTAGTCATTTCTAGTGAAAACAGTAGCATGCTGCAACGAAACCTATGGGCACGGTACTACTGGTCTCGGTATCGCTTCCCGACACAGATGCCTAAATTTGATGGACCTCCGCCTATGGATGCGCCTCAAAACATGAACAATACAAAGACCAACGAGTTCATAGACCCCATCGATGATAAGTTTCCCGTGAGCATACGCGGTAATTTGATGCGCCCTGATGTGCCTGAGGAACAGTATGTCGATAGTTGGTATGTGTGCACTTCCATGACGCATCATTTAGGAGATTTCCGCCCTTGGAGTGCTAGTGCACCCGCAAATGCCTATCGTTTCCGTCCATTTAATGAGTTCGATTCTAAAGGGAGAGAATACGTCAAGAAACTACGGGAATTTTCTCACTACGACCCCAAGAAATCCAGAGGAAAGGGGCAGAGGTATTTCCCATTCCGTGATGCCTACTTGACCTTGATGGCCAGCGGCAGCAATCCCACATTGCCCCCGAGTCTGGAAACCATCATGGACCGTGCAATCATTGAGAAGCATCAACACGGAAAAGTCTTGACTCCCTTGATGCAGCAATGGGATGTAGGACGGTTGAGGGAGCCACCATCTTGCGCAGGAAAAATACCGGTCGACAATTCCGTGTTTCCCTTTCGTTGGAACACCGAGGACTGGTACGAGTATGAAGTTGCAAAGGTACGAAATAAACGTTTTATTTTTGAAAATAGTGATGAGAATGGCATCGAGGGATCCGAGGTAACGTACCGAATCGTTTTGGAGGGTTTCTGGGACCATCACGTAGCAAAGCTGTCGGAGGATGTTTGCGCATTTTTGAGGGATGTTGGCCGGCAAATTGTCGAAGAGAAACTCAAAGTGGTTCGAAAAATACTTGAAAGTACTGAAAGTGGCGGTGTTGATTCTGAGATCATAGAGTGCTTCAATCTTTCTCTCAAAGGTCCTTTCGGGGGCAGAGATTATTATGAGAAAGAAGAGGTCGCTAACTTTGTTCGAGCTGACTTGCAACGACTCGAGGAGCAGTGTGTCGGAGTTATAAACCGTTGTAATGCCCCTATAGCTGGGTTTTCCAATCTGTACGATTCTCAGGTCTCCTGGCCTTACGTGGAACACCTGGAGCCCTGGGTGCGTATGGCGGAATTCTGGACTTCCTCGTCAGACACTTCTTTCACGGAAATGGAAATGTCGACAGCTCATTACGAGTTCCGAAAGTACTTTCGTGTGATTGTGGTGAAAATGCCTTTCCAGAGCTCCGAGTTTGAGCAGCGCATCTATGGTATTCGACACTGGCTTCATCGGCAGACTTCGTGTGAATTTCACACAACATACCGTCGCAATGTTGTACACGACGCTTCCGTGTTCCCCACGGAGCACGACCCTTGCGTTCCGACTACTCACGAGTACCATCGTATGTTCTCTTTTGCTCTAGACTGGCAGAGAGCTCCGGTAGGTTTTCTATCGGTCGAGGCGGTTCAAAAAGGGGACACGTGGGAATCTGTAGCTGAGCGTATCGGATGCAGTGCAGAAGAGCTTCGAGAGTCCAACAATGGCCTCGAGGACCTTGTTGAGGGTATTTCCCTCACTATTCCAGGCGGCGCAAGCAGGCGACTACCTAGTTTTGGTGCTGTTCCTCAAGTGTTGCCCCTCACGAGGGAGGATGGCAACGCCCGTATTCGGACATGGGAGGAAGCGGCAGCGCTGCTCGATTGCGGTGTGGAGGACCTCCAGCAAGCTAACGGGCATGCGGCACTCACGTATCGGGTGGACGGCGATAAGCCCGGTTTTGATGAATCAATTCAGGAATTAAACGTTCCTTATACCACGTGGGCTTCCTCACGAGAGCAGGAGTTCTCTACGGCTGAAAAAGTTTTCCAAAATGACTCATGGGAGTCCGTGGCGCAACGACTTCAGTGCACGGTTTCTGACCTGCGGACAGCGAATGCAAACGTCGGTGATTTATCAATGGTAGAGAAGGTTGTCGTGCCACCGAGCGCGCGAGCCCCGCGTCGAATGGTAAACCCGCAGTTACGCACACAGGCCGCGACAGACGCCCTCCTTGCCAAGGTCACTGGTGAACAAGGTAAGTTTAATTTAGAATCATTGCCACACCTTCCAGAAAACGCCTCCAATTTCCCACATGAGTATCACACGGCCACGTCGCGATTCCCTGCCACACCTCTCGAATCTGCCGGCACCGAGGATTGGTTGGCCTACACGGCCAAGTACCTTGATAAGGACCTCACCCTGCGTCAAGAGCCAACACCAGTCTACAACGTTAACAAGCTGTGGCCGATGCAGCAAGTTCCCGGAAAACTGGACCAGACCCCATTCGAGGAGGACCAGACATGGTTTATGCACCCTATTCCTGTGCAGCAGATGGAGCAGCATCATCCCGAGAAGGACTTGCAGGATTTGCCATTTGTCAATCATGAGCAGTTCCCACGCTCGATTCAGTGGACAGCACCATAACATTTTGTACAGATAGGCATAGGGTAAGAAGAGAGTCTAGGGCGATGGAAATACATGTGCAAAGAAAGTACTTATTCATTAGAATTCGGCTAGTAGTAATGTTCCTTTTAGTGATTTGAAAAGTGAAGCACACCATCAGGCTATCATTCTCTATTGTCCTAAATGTTTACTCCATGCCTTTAGTTTTAGGCATCACTTCGCGAAAAATTCTGCACCCAGTAGTCATCCTCTGTTACGTATGATTTGTTTCGTCGCTACATGTTTCTTTTTTCTGTTTTTGAGTTTCCTAGGAATAAATCTTCTAGAAAGTATATTTGGAGTAGTTTCATAAGCAGTTCAAATACGCACTTCTTACGGAAGATAAACCGTAGGCAAGATTAGCTAGTGCGCTATGTCAGCTGAGGCTGCACACATCCTCAAAAAGAAGGAGGGAATTTTATCCTTAGAAAAGTTTTTGGACCGAAAGGTTGTAGCCATTTTAGATGAAAAAGAAGAGGTTCACGGGATTCTCAAAGGATTTGATAACAACATTAACCTAGTACTTGCGGATGCAGAGCTGTGGGGGAAAAATCGGATTATGCGCAAAATAGGGGCCTGCGTGATGCGTGGAGGACATATTGCATCGATTTCTTCGGGTGATATGGTTATCTTGGCGTCTTCTCCATTTTAACATGCACGTTCTCATTTCCACGAATGACTAATATCAATAAGAATACTTCCTTTCAGTTTTCATTCAATTAATTCCTTGTTGATCTTATGTCTTTTAAATTCACTGAAGCGGCGGTGCGCAATGAAAGTGAAAGTAACTATTACACTTAGAATAAACAGCTAACCTTTGCTATTATGTTTTTGATATTCCGTAAATCAAATTATTTCAATATTTTTTCCCATTTTTATTTCCGTTTTCTCAAGGGCACGACACTATTTTCCTTTGTTCTTTTTTTTCGACAAGGCAATTTAACTTTCTCACGATCCGCAGCCTTCTCTGGGCGTGCTCTTGTTTGAGGACGCGCTCTCTATGGAAACGCGTCAGAATCAGTGCTTAAAACTTACACACTCAAATACAGTTTTTTGTTTCTCTAAACATGAACCTGGATTATATTGGTAAGTATCGGCTGGGTCAAAAGATAGGAACCGGTAATTTTTCATGTGTTCGGAAAGCGACCGACCCAACTGGCCGTGTCTGGGCTATTAAAATTATAGACAAGGGCCTCATCAAGGAGGAGTTTATGGAGGAACAAATGCTACGTGAAATAGCTGTGATGAGAAAACTAAGACATCGAAACATAATGAAGCTGCACGATGTGTTGGAAACACATCATCACTACTTTCTTGTTTTAGAACACGTTTCGGGAGGTGAGTTGTTCGATAAGATAGTTGGAGCAAAGCGTCTCGACGAACCAACCGCTCGGAAGTACTTTCACCAGCTTATTGCTGGGATGTACTACTGCCACTCCTATGGATTCGCGCATCGCGATCTGAAACCTGAAAACCTCCTGCTAGGCGAAAACGACACTTTGAAGATCTCCGACTTTGGACTTTGCAACATGCAGCAGAGTGTTTTACTGCAAACTGTTTGTGGTACACCCAACTATGTAGCCCCTGAAGTGCTTATGGAGCGCGGCTATAACGGCCTGTCGGCCGACATCTGGAGCTGCGGTGTCATTCTGTACGTCATGCTGTCAGGGAGGCTGCCTTTTGAAAGCAAGAATATGAAGTTACTGATGGCAAAGATTGAGTACGGTGAGTATCAGATGCCAAAGTATTTATCGCGAAGCTGCATGGATTTGATAAGAAGGATCCTAGTAGTAGACCCCCTAAAGCGAATATCAATGGAGGGAATTATCAAACATCCTTGGTTTCAGATTGGTTGGAATATTAAGATGATGTAATTGGAACATTTTTATTTTAATGGATTTCTTGGATTTACTTCTTCATAGTATTACCTTAGACGTTGCATAAATATACGCATGAAAATCAAGGCTAACATTGTTTCATTTTCTTTTTTTTTGAATTATCTATAATTTTTAATTATATGCAGTATATATATATATATATTTATTTATGTAAAGGTTATTCTTACTGTCTATCCAATTAGAGCATGCAAAATTTTACCATAAGACGTGTTTCATCCTGGCTTATTTCTTTTCTAACAAAGTAGTTTTGTGAATTTGTGGTATTTATTACTTGATTGGGAGTTTTTTTTTGAATTTATCTAAAAATTACAATTTTTTGTGAAGCTGTTTTTTTTTTTTTGGAGACCAATGCTGGAAAATAGGCCAACAATATTTACTAATGTGCATTTAATAAAATTGCCCCGTGTTGTGGAGCATGCTATCGGGCCTCAATTAACCGGTTTTATTTTCTAAGGTATGGATACGATTTGATCTACGGGGTCATATCTAGGCTACGCAATTTTTTGACCAAAAGTGCCTCAGAAAGAACGAGGTAAAATACCAAAAAATTAAGGGAAACAGTGGCTTAAAAGATGGAACAGCATCGAGCTACGGTGCCGATGCACAATATAGTGATATCCAATTTTTTTTCACTTTAGAGCTTGTTGTGTGGAGAATGAGGAGCCGGGGAGAGCTTTTTTAAATACTGAATCCAACCCGGCTAAGGACTTGATCAAGACACTGCACAGCGGTACTTCCAACGGCTTACTACCGGTGTTAGCTATTGCCATCCATGCAAGTGTACTTTCTAGAAACAGATTGTGGTGTGTGAACTTCTTGAGGAAAACGATATCCTAAAGATTACGGATTTTGATTTAGGCAACGGGAAGCGAGAATTCTTACCTTTAAACGGCTAATAACGATCCGTACTATGTGGTATTGAAGTGCTGAGAGTGTACAGTTGCAATAGGTCTGCAGTCAATGTCCGGATCTGTGTGTCATTCTACGTGCAATGTTGGGCGGGATGTTGGCCCTTTAAGATTAAAATGTTACTGAATGCCTGAGCATGGTAAAATTGGAGAGGTTTCATTCTGGAAATATTCTTGACAATGGTGCAGGGGATTGGATACTTTGTTGGTTTGCTGGTAATTTTAACAATCATTTTACATTTACCTAAATTTTACTCTATTATGATTTAGGATCAACTGGAATCCACGAATGGCAGCAATAGAATTTTAAATAGTTCTTGAATATACATAAGTACACATGTTTTCATGTGTGCTCATAAATAACCTTTGAGTTTTTTCGACTTCGCTAACACGATTAACATCACAAGGCCAAAGTAGGAATCCAAAATTGTGAAGAAAATTTATTGTGCAGTTGTCGATTTACTTATGTTTATTTTTTGTGTATATATATTTTTTACTTTGTTTTTAAACAACCTTATGTAGGTGAATTTAAAATGCTGTCATCAATTTTTTTCCGAGCTATCTTGTTTCCCTCAAAAGCCAAGGCTTTTAGTGGCTCTGAATTCTTTCATTATCACTTTGCTTGTTTTTCTACCACTTCATTACTTCTTATCCTGTTGCATATTTATTAAACTGAGAGTGGATATAGAGAAGTATATTTTTAGTTTCTAAAATGGAGGATGTTTATGTGGGTGAATACAAGATTGGTAGCTTATTAGGAACCGGAAACTTTTCAAAGGTTCGAAAGGCAACGGACAGTCAGGGCCGTTTATGGGCTATCAAAATTATCAACAAGTCTCGCTTAAAAATGGAGAACATGGAGGATCAAATGCTGCGTGAAGTTGCCATTATGCGAAACATGCGGCACCGAAATATTGTAAAGCTCAAGGATGTTCTTCAATCAAACAATCATTACTTCATTGTCTTAGAACACGTTTCGGGAGGTGAGTTGTTCGATAAGATTGTCGCAGCAAAGCGCTTTGACGAACCAACCGCTCGGAAGTACTTTCACCAGCTTATTGCTGGGATGTACTACTGCCACTCCTATGGATTCGCGCATCGCGATCTGAAACCTGAAAACCTCCTGCTAGGCGAAAACGACACTTTGAAGATCTCCGACTTTGGATTGAGTAACTTGCAACAAGATGTTTTACTGCAAACTGTTTGTGGTACACCCAACTATGTAGCCCCTGAAGTGCTTATGGAGCGCGGCTATAACGGCCTGTCTGCCGACATCTGGAGCTGCGGTGTCATTCTGTACGTCATGCTGGCAGGGAGGCTGCCTTTTGAAAGCAAGAATATGAACTCGCTCTTGGCAAAGATTGAGCATGGTGAGTACCAGGTAATCAAACATATTTCGAATGAGGCAAGGGACTTGATTGCGCGCATGATGATGGTAGATCCTCGAAAGCGCATATCTATAGAGGATGTGATTAAGCATCCTTGGTTTCAGGTCGATTGGAATCCGCAGTTCCTCGAGAGCGAAGATGACTAACGCGCACAAAACAAAGGTAGATATTCAAAGTAAAAAATGCATACTTTTTTTTTTCTGCTTCACGTCTTATCGAGCAGATATTGGTAAGAGTGTTCTGTGATCATACAAACAGTCAAGAGCCCAAACGTTGACGATTGTCATTTCGTTATGTTCTTTATTTTTTTCTATCGGGTATTATCTCCCGACGTGTTTTTATGTAAGCTTATGTATCAAGGAAGAAATAAATTTTATTGAAAGTATGGGATTTTTTCTCTTTTTTTTTTCTAGAATAGTGAAGGAGTGGAGCAGTAATAAATTTTTATCACATTTTATATTGTCGAATTGCATAGATATTGTGTTAGTTCTGTAAATGGAGCACACACCTAGGCAAAACACATCTGCATTTTCTCATAGTACATTTTTTTTTTAAATGCACTGAATTCTAAAGATCCTTTTTAGCCTGCAACTCTTCAATCTTATGCTTCTTAAATATTGTCTGTCGCATCGTTTGATTTGTCGTCATAGGCTTAATATGGATAACTGCTGTGTGCATTGTGGAATTTGTTCCTTTTTTGCTTTAACTGTTATACACTGTCTTACTTTTGCTACCTCCCGAACTCTTTAGTTAACTTTTTTTTTCGTCACACAAAAATGAAAGCAGCAATGACTTGAGCGAAACTTGACGACTTAAAATATATAGAGAGACTCGTTAGCAAGTGCCTCTTCAGAGTTGCATTTTACTTCTCTCGATGGAATGAACTTTTTTTGTGATTCGGTACCTTTCTTGCCTGCACCCATTTGTGATGCGTGAAACCGACACTTTACATCGGAAGAACAACTCAGAGGCGGTCTTCCTGTCTAGACACATTCGGGGTGATTTTGTTTATTTATCCTGTTGTGGACCGTCTGAGCATTACCCCAGTCACTTTACACTCTGAGACAGCGTCGCCGGTCCCCAGTCAGGCTGGCGTGCGTGGATCGCTGGGCATGATGGGGGATGAAGTTGCCGGAGAGCGTGCCACGACGCGTGGGTCTGCGACACCTGCGTATCGACTGGCGTTGGCTAATAAGAGGGACGGATGGTGGTTTCTTCAAAACGTGCTCCGTATGGCAGACACGTGCTTTGAGCGCTTTCTGAGTACACCACGCGCAGGTTACAAAAGGGTGAAGGGGCCCTAGTCAGGGGCCCGGAACACACCCGGGTTAGTTAATGAGAGGAAATGTAATTGTCCAGCTCACAAGTTACGGAAACCACGGAGACCAAGTGGTTTGGTCTATCAGGGAAAGTTGCACAGGCCACACCTTGTCATCTTTCTCCCTAGGAACCAAGCCTCTGCTCAGAACCCCTTGGCGAGGTGTGCACAACTGTGACCTCATGTGGGAGGAATCTAATAATCGATGGAATTCGGAACCGTGAGATTACGAAAAAATTGAGATCCCATGTCTAATGTATGACATATGAATCTTTTTTTTTCCGAGAATGTACTATGATTGCTATTCTCATTCCATTTCGCTTCTTTCGATTTATTCATATTCGTCTAGACGTGGAGATAACTCATATTGGTTTGATTTATTCACCGATATTAAAATTTGCCTATCGAAAAGGTACACCAAGAAGAAATTTAAGACAATGGCATTACTACCACTCCGCGTGCGAAGGGAATCAGTCAACAAGCCTTTTAAGGGCCGTCTGCGGCGGTCGCTTTTCGTTGGGGTTATCGGAGTGCTTTTAATACTTCTTTGGCTATACTACGCTGGCGATTCGAGGCGGATCCCATTTACACCATCCGTGCTTCCTCCTGGTGGTACGCAGGATATGTTCCTCCGTTCCACAGGGACTCGCGTGGTTGTTTTCGTTATGAGTGATAAAATAGATGATGCCCTTTGCTATTCTGCGGGCTCAGCTTACTTAAACGGACTGCCCGTGGTGGTGGCCGGCTATCGGATGAAGTATCGTGGGTTTCTGTCCAAATTTGAATTCATGGAAAGGGCCATCGAGAATGCGGAGTTGCAGCCAGAGGATGTGGTCATTGTAGTGGATTCAGACACGATCTTCACGGGTGCGGACCTTAATCCGTTCCTGGATCGCTTCATTGCGCGGTCCGCTCCCACGCCTAAGCTGCGATGTGTGTGCGTCTGGAAACGGGGATGAGTTTAGGAAACGGGAACGGGTTAGGGAACGGGTTAGGGTTAGGGTTAGGGTTAGGGTTAGGGTTAGGGTTAGGGTTAGGGTTAGGGTTAGGGTTAGGGTTAGGGTTAGGGTTAGGGTTAGGGTTAGGGTTAGGGTTAGGGTTAGGGTTAGGGTTAGGGTTAGGGTTAGGGTTA
>HF955072.1:26248-38709 GCA_000582765.1 Phytomonas sp. EM1 | reverse complement strand
GCGGAGTTACCGCGACACCCTCACGTCGCTCTGGCGGCAACTCTCACAGGCCGTTGGGGGGGGGGGTGACGGAGGTGCCTCTCCTCTCCACGGAGGCGACAACAGGGGGCCCGGTGAGCCCGGGCGCGAGCGGGTACCCCACCCCTACGGGCAGCCCCCCCCACCGCTCGCTCGGCGATGAATCCCTTCGGACCCCTCCAGATCAGACCGTTGGGGGGGCTGGCCGTAGTCGCGAGGACGCCCCGGGCGCCAACGCGACGCTGGATCGACTGATGGAGGCGGTGCAGCGCGCGAAGAAGCGGTCGGCGCAGGTGCGAGAGTTTTCTCTGTCGTCCAAGGATACCACGACGAACCTTTGACGCCTCGTTTCAACGGCGAAGGCGTCCTAAGGCAAAGATGCGTATATGAGGGCAAAACGGTGAATACAATGGATGCCGTGCTCCGAGTCGGATGGCGGTGTGAAAGTTACATTTTAAAGGAATTGATATTTATATGTACATATATAAATATATACATGGGTTCGAGTGGTGATATGAAATGACCTATCACTTCCCGATTCGAATAGAAAAGAGGAAAGGGTCATCCATTGAAGGATGAGTATTTTCTGGGGAGGGGGAGGGTTCGTATATTTATTTGAACAGTCATTGGCAACCTTTGAGTTTCATTCAATCTAAAACTTTAGCATTATTTTGATTTTCATATAATCAGTGAGGAGGAGGGGGGGGGGGGGGTGTTTCTCGCTTGAGAAAACAGGATACTAAATAAGTGATGACATGCTTTGGGGTTCTTGCCTTTTTGTTTTCCTTTCAGTCATTTCGCAATGTTTCATGAGCTCATGCAGGTGATACTCGTGACTCCCGCGTTTCGATCCTTTTTCGGGGATTTCTCGTTGCACTTACTTTATATTTTCCACTCCGAGGAAAAGTTAAGCAGGAATAGTGACTTATACCAAATAATATTAGCTATGATCATTAATTTTTCTTTTCCACGGACGGAATTGTTTGCCGAAAAACTCATACACAACATTACTTATACGCGATGGAATTTCAATTCCTTTGGTGAATCCTCTCTTTGACTTTGTGGGTTTTATGTATTTACTACACGTTCGCTTCTCTTGAGGTTTTATGTCTCCACTTAAACGATTTACAGGGGATATTTTTTTAAAAAACTAAGGATCTTTTAAGAACCATATACTCACACATAAAGCCACACATACAACATAGATTAGGTTCAATAGCGATATCGAAGGCAGAGGACGAAAGCTGCATTAGTATCTTTATCCATTCATATTGATATCCATATAGACACACTGACTGAGGGAGCTGGTCATATCTCAAAAAATACTTTGGCGTCCACTCATCTAATCCGAAACGTTTTTTTTTTTTCATTATTTAGGGGTGTGCGGGTCCTACAGTAATATAAGCACATCCATACCACCGGGCATATGTTGGCTCTTCGCGATGTGCACGAGGGTGGGACGACGCGCGTCGCCATCGACGGCGATCACGTCCTCACCGGCGGTGCCGATGGCGTGGTCGCCCTTTTTCCCGTCAAGCGGTGGCCGAAGAGCGCCTCGCTGTGGGCCCGCCAATGCCACGAATCGGGGGTTACCAACGTCGTTCTGCACGACGCCCTGCACCTCGGCTTATCGTGCGGGCGCGACGGCAAAATCGTCCTCCACGAAAACATTCACGAGACCGGCGACGACGCGAGCAAGTCGACGTCGAGAGTTATCTGCCGCGTAACGGGCGAGGTTCGCTGTTTGTACTTTGACGCGACGCAGCAGCGCGTGTTTGTCGGCGGCGACTCCCTGCGTTGCCTTCATATGACCTCGAATCGCTTCCACATCCAGACCATTCCCCTCCCCATACCGCACCCGTTGGTTGCGTTAGCGCTCTCGCCCTGTGGGAGGCTCCTGGCGGCCGCGAATGCCGGCGGATCCGTCGCCGTCATCGGCGTCGTGCCACCCACCGCCGTCGCTGATCTCCCCACCCCAACCTCCGCGCCGCCGTCCGAGCGGGAGCTCCTTGAGGCCGACGCGCTTCGCAAAGTCAAATTCGTCTTTTCTAACGTCCTGTCGCCATCCGCGAAGCGGGAGGAGGCGTGTACGTATCGGATGCAATGGTGCCCCACGGGCGGCGGCGCCGTCCTTGCCGTTCCCACCGCCGTGGAGGTGCTGATTTACCAGTTGCGCGGCGACCTCAGCGCGCCCGCCGGGTATCAAATGCGGTGCATCGGTGGGCTTCATGCGGAGCAGCTGATCGACCTCCACGGGGTTGGCCTGTACCCCCTATCCTCCCATCGCATGATGTGCGTGATGGCCTCGCAGGAGGGGGTTTATATGGCGAAGGTGAGCAGCGGCAAGCTCGCGATGACGCACCATCGGCTTCAGAAGTACGACGGCGGGCCCGTCATCACGGACATGCAGGTGAACTCGCGGACCGGAGACGTCGTGGTGGGGCTGCGCGACGGCAAGGTCTCGCTGCTGCATCGCGCCGCGTTAAAAGGCCTCGACGCCGGCAAGGCGGCCGCCCCGCGGGGGCGCCAAACCCCGCGTCCGGCCGCCAACGCGGAGGGCAACCCCCCTCCCGGCTCCGAGACGCCCGACGAGGACGAGGACGAGGCCGGGGTCGGGGAGGGCAGCCAATTCATCGACCGGCAGGCGAAGGCGAAGTCAAGGAAGGAGCGACCAGGATCCTCCAAGCGCGTCGCCTTGGAGGATGATTTTATCAACGATGCGTCCACCAGCAGCGGGAGTCGCGATGGCGGCAGTGATGCGGCGGACTCGTCCTCCGATTCCGGCAGCGTAAGTAGCACCGATGGGGATGCGGAGGAGGTGGAGGAGGACCTGGAGAAGGTCGTATCCGACCTGAAAAGTCGCGGATCGGGTTTTGTCGACGTGGAGGGCGGCGCACGGCCGTCGAGGTGGCGCAAAGAGGATCCCAAGCGGGTGGTGGCGAGTGTTCGGCGCCAGTCGTCGCGTTTTTTGGATGACGAGGCCGAGGAGGCCTCCTCGGGCGACGCCGAGGCCGAGGATGAGATGGCGTACGAAGAGGACGGCTACGGGGAGCGGAATCGCCGCCACCGGGCGTACGATGGGGATGATGGGAATACCGGCGTCGTCGCCTCCGATGACGAGGCGCGGGGCTCCGACGCGGGCGATCGGAGCTCCCTTTCGGAGCTCCATCCGGCGGTGGACGGCGCCGACGTCGGGGGGGCGGCCTCCCTGGCGAAGCCCGGCGCGGTGGTGCGGGATTACGCCTTCCAGGTCGGCGCCACCCCCGCCGGCGAGGAGGGGAGCTGCTACCTCGCCTACAACGCCGTTGGCTTCATCCACTGCACGCGCGAGGCGGCGACGGTGCACTTCCACGACATCTCCTACCCCGCCGTCCGGGTTCACGAGAACGGCGTCGTGCTGATGGGGACGCTGAGCCCGGTCGGCGCGGGGTTCGTCATCCTCCCGCCGGACGTCAGCGGGGAGGCCGCCGGGCTCGACAGCGTCGACGACGCCCCGCGGCTGGTGGTGTATTTCCGCACCTTCGTCTCCCTCGGCGCGCAGTCGGACTGGCGGGTGCGGCTGCTCCCCGGGGAGACCGTCCGCTGCATCGCGGCGGGGATTCACTTCATCGCGGTCGCGACGAGCCGCTACCTCCGGCTGTTCTCCCTCTCCGGGCTGGAGATCGGCGTCCTGAGCAAGTTCCCGCGGATCGTCGCGATGGCGGGGACCTCGAGCCGGAAGCTGATGGGGAGCTACAAGGTCGACTTCGACCCCCTCGCGGTGGTGTTTCTCGAAGGCGGGGAGCTCAAAATGGAGGTGATGAATGTGGCGAACCGCTCGACCGTCGTTCCCGCGCGGGTGGTCCCGCTGACGGCCGCCGCCGACGGCTCCACGCACGAGCTTCAGTGGCTCGGCTGGTCGGAGGACGGCCCGCTGCACACGGTGGATACCGCAGGGGTGGTGCGGATGTACACGGCGAGCTGGGGAGGCTCCTGGATCCCGGTGTACGACCCCCGTTCCCTCGCCGACGCGAGCACGAATCTGTGGATTTGGGGGGTGAATGACGAGTCGCTCTACGCGTACCGCTCCTCCGCGGCGGCGGGGTCGCCTTACCCGGCGGCGGTCTCAGGGGGGCTGCCGACGGAGCACGTTCCGCTCTTCCTCCCGCTCACCCGCAGCATCAACGAGAAGGATGTGGGGACGTGGGATCACCTCCTCCGCCGCGAGATCCGCGCGGATGAGCTGAAGCTGCAGAGCAGCGTGTACACCCAGGCGATCGCCTGGCATGACGCGTGGCATGATAAGAAGCTGCTCGGGTTGTTTCGATGGGCTCTGCAGGAGCAGCTCACCACACGTGCGCTCGATCTCGCCACGCTGATGGAGCTGCGCGATAATGTGGAGGTGTGCGCGAAGGAGGCGAACAGCCGGGGCCACACCCAGCTCGTCCACAAACTCCTCTCCGTGTATGAGATGCGGGTGAAGACGCGGAGCAAGCGAAAGTGCACCTTGCCGCTGGAGGGATCGGCGGTGAGTGAGAAGGAGCGCGACCTCCTCCTGCGGAAATTGCTGCTGAAGGAGAAGGAGGGCCTGCAGCGTGGGGAGCCCAACGGGGCCAAACGGCAGGCTGCGGAAAGCCCTGAGAGCGGCGGCCCCGTCGAGGCCACCACCCCGCCGCGAGCGAAACCACCGACGACGCCGCACCCGACCAACCCGGAGACGCCGCCCAAACCAACCGAAGGGGGGGGGGATCGCCCCCAGGCCCCCGGGACCTCCCCTGGCGGCCGCTCGACCACCACGGCGGAGTCGTCCCCGACGCGGCAGCGCGTAACCTTCGTCCTCCCGACGGATACGCAGAGCACCGCGACGAATACGACGGCGACGACGGTGGAGGCTCGCAAACCCGCCCCGGTCGCACGAACCCCGCCTTTACCCGCTGCCACGAAGCCGATGAACCCCTTCGGACGGGCGGCTCCCCTGTCTATCCCTCCGACTGCTCCTCCGCGAGTGGCCTCTCGCGACGGTCCTGTCGAGATCCGTGGAGACTTTCAAACCAAAAAGCCGTCGCCATTTATCGCAGCGGCCCCTCCCCCCCTCCCTTCTCGCATTGATGTGGACGACGGCCCTGTCGAGCTCCTCGGGGGCTCCCAGCCCCCCCTTCCCGTGGACCCCTTCCTGCGCGGGGCCTCTCCCACTGGCGAGGGGGCGGGCCTCACCGTGCGGGCCGTCCTCGACCAGGGCCACGGCGACGACGAGGCGGTGCAGCCGCGCAGCCGGCTTTTCGGGGAGGCCCTGCGGAAGCGCTACCGCGACGACGACGACGACGACGACGAGAGGATCGACGGAGGAGGCGAAAGGGGGGGGGGGCTCCCAGCCCTGGCGGTGCCGCGCATCGCGTAGATCGCCGGGGTAAGGGCGGCTTTTCTCCCAAGGGATTGGTAACCGCGGATTGGTAATTTACGCCATAGTAGCGTGGGCGGCTTGCACGGCTCCTTCGTCGGCCTTGGACACTCGGCAGTGGGTGTGTGAAGTAGGGAGAGAAAGGGCTCTCGGATGGTGCATCGCTACGCATTCCAATACGGTGTTTTTTTCTTGTTGCTAAGGACGCACGATAACATTCTGTATCAGTTGCATTTATTATTATCATTATTGTCAACTGAGTATGTGGTGGACGGCGTCCTTCAAGGACACCTTATTTTGACATCATGGATCGCTTCAGATGGAGCGAATGAATAGAACGAGAAGAATAGATACACACTTTTCCCTTTATCGTATTTGAGGATTCTTGGAAGCCTATGCCGCTGGACTTTCCGTAACGGAAGCCTAATTTCTTCCCCCTTAATGGATTACCGAACCCCCTTGTTGTTCTTTTTTTTTCTCACCTTCGGTTACGTGTAATGAAAAGTAGACATTCTACCTTATTCGGCCACGATATCGCATCTATAGTAAATCATATCACATTGTGTGAGAACAGGATATTCTCCAACGGGTGTTTAGAGTACGTCGTCGCCTTTTTCTTTGTTTTCCTCCTCTGAGCGTAACCCCGCTTTTGCTTCCGCGTTAATTCTAGTCATTTTTCCCCAAAAATTCCTGTGATTCGAATTGGGTTCCTTTCAGTTGCGGTTCCATTATACCCTTCGCTTTGGCAGCATACTACGACCTGTATATTCCCGTTTTCATATATCCCCTGAAGGATGTCTATAGTCAAAGGATTCTTCATGGCAAGGACCTTGAAGGCTCTCCCCATGCAACGACTTCGTCGCTGTCTACTAGCTTGTCTATTCACAACGGGTATTATCGTGTTACTTTGCTACTTCGTGCATTCCTCGGAGATGGTTCGCGAGATCAAGTCGCTGGCCTTTGCGGAGGGCACCTCACTGCGCACAAGCAGCGGCATCGCGGATTTCAGTAGGGGTCTGCGGCTCATTGTCTCTAAGAATGGTATTCAGGTGGTATTGTTCATCACCTTTGTCTATCTTTGTCTTCAAACGTTTTGCATTCCGGGAACCGTGGTGCTGAACGCGGCGCTTGGGGCAATTATGGGCACGCTGCTAGCAGTACCCTTCTGTACCTTTCTTGGGACCATAGGCGCGTTGTGCTGCTATACACTTTCCAGCGTGGTTGGTATCTCATTGGTTGAGTCTGTGGATTCAAAATTGATGCAGGGAAAAGGCCTTCATAATATTCGTACTCAGGTTAACCAACACCGTAAAAACCTTTTCATTTATATACTCTTTCTGCGTCTTACGCCCTTCCTTCCGAATTGGTTGGTGAATCTCGCTTCACCTATCGTAGGGGTCCCGGCCAGCACCCTTGCGGCAGCCACTTTCGTGGGGATCATTCCACAGACATACCTTAGCGTCCGATTCGGTGCCTTAGCTAGACAGAACCAGAGCTCTGATAATAAAGAATCCAAGGGCCAAATAATTACTTTATGGGATACACTACTGATTGCGGTCATAGCATTGACTTTAGTTGCTATAGTTCAACTCAAAAAGCGATTTATATCGACGGTTAATCCGACTTGTCTAAATGAAAGTGAAGTAAATGAACATGACAACATTTATTGACTGTACGAGGTCCAACAACAATGACATTTTATAGTACTAATCTGAGTTGTGTGTAGTTGATGCCAAAAGGCTGGCAAGAGGCTATTTTTTTTTCGAGTGATTAAAGAAACGAAGTTTTTAACTTTTTTAATCAGCGTTTTTTGAATTATGTATAATTTGCTGTGAGTGAGGGTATTTTTTCACATAGAATTTGTATGTAGATGATGGGGCGCAGAAATTTTTTTGAGACTAGGGAGCCACGCTAGGTGGCATTCGCTGCACTTATACGTCTTTTTTAAAATACATGAAACATAGTCAACATCACCTTTAGAGATTTTTTATTTTACTGAAATATTCTTTCTTTAACTAATATGAACGTCAGTTCCTGAAAGGGAGTGAAGGAGACGAAAATGATGCTCCCGAGGAGCGCAACCAGCGCTGTGTATCATTCTTCGTGAGCCCCAATTTTATCTTAATCATGTTCTTTGCATTATTGTTCTTTTTTCGCATATTTTTGTTATGTCTCTCAAGCGATATCCTACGGGATACATAAAAGTGAGGATAAGTCTGTAATCAACTTCTCTTGGGACTTATCCGTGATGTATCCATATGCCTCTAGGCAGACGGGTTCTGGAAGCGCGTTTGCGCAGATGATGAGAAGGCAGAAGCGCATGAATAGTGGAGGTGCCGCAAACTTCCCATCCTTGAATCGAATGAATGATTCACTCTTGCCGCCTATTGTTTCCCAGCACCCACCGGTCAACCCTACTACAAAAACACCTTCCTCCAGCACAGGTGATACTTCTTATCGTGAGCTGTCTGAGAAAACACCTCCAGCGGAACTTCTCCGAGTTATTGGTGAGCTGCAGCGTGAGCTAAACACTCGAACAGACAGCGTTAATGCGATTCAACGAAATTTCGAGCGCTTGAGCGGGATGTACCGGCAGGATCAAGCGGAGCTCGCGCGGGTTACGGCGGAGCTGCAGGGCATGAAGGAGGCATCAAAAGACGCAGTCAGTAGCGAGAAGGTGCTGCTGGCGGTCCAGCTAGAGTTAGAGAATATCATGGAAAAGTACAAGAAACTTCAGGACGATACAGAGCGAGAGAGACAAGATTACAAGGCGGCGCTGTCCGCCCCAGAGATACAGCAGAGTACTCTGCGAGAAATGTGTGAGGGGCTGTCCAAAGAAAAGGCGAGCCTATCCGAACAAATAGAGACGCTGGAGCTGAAATATGCGCAGGCCAACGCCAACATCGCCGACCTTGAGCAAAAAGCCACTCTTCAGACGCAGGAGGAGCGCCAAAGGCAGCAGAGTGGCGTGAGGGCACTCGTCCGACGCGTCGGCACCGCCATTAAGGAATGTGTAGATGCCATCGAAGCGTCCGTTTCTACTGTGGGGTTCCCGCGGGTGCCCTCGAATGAGGGTGGGAACCCAACGGAAGCCGCTGGCGACGTTAGTAAAAACGCGGATCGTATTGACGCGGAGGTCTGGGAGCCATGGATGGAGACAGCTGCCCAGGATTTGCTTTCTAGTCTCAAGGTAATCTCGCCAACTGTTCAACATGTGCTATCGACCACGTGTAAGGCGGTGTCAGAGTTGAACTTCTCCTTGGTGGTCCAGTCGACGATTGAGCCTGCCGAGGCGGGGTCCCGTCGGCAATTGGAGGAACTCGAGGCGCATGGCCGAGGCGTATTGCAGAGGTTGCAACAATCTGCTCACGGGTTGCTGGACACCATGCCTTGCACCTTAGCAAAAGCGAAGGTGAATTTGGAGGAACACGAAAGAAGATCGAAGGAACGATGTGATTGGTTGCGGAGCTGTGCCCATGAGTTTGCCTTGTGGAGCGAAACCGTGTTGCATGATGTATGTGACAAACACCTTGATTTATTGGATTCATATGTGAATAGCAAGGGTCAGGTAATGCTTGACATCGCATTAGCTGGTCAATCATACGCAAAAACTCAAGAACAAAGGGCCTGTCAGATGTCTATAAAGGTTCATGAGGTCGAGGGTCGATTGGCTGAAGCGATCCGTGATTACGAAAAGCAAATCAAAACCATTCAAGCGAACCATACTTGCACATTGGCGGATAGAAAGCAAGTGGAGAGCCATCTGAAGGCTCAACATTCCCTGGAGATGAAACAGTTACGCGAGCATCTTCAACAGTCCCTCCAACAAAAAGAGCAGCTTCTAAATGAGACTAAACGAGATTTCGAGCAGACAGTGCAATCCTTAAAGGCACAGTTGGATCGCCTACAGCTCACTAATAGCCACACCGAGGAGCAGAGACGCATGGAATGGGGCCGAGTGATCGAGATCATGAATAGTGAAACCACAGCGAGAATGGTGATTTTGGACGAGGAGAATGTGCGTCGTCTAAGTGAAGAGCGTGCAGTCGGCGCCACTCTAGTCGAATTGGCGGTAGCAAATTACCGGCGTATCCACTTTTCACAACAAGCTGCGTTTGGCGAGCTGATGCATGCGGAGGAGCAAAAACGCTGTGCGCTATACTTCGAGGAATATCAAGATCGCTTATCGGTGGTACAATACTTCTGGAGAGTGCAATCGCGTCGCCTGGAGTCGACCCACAAGGATGACATGGCAGCGGTTCGCCGGGATGAGGCTGCCAGACTGCTCGACATCATCCAATCACGGGACCGTCAACACCTATGTGAGCTGGATGAGCTCCTCAAGCAACTTGAGGCCACACGGGTGGCGGAGAGCGAGCTTCGAGCGGAGTTGACGACCCTGCGGGGAAGCCTCAAGACGGAGCAGACCGCGAACGAGAAGAAACAACGTGCGGTGATCAGCGCGGTGGGCTGCCTGCTCTCTGCCGAGGAGGCGAGCGAGAGCGCGTACTCGTGTTTGAGCTGCCTTAAGCTGCTGCGGGCGCCTCGGACCTGCGTCCCCTGCGGCCATACCTTCTGCTCTCCCTGCCTGCTCGAGCACCCGCGTAATAAAGGCGAGATCGCGGCAGGAAGGGAGAACGTGGGGGGGCGCCCCCGCCACGGGACGTCGTGGTTTTGCCCGGAGTGCAAAATGCGAAACGTGGAGGGGGTCGTCAGCACGCGCGCCTTGGAGGAGTTGGCAACGAAATTCACGTACAAAACAAAGGTTCTGCGAGACGTCCTCGCGTACCTCGGGCCCGGCGCGGCGGAGGCTGGGAGCGCCCTCGAGGCACCCCCGAATGGCAATGGGGTGTCTTTACCCTCTTAGCCCGTGCGGCTGTGGGAGGCCTTCTCACTTAGCAATCCAAAGCCCGTCGTGAAACGTTCAAATGCTATGCCCTAGGGACCCTGCAGGTTGCTCTTCTTGAGGCGTGGGTTGGCATCTTGCACGATGCTCGTTCTCTCTTTCAGAAACCACTCTCTTACCTGTCCAAGATGGATGTGAAAAAATAGTTTTGGGTAGACTCTCGTGTATTCCCTTCCCCTCCTCTCGAAAAACTAGAACTGGTCATTTCAATGGAATTTTTTACTGAATGCGATCTCATTTCTGCTTCTGGAACCCCATCCCTTGCTACCCTTGCTTGCTTTTTTTTTTGAAAAGGATAAAAGAAGTACGGGGGACGGAGTGTAGATCAGCATACACTGCTTTGCTTTTTCCATTGCTACACTTGACTTGCTTTACGCAAGAGTCATTATTGTATCTGCTGTCTCCGCGTGGGTGGGCTACAAGGCTTATCCGAGCCGTACTAGCCACAGGGGGGGGGAGGGCACACCACGTCATTTCGAAATTCCCAGCGGCCGTAGCGTAAATTGCACCACAAGGGCTTTAGGGAGCTCCACGGTGTGATAGACAGCGGATTCCATCATGGCGAGAGTCGTGGCAGAGAATTTAACCATACCAGTGCATAAGAATGGCGATAAACTACCAGACGTCTCAAGTAGCGTCGGATTTTCGCGATCCGAGGAGGATATTGATAGCAAATATTATCGTCTCTCAGGGCACTTTGTGCCTGTTCAGTATGAATTAGAGTTCCAACCCATAACATCGAAGCATTGCTTTAGGGGAAGGGAGGCCATTCAGATTGAAGTAGGGGGCGCCGATGCGCTTGCGGCAGGGGGGAAGGCGTACCCCGTTGGAGAACGACCCCCATGCTGTTTGGTGCTGCACGGCATCGAGTTTAAAATCTGGCGAGAGGACGTGTTCATCATCATGGCGAACAAGCAAGTCCTCAAGTGTGTCGAGGTTGTGGGGCGCCCCGATACCAGTGAAACCCTCGAGTTTCACTTTGACGGCGCCCTCCCACTGGAGGCCGGGCAGCGCTTTACCTTTCACGTCGATTTTTACGAGGGCGTGATTCACTCCGAGACGGTCTCTCAGGGGTTGTTCCAGTCGAGCAGATCAGATCCGGGTTTCCTCGCGACGCATCTCGAGCCCACCAACGCCCGGAAATTGTTTCCCTGCTTCGACGAGCCGTGCTTCAAAGCCGTCTTCCGGCTGGCAGTTATCGTCGACTCGGCCTACATCGTGGTGTCCAACATGCCGCTCGTGCGTGAGGAGGAAATCCATGAGTGGATAATGCCGAGCTGTTCGAGGGGTTCCTCTCCACCCCTGAGCGGCCCTGCGCAGGTTGAAAAAAGCCACCCCAGTGGGAGAGAATTGGGTGAGCGAGTCGACGACGTTCGGCGTGCCTCAGCCCCCGCGATATCGACGAGCACCCAAACGAGGGCCTCCTGGCGCCGCTTTGTGTTTGAAGACACGCCGCCGATTCAAACATGTATTGTAGGATTTAACGTGGGCAAGTTCTCGACCTTAGAGCGGTACTGCTCGAGGCTTGGCATCCTCTATCGCGTCGTATTTCCATACGACCAGCCGGTGAGTTCCGCCAGGTTCGCGCTCGATCTTCTCGACAAGGCGGTTGATTTCTTTCATTCCTTTTTCAACTTCGGGGTTGGGCTCAAGAAGATAGATCTCGTTGCGTTGGAGTGCTTTCAGTCGTTGGGGATGGAGAACTGGGGTATGATCACCATCCACATGGCGTACTTTTTGGTGAACGACGCCACGCCCCTTGAGCGGCGCCAGCGCATCGCCCGTCTGGTCGGGCATGAGGTTTGCCACCACTGGTTCGGCAACTGGCTTTCCATCAAGTGGTGGAACGATATCTGGTTGAAGGAGGGGCTCTGCCGGATGTTGGAGTACCACTTCGTGGAGGCCTGCTTCCCGGGGTGGCAGATATGGGATGCGTTCGTGAGCATGATTGTGGTCGATACCTTCGCCGTGGATGCCGTGGCGGCGCGCACGCACCCCCTTCGCCATTGCGACCCCCGCCCCCGCCACCTCTCCCGGGGTTTCGACATCCTCAGCTACGAGAAGGGCGCCGCGCTGCTGCGGATGCTCTTTGCCTTCATCGGGATATCCGCGTTGAAGCGGGCGACCGCGCTGCTCCGCGAGGGGGGGAGGATTGACCTC
>HF955072.1:0-18107 GCA_000582765.1 Phytomonas sp. EM1 | reverse complement strand
GGATAGGAGGGGAGGGACGGGGCGTGGGCGTCGGCGTGGGCGTGGGGCCCGCGTCGGATCCGCCACGAGGCCCTGACGACGGCCACCTCAGCCGGAGCCCCTCTCTCTCCGGGTTGGAGCCCCCCACGCTGCTGGAGGAGGGGGCGAGGGGCTCCCGAAGCCCCAGTGTTTCCACCCCACCCCGGCAGCGATACTTTGAGAAGGAGTTGTCTTGTCTGGGGGGGGCGCTGTGGGTGCCGTTAGAGACCACGGGTGAACAGAAAGTCTCGCCTGCCTCACCTAAGATGATCCAGGGGCGGGCGATTAGCCGCGCCACGCTCGATACTCCTCAGAGCCCTATCCTGAGCACATCGGAAAAGCCAAGGAACTCAATCATGGGCGTTTCTGGCACCACCTCGTTTTCGGCCTCGGCTTTGCCGCAAAGAAAAACAACGAGCCGATTCAAAGAGAAGACTCTTTGTCGAGAGAAGAATTCCGATGATGTGGGGTCGACAAAGGCAAGGGGGCTCATGCGAAAGCGTTCCCTTCAGAGTGCTACCACGCGAGCCCCTGGAACCGCCCGAAGCCGCGACGTCACCCCAACCAAACGCACCTCGCCTCCAAAGCCGAAGTTCCAAAAGTTGTACGGCGGATCGAGCCCGAGGGAGGGGCGGTGTGCGACGGCGGGGGCGTCTCGTCGGCCATATTCGGCGGCAGGGATAGGGGCGGCTCGCCCGCCGCAAGTGAACGATAGGCAACTGCGCAAGCGTAAGGAGGACCTCCGACGGGAGTTGTATGCGTGGAATAGGGCTCTGGAGCAAAAGGAAGGCGATAGCGACGCCGTTTGAGGTCATGGGTGGGTTTGGTGGGGCATTCAAAAAAGTCTTGTATCGGTAGGATTCGTGCCGTTGGTTTTTCTGTTGATATCGAATGCAAACGTTTTCTTGGCAACCTAACAACTTGGTACAATCTCAGCACCAAAGATACGATGTTGTTCGTCCTCCCACGAAGATGGCCGGAAAGGAAGCAAAATCAAAGACAGGAGTAGTCCGCTGAGAGGCACATATGTGGGTCAAATGCACCAAAAAAGTAACCTGCATACTTTATGTATTCATCTCACAACAAAATTTATCATCCGTTGTTGCTGAGCATTTTTGAAGGATTCATTTCTCCTCACTTTTTCGTTTTTTTTCTTTTTCTCAATATTGCCACATGCACAAAATACAAACCCATATACATGTATCACATAAGGTATTTGATTGTCGAAATTGTGAATCCCTCATTCGTCATCATATTTTCATTGTGTGCGTCAAAAAAGGGGGGAGGGGGCTGAGGAGAGGAGAAGAGGTCTATACTATTTGATGTCGTCGAATACCAGTTTGGGTAGCCCCAGGGATACATCCAAGGCGACTCTAGGTAAACCTAAAGCTCCATTCAGAGAGGTGAATGACCCTTTGGTGCCAGTTCCTATAGAAGACATTTCAGCCGATGAGAACACTACCGACAGGGGTGGGCAGTCAAGCAGAGGAAGTAAAAGACTTACCACCAGTGAGGAATGCATGCCGACATTGACTACAGGGCATGATTTTATGGCATCTCTTTTCAACAGCGATCCGCGAGCAGCCTTTGACGCGCTCCACGTCAACGCTCTTCTTGTGCTGGAGGCAACAGAGGGTCTCCCAAGCTCAAGATTGATAGGCCCGCAGTGGTACCTCCCACCGGCTCACCTTTTGGCCTCTAACACTGCCGAGGGGGGGGAGGTCTTCGAGGTACCAAGACTGCATACGCCCATCACGGAGAGGCCGGCTATCGAGCTAGATATTATGAAGATAGAACGTGTGTTGAGGGCACAGTCGAGTGAAAAACTGGAACGGGTCATGCCGATGGAACTCTATGCTACTCTTAAAAAGTATTATAGAGCTCGTAATGTGGGGAAGCGGCATAGAGATTGAGCACAGAGAATAGCATTAGCGACGATGCAACTGCTGCACACACCTTGAAGTGAGTGAATTTTGTTAGGACTGATCGAAAGGTGCGAAGGGGGGAGTTTCCGCATTTTTAACCATTACTCAATAGAGATGAAATATGACGGTGTGGAAAACGTATAGAGCGGGCTGACGTCATTTTTCTATTCCGTTCATTATATTTTATGGGTCAGCGTTAGCTGCTTTAATCTGTTCAGTCAAACTACACCAAAAGACACAGGAACGTTTTCCATTCCTCTTTTTATTTTAAATGCATGCAATCATCATGAGCAAACTATCTTTTATAGCGAAAGACAGAGTAAGGCAGTGGAGAGGTGCATGCTAGGTTGTCTGAGCTACTACGACTACCAGAAAACCATAATAAGAACACCGATACCGAACGAAAACGAGATAGTCCACATCCGAGGCTTGCCGTAGTGTGGGCTTAGGAAATTGAGCGCCACTTGAGAAAATGGAAGCGCTACGCGTACAAGGCAATAACCTTTTTAGCTCCCATCCCGATGAAGCCGTCACTTTTTACCTAAAGGCTCTTGATCTTTACGATGAATACAGCAGGGCAGAGCCACAGCAAAAGTCATCTCTTGCTGCGGGAGCGGATGGCCCGCTGGTGTGCACCTTGGAAGAGTACACCAAGTGCGCCGGTAACGCGTTAACGTGCCTGCACAAGACTGGCCACATAGAGGAGTGCCTCGCGCTAGCCAATCGTGTCCTGCGCGTCAACCCCATCTTGGCGAAGGCCAGCGCCTTTATCGGGCGCTGCTTGCTTGCGCACCCCGAGCTTCAGCAATGCGCACGTTCCTCTAGTGCGTCCTTACCGGCCGGCGCGACGCCGTTTTTGTTTCTCTGCCGCTCCGTCCTTCAGCTTCCCGCGCTGGGGGAGTCGGTGCGCCCATACTTAGTAGCCGCGGTGGATCAACTACGGCGGCAATACGCCACGGGAAGGGAAGAACAGGGGGTAGGGCGTGAGGATTCTCGAGACGCTACTCAAGTGGTACGGCTCGTGGACATGGGCCATGGATGTGGTAGGGGTGTAGTCGCTGGCGAGAGCATCTTACCTTTTACATTGGTTAGCGACACACTGGATGCCTTCTCAGCTGCGCCGTATGAAGAGACAGGGGGAAAGGGTTGCTGTCTCCATTGCGGGCAATCCGTGGAGCGGCCTCAGGAGGGGTCCGAAGGGGAAGCGGGGTTTCCCATGCAAGCCAATCCTGTTAGTGCGTTCTGTTTCTGTAAAGGGTGTCAGATGGCGTACTATTGTTGCCAAAAGTGCGCGGATGCCCACAGAGAATGTCATGAACATTGGGAGTGTGATCGCTTGAAGAAGCTGAAGGAGGCCTCTGCCAAGATCACCGCCCACCAGCTGGATGCCCCGGAGGAGTTCTATGAGCTGGCGTTTCACTGCATTACCACCATCGCGGCCATGAAGGTGCGTCGTGAGGGTCATAACCGGGTCCTGCAGCTCGAGTCCCACGCTCAGGAGGTATCGCAAGCGCTGCACCCCATCGTATCTTTAGTGCACAGTCTTATGCCCGACGAAGACGCGACGCTCGTAGCCAATGTGATTGGGGTTTTGCGATGCAATTCACTTGAAGTGGTGGATCCGTCCGGTCTTGGGGTCGGCCAGGTGCTTCACTGCGCTAACCTGATATCGTTTTTTAACCACTCCTGTGCACCTAATTGTGCATTGGATACTAGGCGACCACGTCCGGGGATCGTGACGACACGCACCATAGCCAAGGGCGAGGAGCTGACCATCAGTTATATCCCTCAACTCTATTGGCCTGGCAAGCTTCGACAAGAGGCACTCATTGGGCGCTACTTCTTTACTTGTCGATGTCTGCGCTGCCTCGACGGTGATACCGACCCCTTTGAACGAGCGATATGTATGGAGCTGCCAGCCCCGCGGCACAGCAACCCAACTGAATATTTTCGCGGGAAGGTGCTGGCGACCTGCACAGAGATGCGTGGCCTTTCCATTGGCGAGATAACTGCAGATCACGTGTCTGAATTGCTCAAGCTATTGTGTGAAGTCAGAAAGGATTTGTTTGCCTTTCACTATCTCTGCCATGAGATTCGCAACACGCTTAGTTTCCTTTATGCTGTGCTAAACAAACCGCAAGAGTGTCTGAACAGCTGCTTGGAAGAGCTTTTGTTGTGGGAAAGCCTAATACCAGGGGCTCTTCCCATTAAGCAAATGAAGCTACAAAATGCGCTTAACTGTTTAATGCAACTTGGAAACGTGAAAAGTGGTGGTCATGGTGGTGATGCTACTACTCCCGTGCTGCTTGACTATATCGAAAGTCTTTCGTTGGCCTACGACGTAGCTGAGCTGGGTGAGTAAGGGTAGGGAATATCTTATAATCTAGAGATAAATTTTGTTGTCGTTTAAGTTAAAACATGTGAATTCAAGCAGATTTGATCTCCCTCGTAACCTATAAGGGGATAAGGTGCTTAAGTATTCCGTGATTCTGAAACTTGTAGCTGTGTTCCCCTCCCTCCCTGGGGGGCGGTCATCGTGTTGACCTCTGAAAGCATTTGTATAGGAAAGTACTTTGTTCCTCCGGTCCCTACTAATGATCTATTTTTTTCTTTTCTAGCGAGTTTTACTATTGACTCTAGGGGATGACTGAAGGGCAGGTAGCCGAAGACGCATATACTTTCCAATCCCTTCCCGTCAAGGTCGACTTCCACGGCACGACTGATGTGCGGGAGAATTTTAACGCGTACACCACCGTTGATACGCAGTCAGGGGAGCTGCGTAATAGTTTCCGTGGCCGAGCCCTTGTAGGCCTGAACATTGCGTTGCCGGAGAATTACAGCATCGCACTAGTGGACTTACCTCTGAGCAGCACGGACGAAATCTGTCCAGAGGGAAAGCTGAATAAGATTAGTCGGACGGAAGCCTATTCTGAGAGGCCCACGTTCGACACACCGTCGGAAGGCGCGTCTAGCTTTGTTTTGTCCGACCACATTCTAGTAAGGCAGGTCTCATCTCATTATATCCTGTGGGAACATGATAAGCGGATGGAAAAGGCTGAAATATTGAACCAATGGATCGAGCTTGCGCAGGCTATTCACAGCTGAAGGCACATACTATTGCGTTTCGTTCTAACAACACAATATAAGAGGAATTGTGACGGGAAAAGGTTACTGAGTATGGTGGCTACGCCGTCTTCAAGGGTGGCGATAATAATTCCAGTGGAAAGAATGAGTCCCTTTACGTGATGGGTTGGCTTTTGTGAGATACTTCAAGTGTTCCCCAACACTTGTACCACACCATAAGGAATCTCGATAACGTTATCTATCTTTTTTTTAAACCGTTTCCTGCTCTTTTGATTACTTTTTAAAATTTCGAAACCATATATTTGAATCCATTTATCCTTCTCCGTTTTTTTTTGAGACCCAAGAAGGACGGAAATTTTACCCATCCACTTTTAATTAGGGATGGCCGATGTATCAGATGGGGAGGATCTCAGGCAGGCTTTGACGTCTCGTGTGCCCTACTCCTTGCTCAGTGTCTCACTTCAACAGCGTTATAGCATGGCCGAGTACCATGACCGAGTGGCTAAGCATAGTATTCTCCACAATCATGCTTACTATCGACTTCCAGAATACGCGCGGGCAGGCCTTTCTGAGGCCGCATATTATACGCAAATGATCCAGTATGGAGGGGAAACCCTTCAACTTTATCCGTATGTGCATCAAAAGAGAATTCTTTTCTACACCAAAGAGACACAGCTGTCGTACTATGTGAAGATGCTCATGGAGCTTCTGAAGAAGGAGCAGAACTATGACCAGCTCCCAAACTTCACCGCTTTAGATATCCTTCGACTCCTGCGAATTGGTCGAAATCAATTTCTTAATATCACCAAGGAGGTGAGAAGTAAGTTGCGGTGGCACACAAATCGCAACTACATCACCAATCACCTTCCCGCAATGCTGGCGTCTTCTGTCGAGGTTCGACCCTTCTGGAGGGTCTTAGTGGTTGAACAGCCGACCTTCCTGGTATGGAAGGCATGCCACTTGCATACGGTGGAGGACTACACACTCTACCAACTGCTTCTTAGTAACGGGAGTGCGACGCAAGTATCGGCGGATTCGCTCCAAACCATGGGTATTGAGCGGAGTTTATTCCTTAGGGATGTGGTTTTTGCCTGTGAGTTGCCCAAGTCACCACTGCTGCGACTGTATCGGAAGGGCTTGGTTAGTTTTGACTTCAACGTTTCGCCAGATGATCGAATCGTTGTGCCCCCACTGGAGGATTTTGTGATGAATCGCACCTGTGATGATCCTCATGAGTTGTTGCTCTACCGCGTCATGTCCACCTCCGACGATCGAACCCCACTCCACCTTCTCGCACAACTGCTCATGCTGGATGTCGAGGACGTGTGTGCGGCAGCGCATGTTCTGGTTCGGCTGGGGCTGGCTCTTTTAAAGAGCAGTGCCGCGCCAGCAAGAACTTTGAAGCAGCTCAAATCGATTCATCCGACATGGGGCACCCAGGTGCAGGAGATGGTGCAGTTGTCCGCCAGCTCCAATGTACCCACAGATATGTTTACTTCTGGTGGATCGCCCATAGTCAGCCACGATCACCCACTTAAGCGCATCGCGTTGCTTTATGACGTGACTCTGACGGGATTTCTCATGACAAATGTCAGCCGGGATCCCGCGTTTAAGCGGCACGCCGTCACTCTGTTTGAGGTGGGTAAGATGCCCGATGAGTTGGTGAAGAGTTTTCTAGCCATTCTCGATGGCATTGATTTAGGCGAGGAGCGGGCGTTTGGCAGTGAGGTACTCAAGTACATCCGCTGTGTCTATTGTCTACGAGAGACGCTGAAGGTTCTCAGATCTATCAGAGGCCCCGAGGGTGCCGAAGGGGTTGATCTTTTAAAGATTGAGTCCCTTAACGAGCTGGAGGCAACTACCAGATATTCTGTTCTTGGAAGAAATTATTGGTGCTACATTACCATGGATCCGTTGGCCAATGTACCTCTCATAGATATTGAGCTGAGCTGTGTGTATGGGAGCACCGCCAGCCTCATGGCGTCACCATGGCTACTTCTCTATTTGCACGCGAAGACGCGGCGTGGACCACCGAGTCTTTTCATTCCCTTTGGTTCCTTTGTGCAGTATTGGCCACCTTTGTTTGATCAAGACAAGCAAAATGGTGACTCGGATAGAGGGCAGTCAGCATTTTGCGGCACCCATAGTACTGCTGATGGCAATAGTTCCTCGGGTGGGAGCGACAGTCGAGCTGACTTCGTAGTTGGAAGAGCCACAAAGCTACGTGTGCAACCAATCGCTCTGGACTCGGAGGCCTCATATGTTGACCTCGATACCTCCCTGCCTCTTGTTAATGAAATGGCGCTTGTGTCGCCAGTTCTGGTGCAATGTGCTGTGTCAGTGCCTTTGGTGTGCAAGCGCGACGGTTCTGTATCAGAGATGGCATCTTACTACTTCAGAGAAGTCGAATTTCCCTTTACCGCCACTCGCGAGCAAGTCATAAAACTCAGCACAAAAGCGATTGCTGTCAAAAAAGGCACTGCTAATGAGCGTGAAAATGTGGAGGCAAGTGCGCAGACACTGTTTGTGGATGAAAGGGATGACCTCTATGCGACGCTGCAGAGTTGTGTTCAGGCGCTTCACCTGGAGCACTCCTTGGGTTACATCACTTGCTGTATTGGTTTCTATGCTAATTATTCTCCCGAGTCAGCGGAGCCCATCACGCACCGGGACTCGATGCAGAGCCAGCCGCATGGAACGGACCATGACGATGGAGCGGTCCTATTTGCAAGCGAAGAGCTCGCACCAGCCCAGGGACTCAGCTGGGTATGCACTCTGGACACAGTGCACGTGGTGGGGATAGGATTTGGGGTTCCTTTGATGAGCTTGGAGTGCTGTTTGTGCATATTACCGGGCCTCCCTGCTCTACTATCGGAAGAGTCAACTGAGAAGCACAATGCTGCGATGCGAGGTTGTGTGGAAGAGTTTAGCCTCTTTATGGAACAACATTCGTCGCTGACACGCCCTGTGTACGAGAAATTACCTATCCAATCCGTTTCTACTGCTGGACCCAAGGCACAGTTGCATTTACGGCAAGTGTGCAGGCAGGCTGGTGCCTTGCCATTCCCTCGGACCTTCCTTTTTTTTGATGGGACGATTTTGCGTACTGTGGACGATGCAGACCCGTTATCCGATCTGTTGTAAAAAAAACACGCTCTAGGGGACTCTGTTTTTTTTTCATCCTCATTGTATGGCTATTGTGTTTTTGATCAAAGGTTAAGGACGTCAATTAAACCCCATTCTTGTGTTTTGGGTATGCTTTCGTTTTTTTTTTTTTGCTACAACTACAAAGATGAGATGGGTGGACGGTTTCAGTGTTAAAACAAAAAACGCAACATGATATGGATTCTGGGTATAATTGATGATTACAAAGGGAGAGATTAGAGGACGACACGTTTCTTTTAAACGCATCAAAGTTTCGTTCCGTTTTGAATGGTTTCATTTTTTTTAATCGAAAAAGTACTCCAAAACGCAAAGCCTAACTTGATAAAAGTTAGGTGGTGAGCCTGAACAATCACATAGTTATCATTATCTAAAAGATTCAACCAATCTTAAAGAAACAGGTTATGTCGCTAAATATTCAAGCATATACGAACTGCGCACTAAAAGAGCGGGTGAACCTTAAAGTTGAGTGTATAGCCTCCGTGCTAAACTTTCTTTTAGTGGGCACTGCTGACGGCAAATTGGTGATCTATGAGACTCAAGCAATCAACCAGGAGGAATGGAATGCACGGATTCTTTGCACACATATTAGTAAGCGCCGAAAGCCGATTCGCTCGTTAACCCCGTTACGGCATGCTGGAGTGGTGCTGGCTATATGCGGTACAGACACTATCGTAGTATATGCTTTGCCAGCTATGACTAGTCAGTACCGAATTAATACCGCCGCCACCGACGACCTCACGCCAGAGCTGTCAGTTTTAAGGCTATCGAAGGATATCGTAACTTTGAGTGTCAAGAAGTTTAAGAGTGTCTTTACAGTAGCTGTTTTACACCGTCATCAGCTGTCTTTATATGAATTCCTTGAGGAATCCAAGACCCTCTCTCTCGTGAAGGAAGGACCGAGCTTTACAGATAAGGCTCACACCGTAGTGTGGGCAGGGAAGTACACTCTGTTTATAGGCTTCCGAAAAGACTACCGGCTGTACAACTTGGCAATGGATAGTATTGTGGATCACTTGTATGCCTCCGGTAAGGCTCAGACACCCTCTCTTCTATCCATGCACCCGGTACCAGAGGTTCTAGTTACCACGGAGGAAGCGCGGCTGCAACGCGCCTTGCCAGACGGCAGCCCGGTACCGGGCGACTCTTCCGTTTTCTGCGGGTCCCCACCCACTGTTGTCGTGTATGATCATCCGTATCTATTGTGTGCGTACCAGCACAGCGAGCCTCGGTTGGAGGTGTATCTGCCACTGATTACCAACCTCCCATTACCACAGCGCCCACCGACGGTGTCGTGCCAGGTGCTTCCCGTCACGCCTATCCATATGCTCCAACGACACGTCGTGGACCTCGACCAACACTTGCCAACGACGGAGCGAGGCCCTGCCGACGAGGAATATCGAGAAAATCGAGACTGCATCTGGTTTCTAGGCCCCAGCAACTACATCCATCTCCTCGTGCGGCAGCCGGTGAGTTGCGGTATCGAGGCGTGCTGCAACAACGGCCTCCTCTCTGTCGGTACAATTCTTTGCCAGCTATGCTGTAACGAAGTTGACGCTCAGGTACGACAGAGGGCCTTGATGCAGCATGCTGTCCAAGAGTTCTTTTTAGGCAACCACGCAGCAGCACTTCAGGCCATGGCGCAGTCCACAACAGAGCCGCACTATGCGATGTTGCTGTACCCAGACTTACTTCCCCAGGCACTGCGGACGCAGTTCCTTCAAGCAATTGACAGGGATGTGCGTCTGCAGTTGGAGCATGGGCTAGAGTCGAATCCGTGTGAGAGAAGCACTAACGAAGCGCTTCGGTCTCTGGTGGGATTTTTGGCTCCACTGAGACCGCAATGGGTGCGGAAGACTCGTTCCTCTGTATCTGCCACAAATGTAGCGACCGATGCTGCTGATGTTGTAAAAGGGTTAGACACATGTCTTCTGAAAGCTTACACACTCTTAGGAATGGAGGAAGCATTGATAGACATGTTGCAGCAACCTAACTATTGCGATTTAGAGGATGGGGAGGGTTTTCTCATCACTCGACACATGTGGGTGCCCATGGCGGTCTGGTGGAAGGGACTTGGGAAGCATGCTCAGGCCCTCATGCAGCTACAAGAACTTTGCGTGGATCACCCTTCTTCTATTCCCGGCCTCTCCCAGCCTCTGTCCTGGGATGTTTTCTGTGCCTTGAGGTGTATCTGTATTGAGGGTGGGGCTGCTCTATCTGAAGGGTTTCAGCCTGGCGGTTTCTTGGTCAAGCAACTAGAGCATGCTCCTGGAGCTGGCGCAAAAGTGGTTGAAAAGGTTGTAGTTGCCATAACGCTAGCCAAGTATATCAGCAAATTATCCTTGGATCCGCTTAACGGGGAATCGGACCTGATCAGGACATACATCCCGTGGCTCCTACGTAATATTCCGACTACACTTTCTCTAGGTGCATTTTTATCAAGTTGTAATAGAGAGTATTACCACGAGGCACTTCGGATTATTCAATCGAAAGAGACGCTCAACTGCCCTGGGATCATTCACCCAGTGCTTCCCACGGTCGATTTTCTGAACGTTTTGATGAATGATGCATCTTTTCCTACTGCCGGCGACATTGCTGAACTTCACACAACTTATTGGCAAAGCTTGGCCCTGCTGGTGTTTGGTGGGGCAGTTGATACAGATACCATGTCCATTGCAGTGCGACGAGAGCACCTAGACGCATTTCTGCTGCATTCTCCATTCGTAGATTTTTCAGCAGCTTGCGAGTTCTTCGAGAATCCAGAAATTAAGGCGAGTAGCCGTCCCGAGCGGGCGGTTGTGTATTCTCGTATGAATGATCATGAGCGCGCAATGGATATGTATTTAAATGAGGGTGGACGCTCCCTTGAAGAAGCAGAAGCATACGCCGCACGCGTAGAGCCAGAGTCACGTGGCGACGTGTTTGAAGTACTGCTAAAGAGGTTAATGCAGCCCCCGGAGGGACCTCCACGCATGGAAGAGGTACTGCGACTGTTGCAGACTAGTAAGGGCATGAATGCTCTCTCCACGCTGTCCATGTTGCCGGATTGCATGCCGCTTAGTGAGTTGGGTCCTTTTTTGATCCAGTCACTGAACAGTTCGGCCGCCGAAGAGCAGCAGGAAGAAATTTATTTAGCAATGCTAACCGCCCAGAAGGCAAAACTGCAGCAGACGCTCCTGGACGAGCAGTCCAAATTCATTAAGGCGGTTGAGGGGACTCTCTGCGGGGTTTGCCACAAAAGGATATACGCCGAACAGTCGTTTGTGTGCTACCCCAATCGTGTTATTGCTCACGAGGGCTGCATTGATGACGAGCATATTTGCCCCGTTACGCATGTTGATTTTCGCAAAGATATTCTTTCTTTGATGCACAGTATATAGCTACGCGATGCTAGCAATCCTGTGGGGCGAAGATGATTGTGTGGGGTTGCTGTTTTTTCCAAGACAACACATTCAATCTTGGGGATGCAAAATAAAAAAACACCTTTTGGGACACGAGCGAATGTTAATGATCCATTGTGTGAGATCATTCTCTCATTGATTGTGGTACCCTTGGAAAAGTTTTTCCATGACGCATCCCATTAGCCGTGCCAGATGTCAACTTTGTGGTTCATTTCTTTTGTCTGTGTGCGTGTATAAAAGGCGCCATGGAGACTCAGTTCGTTTTTGTCAAAGTATTTGGTCCTCGATATGGCGTAGAAGTGCTCGCTATCACTGCTGATACGTGTGATTGGATGTATTTATAGCACCCATCCGGTTGGAACCTCTGATGCTATCTTTATCCCACTTTTTTTCCTTTTAAAAAGGTCTCCTGTGTAGCTCTTTCTCTGGAGAAAGTAAAACCCATTTACTGAAATTGTTTGTATTCTGCATTTTGGATCAGAAGATAGGTGCGTTTTGAATTTACATGACTATATGAACCACGCCTGTAAACAAAAAACGATATCTCTTGGGTTGGCTCCGTGGCTGTTGAGTTTCACATTTTTCTTCCTCGCTTTATTCGTATCCTATAGCTCCAGATGATTAGCCCTCTGGATGGTCTGGTAAGGTCCATTGTTTTTCCCCGTCCAAAAAACTCCACATATACGGCATCGACCCATTCCAACGCTCTTTTGCACATTCCTTGTGTAGACTGGAACAATCAAAATGCAATAGGCTCATATACCTACGGTTACTTATTCACCCAGCCTTCTGCTACTCACCTCCTTATTTACGCGCACCCCAACGCAGTGGACATCGGCATGATCTACAACGAAATGAGGGAGCTCAGCGAGGAGGCTCAGATCGATGTGTTACTATTTGAGTATTCCGGGTACGGTCTCACGCACAGCGAGGTGTCGGAGGAGAGCATGAATCGTGATATGCTGGCCGCTTATTGCTTTGCCAGGGATCACCTTCACGTGCCCCCCGATCGTGTCGTGCTTTGCGGGCGATCCATCGGGGCTGCAGTGGTGGTGCGATTGTCTGCAGGCCTTTCGAATGGCCAAACCCCATCATTGGTTATTCTACAGTGTCCGTTCACTTCGCTTAGCGAGTGTATCCAGGAATTTTCGCAAAACGTCGTTTCTATCGCTAACTTCCTTGGGTATAACTGGTTTAGAACCATCGATGTGATCGCAGACGTGAAATCCCCAGTTGTACTGCATCACGGAACCCACGACACCACCGTCCCCATCTCTCACACCTACGCGCTGAAGGACAAGCGCCGCATGGCGACACGTCCGTGCGTCACTTACCTTTACCTGGACGAGGATAGGGGCCACAACAATCTCAAGCGTTCCACTCTGATCCAAATTCTCCGTGAAAGGATCCCAATATTAGAACTCAGTCCCCTAAAGGCCAAGTGGCCTTCTTTTGCGGTGGCTCACCCATCCGTCTGCAGTCTTCTCTTTCCGCCTGGTATCACTAAGTTAGATGAAGTCTGCGCCAGATGGAAGGAACTTTTCAACTTGGCGGATACACTGCAATCCAGCGAGTCCTGGTTCGTTCTCCTCACAGCGAGTGTGTGCGTGTTCGCAGCGAGGGCTGCTCGCGAGTGGCAGGTTTACTCAGACCTTATTAAGCGGAATTCGCGCAATAGCAGCCTCATATCACGCTGCTCGAAAACCGACTTTCTGATTCGATGCATGACGAGCTGGTGTAACCCTCTCGGTGTCTATATCCCGATCGCGGGACACTCGGGATGCTCTGAGGCGCTTGTATTCGGATGCAGCGTGCCACCCGGCCGTTGGTCTTCGTTTGATGTGGCATGGGACTTCATCTCCCACGATGTATCAAACGTCCTGTTCATGGTAGCCGAATTCAAGCCAACTGCTGGGCTGCTCAAGGCCATGGGTATGGTCCTTTCGTCCGCACCGGACCTTCTGGAGGTACCCAGGGATGAACTACCTAGTTTCATCCACCCGGACCTTGTGGGGAACATTCAAATCGAGTGCGAGCGCATTGTCGCCTTCATGTCCCGCAGTATAGCTACATCTTTTCACTCCCTCTTTTGTGACTTTGAAAAAAGTAGTGTGACACTCATGAGCGCCAAAGCCAGCTGTCTGCCTGATACATCATTCGATCACGTGTCGTACAAGGAGCTTAGTGAGTGGCTGAGTCCTTATGTGGAGCAGCCTCAACAGATGTCGTCCATCGCGGCCGAGATCCCATGGGATTACTATTTATTCAAGGCACGCGTACTGATGAGTCGATACAGACTCCATGTGGACATGGACTGGAGGGAACTGGAGGATTTCCTTCAGGCAGGTTTGGTAGTAGCCCAGATTTATGCCTGCTTTTGCAGGTATTTTGCCCTCTCGACTAAGTGCTCTTGCGAGCCTTACCCTTAAGGCTATACTCTACGGGGAGTGGATACATGATCTATGTTTTAGCTCGAAGGCAATTCCATGATACACAGCAAGCTGAGTACCTCACGAAGACAACATGGGGCGCTTAATGATATATCCTGTTCAAAAGTATTATAAATATATTTCTTTTTTATGGTACACTATGTTTTTCTGTATGCATTGCTGATATTGCCATATCTTTATATTTTTGAGGGTAATTGTTTTCATTTCATAATAGAAATGAGATCCAGCACAAAAAGTCTTCCGCCCTAGTGTCACACTTCAAGGGTGGACAAAAAGCAAAGTGAGGACACATTGATTGGCAATCTGAATTCCTCCGTAAGTCAAGCCGTGGTGACATGACGGGCGGATAATTTGGCACATTGTTGTTTTTTGTACTCCCTTTTCCCTCCGGCTTCTTGGAGGCCAGGACTAACTTTTGATGAAGGAATTAAAACAACAACACCAGCGTGGGTGCTCATCGTCATAGCTTTAGATTCAAGATATTCTAGAAAAGGAAGGGAGAAGAGGGGAGAGGGGGGGGGAGATACGATTTGGTTATCCACTAGTAATGTCTACGACACCCCTATCGCAGCCATCCTCCATTAGCTCAATGTGCAGTTCCTTTAGTTCTTTTGATGGCAGCAGCACTGAGCGCAAAAGAAAGCTTTTGAGCTTGCTAACGCAGCCTCGTGAAAATGGTGGCTATGGCGGACGTATAAACTATCACGAGTTTTCTTTGTTGGGGCACTCTCTCAACTGGACTCGTGAGGTGATAGAAGACTGTTGGTATGATGTACTGCGTGGTGTTCCCACTCTGGAGGCTACGGATATGCAGCACGTGGCTGATGTTGTGTGCGACTACTGCTCTCCCTCTACTTTAGTGTCCTCGATGACTCCGCCTGTACGCCCTGACCTGGCGAAAACGGAGCTGGTCAGAGGACTTCCGAAAAGTGCGGATTCTTCACAGTCCGGCAAGCCGGCTGTCGGTTTAGATTCCCCGGCGCCTCCAGTTTTGGTTCACGCGGCAGCAGGGGTGCGGCCTCGTTCATGCACAAGAACTTGTTGTAGTGGGAATACGAACAGGAGAACCCCATCGGCCCAGAGTGATAAAGAAAGGTGCAGCATTACAAGTGGGCTCCCAAAACCCATAAGGAGGTCCAGTAAATTGGCGCTGCGCGGTAACCAGTCACCAGGATGCAGGCGTTACGCTGTGCAAACCGCCTCAAGCAAACTTAAACTGCGGACACGGAGTCCGTCACTAGCAGCGAGCGGCAATGTTGGTGCAGCCCCCCGCCAGCCAACCCCTAGAAGAAACCAACCGTCACCGCGAACAGGTACCCCTAAGCATAGTGCGGTATTCGACCGTCTCTATGAACATGGGAAGAAGTTCCAATTGGAAAGGAAAGCATGGACTAAACCGCTAGAGGAGATGCCTTCCTTCAAGCCAAGCATCACGCCTTGCCGTGGCGGGCGCCACACCAAAGAGGAAAATGCTGATGCGCCCCACTACCACAAGCTCACTTGCTCCCACTGCGCCAAACTGATGCAGCAGCCGGACCGACACCATGACCCTCTGGATGACACGCCAGCCACGGCACGTGTTGATTTCCGTGCCCCCCCGGGGCCCTCGTGCTTTGTCCCGCCGGGTTACGTTGAGGGGGTCGCAAGGCTGCGACGCGGTGTTGCGGCCCGGCAATTGAATGACTTTGTGGCCGGACTACGCCAGGATTCTTGCTCCTACCCTTTCAGGGACGGCTCTAGTTCTGCCGCTATCCAGTGTCTTGAGGCGCCCATTCTGAGGCTCCCACTCTACACTATAGAAAAGGGTGCGAAAGAATCTGTAGATGTGCGTCTTGCATCGCACGACGACAAGATATCGGGTCGCTCCAACGACGCATACAACGACGGAAGGGTATCATTGGCGACACCTACCCGGCCTCGAAGTTTTTCAGCATCATCTTCCCACGCAAGTTATTTCGAGCGCTTCAAAACATATTAAAAACGTTTGAATCGTTGAAAGTCGCATATCGATGTCTCAGCGTGGTGGAGGACACTTTGCTGCCATGCTTCTTCAATTCTCTTCCTTTTTTTTTTCCGAGTGCTCAATCTTATCAATGCTCTATTTAGACGACCAAGAAAAAAAAGTAAAAAAATAGAAAAGTATCGGTACATGTCAGAAAAGCACGGGGACAAGGTTCCTCCTCCTCCACCCCATACTTGTTATAGAGCTATTAAAGTATAAACCGCGATAACAAAATTGGAGGGGCAGTTACTTCCAACAAAACGGCCATTTTCAAATGCGCTAACACTCTGAATGTTTATACAAAAAAAAATTCACGATACCAACCATATGGGAAAAAACTTCTTTCGTTTTATTTCGTTTAATTTACTTTCGTCTTTTTGATTATCTGTGCTGATCTTGATATCTGGCACATAATTCGTTGAATCCAGGAACTATGCCATTTGAGGTAAGCTATCCATCTGATAATGCCCCCAGACATGAAGGAGAGCCTTTTTATGCATTACATCAATACAAGCTGAAGGTGGACAATGAACCCTCCTTGAGCATCCTCGTACGGGCATTCCCCACATTGCCACCCTCTGATGCTGTCGGGCTGCTCAGTGGCTTTGATTCCACGGGGCTAACGGTGTGGAATGGGTCCCTTGCCTTGGTGGAATGGTTGGTACGCGAACCTGCAGTGCTCCATAGTGCTCTTTGTCGTCCGCATCGCTCAACATCTTTTAACTTCAGGGTGACTTTCGTGGATCTGGGGTGTGGATGTGGCATTCTCTCGGTGGCGTTGTGGCACATCATCCGCAATGAAATGAAGCGCCAGGTCGACCCAACCGTCACCGCACGCATTATCGCTACGGATGGAAACGAGGAATGTGTTGCCTTGTGCGCTCGAAATTTACAGGAGCAATGCCGGCCTGATACCTCTTTACCACCATCATGTTGTGCGTGGCATGGGGTACATGCTGAGGCAAGTGTATTGAATTGGGGTGATGATTCAACTGATTTCTCCAAGTTGATCGAAAGTTGTGACCGTATTGTGATTCTTTCCGCAGAGGTTATTTACAGCTCCGAAGCGATTCCGCTGCTGATATCCACCGTCTGCTCCTTGCGCAGGGCTTTTCAGGCGGGGACGCTAAATTCCACCCCAGGTGTAAGGGCGAGCGACACCGAGCCTACTGAGTGCCCTCAGTTGCAGTGGTGGCTGCTATACACGCCACGCAGTCTCAGCGTCTCAAGCAACAAAGCCATTTATGAGGCCTTGGTGGCGGCTCTCGCGGCTCAGACCTCTTGGACGTTTCAGCAAATCGAAGCGCCTGCGGGGTCTCTTCATTGTGGATTTGAGAGCAACACCTTGCCAGAGGAGCTGCCCTGGTCATTAAAGGGGTGTATTTTTGTTGTCAATCTGAATTAAAACTAAAACGAAAAACGAGAGTAATTTTGAACCTGTTGAATTGAGCCAAGTAATGTTTTAGGCCGCGAATCACTTTTCCAAGTTGCGTTTACCCGGTCCACCTCTTTCGGCAGGATCTTAGTTGATAAAAAGGTTGACAAGAGTGGGGTTTGAACCCACGCCTCCAGGGGAGATCACGACCTGAACGTGACGTCTTAGACCACTCGACCATCTTGCCTCGTTGGGCGCTAGAAGTAGTCGATCCCGTAGAAATAAGACTACACCGAGGATGGTGATGACGCACCGCCTGCGTTTACCAAAACTCGATCAGCGCGACTGCCTGCAGGCCTCTTAGCCATGAGGTCATGAAATAAAAAATATGAGCGTGAACATATCAATAGTATTTGCACCAATGAGTGGAATGAATAATAAAGTGAGCAGAAGCACTGCCTCAAGCCTCTTTTTTCAGCTTTGAGATGGTTTGCTTGCTCGAGATGGGGGTGCATTATTCATCGTCACTATAAACAAGTTAATCAGTCCGATCGTAGGCAAACTTTTATGAAGCCAATCCATAGCTGTGGAGGGAAGTGCCGCGATCTTTTTTTGGCGGTGTTGCTAGTTCTAATGCTAGATGCTCTGTTTCATAAGGATAATATTTTCTAATTAGCACACAAAATATAT
>HF955071.1:392611-428690 GCA_000582765.1 Phytomonas sp. EM1 | reverse complement strand
GACATGAGTATCATAGTGATTCGAGGGAGTCGTTCCTCTCTAGTTCAGATGAAGTAAACGAAGGTGGTTTAGTTGCAGCTGAAATCGGCTACCTTGTTGGTGAAATTTATACTTCACTAACAGGTGCGTATTGTGTTAGTGGTGCAGGTAAGCTACAGCTTGCAGTTACTGGTTGCATTTTACGTGAGCTTGGATGCAAGGTGTGGGATCTTGGAATGCCCCTGGACTACAAAATCTCTATGTTAGGCTGTGTGGAAATTCAAAGGGATCAATGGACTCAAATGGTAAAGCATTTTAGAGAATACAGTGTGCTAGATAAGGAAAAGTCCAAAGAATTTCTTCTAGAGCTTCAAAAGGGTAAAAACGTGGGCGAAATTCTGAATGGTAGTGTCAAACATTCTTACAAAAAAAACGGCATAGTAAAATAGTAATAGGAACAAGTTTTAAGCAAAAATTACTTGAATACTGTTTGCTTTAAAGTTCTTTGTCTGCTTTAGTATTAATGCACGCACACAACTTCAAAAAAAATCGTTTGGGATTAGGTATATGATTGTTTCGTACCTCCTATCCAAAAGGATACATATGCATATATATTATAGTACCTTCCCAGAAAAAAAATGCATCACTTGAATTTTGTAAATTTACACTCATAAACTTTCCACTTTGTGTGTCATTTTTTTTATTTCACTTCTAAATCAGTTAGGTAAAATGTCAGTCCCTCCTCGCACTGGGATCATTGTAGGCTTCAACAAGGGTCACGTGACAACTCCACGGGCCCGTCAGCCTTCTTCAAATGACCGTTACGCTGTACCTCACAAAAAGCTTCGGGCTGTGAAAGCTATTGTTGCTGATCTTGTTGGCCACTCTCCATTAGAAAGGCGTGTGCAGGAGCTCCTTCGTGTCGGCAAGGAAAAGCGTGCACTAAAGTTGTGTAAAAAGCGTCTTGGAGATTTTACTTCGGCGAAGAAAAAGCGATCCAAGATGGAGGAAGTACTGCGCAATATTTCGAAGAGGGCTCACTGATATTTTTTACTCACAGTTTTTTATTATTATTGAAAAGACAAAGAATTACACTTTATTTAGGGTGAGTTTTTTTTTGTATTCTTAATATTTAATTTTACAAATGAGTAATTGCACTTTATTTATATTTCTTTTTCTTTTATATATATTATTAAAAAAAGTAATAAGCAAATTTTCACTAAAAATACACACATAGTACATATATGAAATAGGAACGATGTCAAAAGAGAATAAAAAGTCATTAATTCAACGTGATTCGTTGTCTGAAGCTGAAAAATGGCATCTTATCATTGATAATTCACTGAAATTCTTAAGTCTAGGCCTAATATGTGGTGGCGCATCTTCTCTATTGATATTTCGTTCGCTTACTGCAAGAGCTGCTACTACAGCATTTGGTGCTGGATTTGGTTTAGGCAAATCGTATGTCGATACCAAATTTATACTGGGCCATGATATTCCTGCGGAGGCGATGTGGACTGCTCAGGTTGTGCCTCTTAAAAGTGATAAGGGATCAATCGAATGAAGGCCTTGTGTGTTTTTAACATTATATAAGTGTCCGCACTATCATAAGCTTGAACATATTTCTATATACATATATATTGCCACTAATCGAATATTTTTATGCACGAAGGTTGAGGTTGATTATCATAGTTTTTGTTTAATTATAATGTCTATTGTATTTTTTTACAAAATATCGAAGTTCGGTTTGATGTGTGTTTCTGAGCGTAGACAAAAAAATATAAATATGATCACTAGGAATATAATCACATGAAAATAAAATTTTATTTGTTTGACATCATCATGAAACAAATACAACATAAGTGTGCTTTACATCACTACTTTTTCAATTTTTTATTTTACTAATAGGATCACCACGCTGTCTAGCTCCATGTCTTATAAAATTTCAATTTCTCAAAATGGGAGTTTTTGCTGTGGATCAACTTTTCTTGGCTGCCTTTCTGGATCCGCGCAGTGCACATTCTCTTATGTTCGTCCAAACGCTAACGGAGACTCATTTGATTCAGTAAGACCTGATTGTATAACTTTCAGTCGTTATACGTCCTCTCGTTCTGCGCGTGGAACGAATAAAAAGGGCACATATATAAATAAAAAAGATTACAAAGCTGGTGACCATGTTGCTCTTTGTTATAATAGATCAGACTCGTTTTTTTCTATTTTAGTTCTCCGTTGTGACACTTGGTCGGTGCAGTGGGCTGTCGCCCCTCTACCAGAGTCGATGCAAATATTGAAAATAGAGCTTTTAGATGCACATCTTTTGTGTGGTCTTGCCTCAACGAACTGCAACGAGCATCGTCTGTTCCTTGGATCTCGTCTTGATTGCAAATATGTCACTGGAAAGACAAACCGCTCGCTTCGTCACTTTATCGCCCAACCCCGTTTCCTTAAGCTAGGGATCGAAGCTGAGAAGATTATCACAATTGCAGCTACCAGTCCAAATTCTATTATTGCATTAACCGAGCTGTGTTCGCTTTACCTCATCAAGATCGAATTTGACTTCAATGGGCAAGAGCTCAATTGGACTATTTCTGAGAAACTCGTTATCACTGAAAAAATAAAATGTGTACCAAAAGAAGCAGAAATGATTTTCTCGACGAATGGCGAATCTAATACATTGGTAGTCTACTCCCAGGAATCTTCAACTTTAAATACAATATCTTTCTCCACTGATTATGAAAATCTAAGTGGTACAGTCAGCCAAATAACCGTTCCTCATAACTTTCGGTTACGGCGGGTTGAATTTGTTGGCTCTTATTACTTTGTTATGACGTTGGAGGAGTGTTCCTCTCATAAGCCAGCTTTTCAGTTTGTTAGCTTCTTTACTTCCGGTGAGGGCACACACGAGTTCGTGCAGCATGAAGTGCTACCGCTAAAAAAGGTTCCAGTTGCTTCTTACTTTAACACTGAGACCGAAGAGCATGTTATTGTTTGCGTAAACATGGCGAGTTGGAGTCCCATTTTAGAGCAGGATCTGAATACTGATTTATTGGTACAGAGCAAATTTACTTTTCTCAACGGCCCGTATTCCTCAAAAGCTGTAACCGCGGCAATTTGGAAACCTTTTCACACTGCTCGTGGTACTGATCAAGTTTTGACGAGTTTCGAATATGCTGAGGATGACATAAACGCCATTCAAAGTTTAATAGCTCCCAAAGACACTAATCCTGCTTCTTCATTGCGACTTTTTTATGCTCTTCTCAATTCAACTGTAAAGGGCAGCTCCGAGGTTGCAGTCTTCTGTGTGGATACACTAGGATACATTCACAATCGTCTGGTAAAGCAGTTTCATAACGCGACGCAAGGGCTTCAACAGCTGCTTTCTACCCGTCATCCGATTAAACATCCTTTTCTGCTCTCTTGGAATCCTCGTCACCTTCGTCGTGCACTTCGTTTACTCGGCCAAGAACAAGTAGATGCATTGTTTCATGATATAGCAGAAGTTATGCGTAGTTCTGTATCAGGGTCTATTTTTGAAGCGTCACGATATGGTGAAATATCAACCGCAGGATGCAGTATTGCAATGCATATTATCACACTCTCTAAGCAAATGGGTGTGGTTCTTGATCCCAAAGACACGGAAATTTTGGCAGCCTTGTTTCGGTCCTCTCGTGAGATTAGCCACGAGTGTCTTGCTTATTTATCTCGCATGAAACTTATCCTTGAAAGCTGTATCCAACAGCGGCGGATAAATAACCTCCTTTACATTGGACAGGGGAGAATTACTGAAATTCCGGAAAATGAGGAGGCTAATTCTGCACAGGGTGCAGAGTTTTTCCCTGTTTCCAACTATTTTCACTCGAACCAAGCACTTCAGACGAAGTACGACATGAACTCGTGGGCAGATATTTTGCAGACGCATATGTCGCATCACATTCAGGTAGCGGAGTCTGCAATGCAGTATATCACGGATGCGTACGATTTCAACTTAACTAGCAAGGATAAAGTTCTAAGTGATTGGCAGTTTTTAGGACGAGAACCAAATTTAGATTCAACCTTCAATCGATTTGAGTCTACCCTTATGGGAACTGCTTTTCAGGAGAAAAGGGAATGACAGGTGATACATAAAAATTTGTAAAACATCTTAAGACGCTTAACAGTAAGTAAGAATACTTATAGTAACGGAAAGCAGTTTTTTTCTTCAACTCAATCTTAATGTTTAAGATAATAAATAACGATGACTTTATATTTTTAAATCCTTTCTTTTTCCGTTCATTTCTCCACATTTATCGTTTGATACTTCTTAACTCAGTTATATCATTTTTCGAGGGGTTTACCGTTAATTGACTTAGTATTTATTTTAGGATAAAATAAATCCGAAAATTTCCCCATGGCTAATAACGACGAATGGAAAGGAGCGAGATTCAGAGATGCAGAGGACCATTCTGAAGAAACTAACGCACTTTTGGAAAGAGTGAATTCAGCCTCAATAGCTGAGCTTTTGAAAACCTCCGGTAAGACTGTTGATGAATTTGTCGACGAAATTTTGGCGCTAGAGAAAAAATGCCGCCTTGGGGAGGACGTTGCCTCTACGCGAAGGCTTGCAGTTGAGGCGCTGCGCATACACCGTGTGCAGAAGGATGTGGGAAAAATGCTCACTTTACTCGACACCCTAATGAAAAGACGAGCTCAAACGAAGCAGGTGCAAAGTGCTATGATTGCCGAGTGTGCTGTGGTCCTCCATGATGGTTCTCTTGAACCTGAGAAGGAAGAGGATGTCCTTGAACGTCTAGCACATGTTACCGATAACAAAATACACGTCGAGTTGGAGCATACTCGTTTCACTATTGAGCTCGCGAAGCTCCACGAGGCGCGTGGTCTCAAGCGTTCCGCGTGCGACATGCTATCAGCTTTACATGTCGAAACGATTACGAATATGCCACGTCTAGAGAAGCTGGATGCGCTAAACCGGCAGATTCGCCTTTGTCTTGAGTTGGAGGATTATGAGCATACCCCTCTTGTTTCGCGAAAGATTAATCATTCCGCGCTACGTCGGGAGGAGGCCATGGAACAGAAATTGGTTTATTTTTCACTTATGCGCCAATACTATGCGAAGAAAGGTTCCTATTTTAATTTAGGGCGTTGCTGGTATGAAACTTACCTCACTCTTACTGACGCCAAACAAAAGCTTGAAGCCTTAAGTAACATGTTGGTGCACTACCTCATTTCGGAGCATTCAACTGTGAAGGAAATTGAGGACATGGCCGAATGCACGGCATTTTCTCCCGCCACGAAAATGCGAGACCGAGTAACCGCACTCTCAGAAATATCCGAAACACTCAAAAGTAATTTAGAGGATTTACCAAATTTGTATCTTCTCCTTAAACGGTTCAACAGCATTGACGTGATCAGGGAGAGAATTAAAAAGGAAGTGGATGAGATATGCGCCACGCATCCAGAGCTGAAAGACTACCCAGAGCGCCAAGAGTTGCTTCTCAATCGATCTAGCGAGCATGATTTGATGGTTATCTCACGTTTCTATACCCGCATTCCTCTCTCACGGCTTTCAGAGCTGGTCGGACTCTCACAATCACATACCGAGTCGTTTATCATGTCGATGGTGTCTAACAAGACGCTTTACGCTAAGATAGATCGCGTGGATGGACTTGTGGTGTTTGAACCGCCCCAAAATACAACTGAAGTGATGGCATCGTGGAATGAGGCGGTGGAGCGCAGTGTTGCACTTCTAGATAAGGCGTCACATCTCATAACCAAAGAACGGATGCTGCATAATTTACCCAAATATACTGCGAGTTAGTTACTCTAACTGGAGAAAGGATTTGCCGAAACTGATGATAGTGTTTTTTTTGTCGCTTTTTTTTCCTCTTTTTGAGTTCATGGGATCACTTTTAAAAAATGAGAAACTGGTATGCTATAGGATATGTACAACATTAATGAATGGTTATGAGTAGTATTGTATTAAGGGGCCTATTTCAAGTTTCTCATTTTTTAAATCTGAAGTGTGTGTGTCTGTGCATAGGTGCTACATGAGTTTCTGGAGCAATTTACCCTTGGAAATTGCTATTATTATAAAATCACCTTTATTCGTTTTGTATCAAGGATATTAAACTTTAAAGGATAAACCTATAGAGGGGGCAAATCATATGCTAAAGCATATTGTAGCCTCACTTCATTTTTTTAAATATATAGTGTGTTCTAGGAGGTTCAACATTTCGTATTCGTTTACCAATTTATTTGATTTTTCTCTTTAGTTCCTAAATCTTTTTAAAAATTGGATTTTACTTTTAGTAGTTTATCCGTTCATAAAGTCATTAAAGTTTAGTAAATCACGTACCTGTGGACATAAAGGTGAGTTTCCCCCTTGAATCCAAGAGATATGACAGGTGTTGCGGCGATCCCCGAATCCTTTCATGGATCGTTTTATGATGCAACGGGCAACATTTGCGAGAATGCAAGTAATATCACCACCGGTAGCGATGAAGGATCCGCCAACAAGAAGGAAGAGAAGTGGATATGGGTTTTAGACCCGTTAACACGTAAGCTGCGGGTGCCTTTGCATTTGCTGGCTCCTACCGAAGCTACTGCCACGACTGGGACGGTACCATCGCTCTGCATCGCCTACCTTGAGGGACGTTGCCGTCATCCTTGGTGCCGCCAGGCTCACGTGCACCCGTCCGCGATCCGGCAGCTCCGTTTTGAGGCTCTCAATGCACCAACATGCTGCCACTTTCACAATGATCCTCACGATATTTCAAGGCTAACCAGCCGCTTTAAATACGTTCGAATTCTGAATAGCGGCTCGGGCGGTAATAGTGAGCCCATTTCCTCTGAGCGAGTCGCTTCGACGGTCGGGTTACTACGTTATCTTGTTCACAACGCACCCCCTAGCACGTCAAACGATAAAGACGAGACGTCAGAATCCGACGAGAAGGGTGCTATTTTGAGTATACCAGCAAAATCGGTTTGCCGTCTCCACCTCGCGCACCGTTGCCGCTACTTGGAGGATTGCAATAATATTCACATCTGCCGTGAATCGGAAGTTCATCTGCAGCTCTCTCCCCATGTTTTTACGACACTCAGCCGAATTAACAGTACTACCCGGACTGTTGTGCTTACGGAAACTTGCTACTCAGTTAGCATGCTGGCGGCGGGGGAAGTAAGTGATACGGAGTTTGATGCGCTTTGTGATGCTCAAAAGAGTGAACAAAGCTCTTTTTGCCATCCACCATCGTGGAATTTAACAGAGCCGGGTTCGATGGTTCCAGAAAAAGGTACTTCCAGTACCTATATTTCCAAAAGCCCCTTAAACTACCCGGCTTCCACCACGCTTTCTCCGTCATCAGAATGCTGGCAAAATTTTTCGTTCGTCTCTGGTATGTTGCCGGCTAGTTGCCTATGCTCTGCCAACTCCGGCGCCCATGCTGTCACTACTCCTTATACCTTCAACAGTTCTCACCTTCGCGTCTACGACGTCCGTCCTAAGAACACTTTGGCTAAAAATATCAATGATAACGATACAGCCACGTCTACCCTGAACGGCCAGCATGACGAAAATCACATCACCGAAGATTCGACCCCTGATACTTCGTTTGTCAAGCATCAAGAAAACTCCACACCTCGGGACAATAACGTTTCAAATGGATCAGCTACGAAGATGAACTGCGTCACACTCCCGAAATGCGGCAGCAGCACTGATGATGGGGTTAGCACTTCGTCAAGTACGATTCGCACGCCTATAAAGGACGATGTGAATATGGATTTTCTTGTATCAAGTATTTTAGCTGGCATGCAAATAAAGTAGAAAATGAGAATGAACATATCGGAAAGTGATTGAAAATAAATTAAGTTTTTCTTTTTGTTTCTCTCCCTCCCAAAGGAGAAAAAATAACAAGAACAGAACAATCAGATTGTTCGCTTTTTTAAAACCTGTTAATGGTAGTGTATAATATGCACATCACATATATGCATTTTTATATGGGTATATGCACATATGTATATTTGTCCGCTTATATATGCTTCTATTTAATCCAATAATGCAAGAAGAAAATGCACACTTAGTGCATTAAGTCGTGTAAACAGTTTCAGGAAATCTGACGTTTCCATTTGGAAAAGACCTCATTTTTATCATGTGTTGCTCTTGAAAAGAAGTATGTTTGTGTACAAAGGTATTGCCACTTCGATAGATGAGCTTTTTTCTTTGGGAGAAACACTGATTAAAATCTTGATCTGAATTAAAGAAATTGGAAAAAAGTATTCTTTTTATTGAAGATTCAATCAAAGTAACATGTGTTGTCGCCTTTTTATGAGTTCGGTACTTATTGAAGTAATTTGTTTACTCTTTATCTCTCGAGTTAAGCTCGCAAAAATATATGATCTATCAAAAAGATATTTATATATGAACGAGGAACTTCTCTTTAATGGATATGTTGGGATGAATTTAATACCCTTGCTCACGGAATGTAAGTACGTGTTCTTCAGGGACGTTTCTTCGTTAAAAGTGTGGAACGTAATTATGCGGGTGGGACTGAATTTCGTTTTTTTTTTTTTGGCTCATATATAAGTACAATAAAAACGTGTAGGACGAGATAGATTTTCGAAGTTATAAAATCAATATCCGAATGACACTGAAGAATAGAAAAATATACCACTAGCCTTTTATTCTGCTTCCCATTGAGGTATAAAGAAACATAATGTGAACTTCATTCTCAAAGAAGCTTCTTTTCCATTACTGCATTTTCTTGTAAATATAATACGTAGGATAAGATAACTACACGCTCTTTTAAAAGTATTTTGTGAATTAATCGGTTTTATTACAAGCAACGATAGTTCTTTTATGCATACATTTGTTGAAGTCTACGTGTTCGTTTTTGAATCGAAAACCCTTTTATGAAAGCTTGTGTATTTTCTTGTTGAGTAAGTACTGTAACTCTGGTTTCATTGTCCTTCCATGGTTGTGCCATAGTAAAGAACTGTTGTATTGGGAACAAATTTTCTCAATTATCTGAATGATAGTTAAATAGGAGGTAGCAAATGATTGAATCTAAATCTTCAAAAGCTAGTACTTGCTAACTGAACTGTGTGAACCTAAAAAGTGTATATAGTGTTTCGCATATATACATATAATTTATGGTTGGTAGTTGCTACATGTATCATTTAATAAAGCAGCGCGAATCGATTATGGGAAAGTGGGAAACGTGATTTTAAATTTGGTAGTTAATAAATTAGATGACATATCAGCATGATAGCTCGGAATAATAATGCACAGTTTACATTGTGTGCATTTACTAGCAAAAAATCTCTCCATTTCTGAGTTTTTGTGAATATTTTGGTTTGGTATTAAATTATTTTGTTAGGTGATTGAGTTCCAAAGGTGAATGTGACTAGCTTCAATACTTTATTTAACGCACTGTGAACCAAAAAAAGCTACAGTCGTTTGATTACGCGTGTTTGCTTTTGTAATTTCATTTTGTGGTTGGTATGCATCTGCTCTTTTCATTCTAATTTGTTCGATAGGCATTCTTTTTAGCTCATTTGTGTAGACCTCAAGACCAAAATGTGCAGGAAGCCTAAAGAGGAAAACAAACCACAGTTGTGATTCTCAGAAAAGCCACTTTAAGGTGGACAATTATTTTTTTCCTTATGCCGTTCCTGCCGATTTAGTATTTATTTCATTGGTCGTGGAGCATTCTGTGTGTTTCTGTGTACCTTTGAATTGGTAATTTCTTCCAAATAAAAATTAGTCAATTTCAATTTCAATTTTTATCTTTTTATAGCTATTTTTACCCTTCTGAATCATTTTACCTCTCAGGTATTCGCAATTTTTAAGGCTTTACTATATTCTCTAACCTCATCTCACCGATGTGTAACTAGCTAAATGGAATATAGAAAAACAATGGTACAGTTTTTATTTTCCATCACACGCTGTTATCTTTTTAGTGGGGGACATTCAAGTCCAAATTATCCATGATAGCAGATGGAAATAATTTGACAAAGGTAAATTACTTTTGAACCTTATGCATGTCACTCTAACTAAAGTGTTTTTATCACTAATTAACAAGCTAGCTATATATATATATTTCCTTCATATTTTCTATTGCGCTTATATATTTTGATTTATATTCATACATATCACATACTAATGTAGGAAAAACAAACGCAATTACGGAGGGACCAGGTTTCATAAATGGGGAATTATTTCTTCTGGAAGTCGCAATTTGATTGCAATACTCCTTTACGATTTTTTTCATTGATTAATAGTGGCATATTTACCATTAAATTTATTGTTGGTATTGGGTAAATCGTTCCACTTTTGTCAGACTTTCCAAAAATATATATTCTGAAATAGATGAATTAACTTCAAAACAGAAGGGTCCCCTTCTTGATTCATTTAAAGGTAGGCTACACTAGCCGTAGTGTGGAACCTATTTTGGTCCCGATTGTGGGATGACTTTTTGATTTAGAAAATGGAGTGTCCTATATTATATTTTTATTTATTTTATCGATGTCTTTTTTGCTTTCCCGTGCTTTGTTGTCCCTGTTTGCTCCAGTCGGAGAAAAATAGAACACATTTCTATCAGAATTCGTATTTCTGTAATGCATACATGCAGTTATTCTAAATACAATTTTAATTGTGCATACTTCGGTTAGTCACAGCAAGCACATTCGTGTGGTAAGTATGAATAAGAATCAACAGATTATATATATAAATATATATGTATACATATACATGTATTAGTTTCACTTTTGCTAGCTTATTATTGCTCAAAAATGTTTTAGCCATGCAGGAAAGTTGATGGTTTCGGTATGTGTTAGAATAATAAAACGATATTGCGTTATCGAAATTTTTCCGCTTGGTTACATGTACATATATATACATACATATATATATATATATATAGATACTACTCTATGGACAGCTATAGAGGAGCGTTTACAATAAATTAACAAATCAATCCACTCGCTTACTTGATAAGAATACCTATATACAATATAGAACTTCAATAAAGCTATAGCTTTCGATTGCAGCAGCAAAAGAGTCATAGCAAGCAAGCCGTGTGAGTATGCACCGGAATCCGCGTTTTTCTTTAGAAGAATCATTTACACATAGGGATTCAAAAGTGTCATACTCGAATGATCTAAAACACGAAAGAAAATCTACACAAGCATCAAAGGTGCAGCTGCCTTTAGACACTTTTCCCTCCGGAATCTCATCGACTGGCCGCATTTCCTCCTTGCTTAACGAGTATACTCTCAAGATGGAAGAGTCTCCACGCATAGGTGGAGGCTACTCATTGACTTCTAGGGGTGGTGAAGAATTCTTTCTGTGTCATACTCCCCAACCCCACGACACTCACAAAGAAAAGCTTCAACACCCAATCTCCACTGATAGCGGAAAAATCTTTGTGCCAGATACCACATGTGATAAAAACAACCAACATCGGGGAAAGCAGCAGATCAAGGCAAGATACTTAGAACTTCCCAAGGACTCGTATTCTCGTCCCCCTGCAAGTGCACTAGATGAAATATCTGAAATCAAGTCGCCTTTAGGGTGCTTAGATTCATCCTCACTTCCTTCCGAAGTTTCACCTTTTTCTGTATCTCAGACAATGATAGAGTCTTCTTATTTGGTGGGGCTGGAGGGCGAAAGCGTGGATGACGGTGACCAGGTTTATGACACAAAACGACCTGAGGAGATCAGAAAGGTCAAAGAACATAACAGACCACAAAATCAAGTTGGCACGGCCACGGTGGGCATGAAGGGCGCATCTCTTCCCACGCAGGGCCAACAGAATCTAAATACCTACCCGCGGCAACAGTTACCGGCATCTTACCATGAATGGATCGAGGGTATTGTGGACATCGCTACACATGTGTGGATGCCGCTTGGTCTTTTTACTTTTCGACCGAATGCTGAGTTTCCCTTAGATCTTGATCACGGGGCTGCAGGGGAGTCAACAAAGGCAGTTCACGACTCGGAATATGGCAAAATGTTTCTGTGCTGCCTCCAGGATTTTTACTCCCACGTGGTGCAAGAAGGGACCTATCCCTATCCTGGGATCATGCGGATTTCCAATGGTCTGTTTCAATTGCTTTTTAATACCGTCTTCTATTGTCTTTTTCTTCTTGATTTGCATCAATGTCCTGCTTATGACACGAAAAGCAATCCCGAAGTGAATCCACATGGCCCAAAGAACACACACGGGGTAGGGTGTGCCTCTGGTAGCTCGACGGGCCCAGACCGCCCCCCCTCTTTAGTGCCCGCGCCGTTGTCATGGACTAAGACTACAGCTTCACACTCTCGGACAGATAATTCCAGAGGGCCAAGGGAGGATCCAAGGCGGCGGTGGCAGCCGAACCCTTCCGTATCAAATCGAAGTTCTTTAGTGGGCGATAAGACCCCTGGTGGTGTGCCCAAAGTTCAACCGCGACGTACGCATCATTTCTGCCGCAATGACTCCATCCATGACTCACTGAAAACATCAGATTTGAATGCCCTCGATGAATCCTATGCTAGGTGGTTGCGCGTTCCATTGTCAGTACTGGATTGGCGCTTGCTTGTGCGTTGTCTTGCGCAGATGGGGTATAAACGGGATCAGTTTTACATTCAAACCCCCACTCACGCATCGCCACACGAGTTGCTGCTCGTTATGCTTTGGTTGACGAAACAATATCAACTTGTTACTGTAGCCGAGTATGTTGAAATAAACCAACGGTACCCTTTTCTCCTTCGCTATCATACCGCGACGAGTGATAGTGAGGGGAGCCCCTTGCTTGATATAGCCTTAACCATGAATCAGGAACGGCTGCTATTTTCCTTTTCCAAGTCTACTGTGTGGCCACCTGCAAGCTTTGATGAAAGCGCGATCATTACCCACCGCCTGCGTCAAATCGAGCGAATACTTGGCGCCGAGAGATCCGAAAAGTGCATGCCTCAACTCGTTCCACAACAAGGGCAACATTGTGCGGGAGGAGTGGAAAAGACTGTCCTTCGAAGAGTGCTTTCAGTACAGAATTTAATCCAAATGTCTTTGAATCGCTTGGAACGCGCTCTCCAGCAGCGCAACGAGTTGATTTCTTCCTTGGGTCCACACAGTTATCTGGATGCTCAACTATGCACCTATGAAAATCACAATCTTTACGTGAGGGTCGTTGAGGGACTTTCCCACCTGTTAGCGATGGAAAAGCGTGTTCTCCAACGCAGCAGAAGCTTGTGTGCAGCGGGATTGTTGTTATCCTTTGTCATATCGCATCAAGACCCGCCCACTCATGTCACCGACTGGGATGTCGTGGAGTCGTTAGAAGGCGACGCCGCGACATGGCTTGCTAATGGGTACGACAATGAACAAGACGAGGTAAAGGGGTATGACAAAACAAAGACGATACCCGCTTCCCTGGGGCGTTTGGAGGCAGTAAGAAGAGGTCAGATGCGTCACACTACATTGAGCCAAGCCTCTGCAAACGAAGAGGGTGACCGAAATACGGAGCTGCTGAGCCATACAATTTCACAGTTCCGTGCGGCACGTATCAAAGAGCACCTTGGGAGTATGTGGAAGTCTATGGTACGGAGGGCAAAAATCCATGCTTCTCCGGAGGATTCCACGTCTAATAGTTTGTGTTGTGATGGTTCAACGGTTTTGTTATCAGATGAAGCCCAAGCTAAGATTGAGCTTCATGTGAAGCATCATATTGATCGTTATTACTCTCTTCACGCTGCGCTTGCGGCAGAATTACTAATCTTCCAGTGCCAACATCAACAGCAAATTCACAGTTCGCAGGATAGAAACCCACTTGATGATTCTCATAGTAGCACCTACGGCTCTTCCTTTTTTGGCAATCAAAGCAGCACTGTTCAGCCGTATAGAGGCGGAAATGGAACTTCACCATTACCGCTTAATAGCTCTGGAGTGCCCTTAGCTGTGCCACTATTATTCACCACCACCACATCCACACTGCCGTCTGATATTAGTGGTGCGACCGATTCAACATATAAAGGTACGCCGCTAGGAGACTACGACATTCAGCCAGTTGAGATTGGTGATCCAGGACCAGGTGCGACGACCTCGGCAATCATCGAATTTGAGCGCATATCGCGAATTCTTGAGGAAACAATTCAAGAGTCTAAAAACCAACGGGATGAACGGGTTGCTTTTTGTCGGGAATCTCTCAACCATCTCCGTCGTGTTTACAACTTGCGAATGCTTACAAAGATTGATCAGGGTTGAGGCGGATGAGCAGAATGTTTTATTCCTTAATCTGTTTTTCTGGAATTATTTAATCCCGGATTATGGAAAAGGCAGAAGGCTCAATGCTTATTTTATAAAATCTAGCTGAAAATTAGACATTGAACCAGTGTCACTTCTTTTTTATTTGTTGAGCGTGGCGTGCAGTTAGACTCACTGATTGGTTATCGCTATTCCTCTGTTGCCTACTCTTCTTCCTTCTTTTCCGTTCCATCACCACCGCCAGAATGACCTTAGTATGAGATCAGACCCCCAAAGAGAGGTAATCGCTTCTAGACCCAGTGGCAAAGGATTATCATCTAAGGAAAGAAAGTTACAACAACATGCGTTTCTGTTTAGTCGTTAAATACGTCGTAATGCTTCACAAAATCGAATATAAGGAAGTGCCACATAATAAAAGTCAAGTTGGAGAGACTTCCCTCTCGCTTTGCAAGCAATTGGTCTAATCCAAGTGAAACTGGCACAGCCTAGGCAACCACGCGTTGCATCAGAGGTTGGGACAACTTTCCATATGGGTGCTGGTGCACTTTATATCAATTCCTTTTTTTATCATTACTCAATTAGCAGTGGTTGCAAGACTCATTGTAGGTGGAGGTGGTTTGGGTAAGGATTTGTATTTTTCAGAACTTCAACAACTAGTAAATGATCAACACGATTCATGCTCCATAGAGGACTAAAATACCAACCAACCCGATGCGATTTTTGTGAACCCTTGCACAAAATATTGAATCTCTCGCCTTCACAAACCTTGTGTAGATGTCAAGTTTATGCTTGAATATTTCTATTCCAAATATATTTGCTAGAGCTGTTGTTTTAACCTGGACTAGTTGAAGTTTCTTTAAAATTTTTATGATCGATAGCATACATTATGTCCCACCAAATTACCTCTCTCCCTTCTCGCATATTTTTTCCTTGATGTTAGGGTAAAAAATATATTAGGCGGATAGTTTTTCTTTTTTATTATTTTTCAATTTTCATATTTAAGGATTAGTAAGGAAGAATCTTCTCGAAGATTCAAATTTAACGGTGTATCGTTTTTATATATATATATATATAGAAATAATACAACAGAATAAATAAGTCAAATATTAGATCTTTTGGCTATCAAAGTAGTTAATTCTTTTTTCTTAGCACATTTCGATCAATAACACATATACCAACCTGGGGAGTAAGACACACGAATTCATACACAATAATAATATGCTACATGATCGTGTGGAGGATTTAAACACCTCCCAGGGTGCGGCAATCCGATATTTACTCTCTGCTGTGTCCAAAAATACTCTACAGACGACTCTGTCGTCTTTGGAGCAATTCTCGAATCGGGGCATTGAGTTTCACCGTTTTATCATTATGTGTACAGTCGGATCAGCCCTTTCCAACCGCACTGACGAACGCCTCACATTAGCCACCAAGCTCGTCACGGCGGCGTTAGACAGACCAAACGCATTGTCGCTGGTTGCAGTTGCCTTGGATGAGTCGCCGAACGTCGTGACAAAAAAGTCCCTGATAAGTATTATGAGCACCGACCTTAAGCTTTCGCCAACGCAACAATTGCAATTTTCAGCAGCCCTGAGCATTGGTAGCGCAACCTCCAAAGCGGCTGCCGTAGAATTCCTCGAGGATTTCAACGTCCCACCGACCGCTTTTAAGGAGGAAGATACCACCACCCGTTCCATAGCGGCGTTGATTCGGCAGCTTGGCACACTGCCATCTTTAGACTCTCAACTGTCGCCGATATCTAGCGTTACCTTGTTCCCCAGAACTCCCCACCACGCCACCCATGTGAGTGTTGCTGATGTCCTTCGAGAACTTGGAACTGGATGTGTGACCACTCTCGCAGACTCGCGTGAATTGATTTCCATTTTCCCTCACAAGTTTACTGATAGGGATGTGGCGGATGTCTTGGGTTTCTTTGCTTCTCAGGGGAATGCACCCAATGACAGCACTTCCTACACCTCCTTGATGACGGCGTCCGGCAAGACGGCCCCAAAAAGTGTCAGCGGCAATAACACTGTCGTTAATGCCATGCCACTGCTAGATGCCATGCACGAAGGAAACACCCATTTTGATTGGGATAACATCATTCGCTTGCTGGATCAACCTGGAGCCGATTCTTTCCGTCTCAAGAGTATTTCTGTTATATTTGACGCCTATCACCGCTTCAAGCAGGGGGGTGATTACCCTTCGGTCACCCTTTTTCTGGGCCTTTGGAGGAACTCCGACAGGCAACGCAACGCACTCGAATATATATTACGGCACTTAGATAAGGTGAACCGAAAAGGACTCACATTGGATGCCCCAGTTGAACTCTTGCCAAGCATCAAACCAGCAGGCATGGCTTCACTTGAGATGGACTTGTGGCGCACGTTTGCTTTTGTAGAAGCCGCCGTCCACGTAGCAGCGCGCAACAAGGATTTCCACAACGACGTATTTCGCCCTGCTGTGGAGAAGTTGCCGTTGTTGTTCCTTTACACACTCTTCTTTGGCACATATAGTGGTACTATAGAAAACTTTGTGACTATAAAGTACATCCTCAACAACTGCTGTCCTCCTTTGGATCAGGTAGCCACTTACATTATTCCTGAAGCGGAGAAGCGCAACCGTTTGGATTCTCTTATCAGTATGTTCTCAGAGCTCACGGTTTCGTCCCAAAGTCGCATTGTGGATGTTCTGGGAATGATTTTCAAGTGCAAGTCCGTAATAAAGCGCTTTCTAAAGGGGAGTGGTAGCCCACGTCTGGTCGTCGCGATCGCCATGTGCATGGATGAGGCGGGTGAGCCAAGCGACAAATGGCTTCAAAAAGCTTTGGAGGGTAAGCTGCACTTCCGAGCCAGCTGTACGGAGAACCGCTTTTCAGTTGCCATGGGTATTGTAGAGGTGGCAGAGATGCTGCAGGAAAAACAGATGTATGTAGCGAGCGCCACCGCTGCCCTCAATGCGTTATTGGCTTCTCCCTTGAAGGATATGCTTAAAAGTGTTCTGGAGTGTGCACGTGGACTTTTAGCCTCGACGGATTCACTTTTCCCAGAGGATGTTGAGGCCGAAGCGACAGATTTTTTCAAAACCATGCATTCCACTGGGTCCACAGCGAACGCTATTGCGTACATTGAGTCTCTCCTTAAAAGTGAGAATGCGCGCGACCGTCAACTTTACGCATGTATCGTTAGCATCATGTTCGACGAGAGCTTGGTTATCGGGTGTTACCCTCGGAAGGAGCTCCAGTTGTTTGCTGAGCTGTACGGCCAGATGATTGCGAAGGAGTTGCTTCCCCCGAATCAGCAGCAGCGTGCGTGGGGCCTGCTTCTTCCCGCTATAGTGAAGCCAAGTAGCTATGCTGTTGAGGAGTATGGTCTGATTGCACTGGAATATATAAAGCCACGTTTAGCGGACTGGCCTCAGTATGGTCGTGCGCTGCGACACATTAAGGATTTAGATTTCCGTGTCCCTGGGATCATGGCCGCTATTAATCGTGGTTTCAAGCAGGAAGAGTCCGCCAAGAATCCCGATACGAGCTCAGGGACTGACCAGCGCTCCACAGGTACCAACTCAGTGCAGTTAAACAACCTCCCCATCGTTGACTCCGCCATTGTTTCGGTCACGAAGTCGGATGGCACCTCCATGAAGCAGCAATCTGTGGTATCTAAGTTACATACGCTAGATATTGCCACCTTAATCACGAACAAGAACGTCACTTCACCTCCTCGCGTTATTCAGGAGCAGATGAACTTTCTAATTGGCAACACCGATATGCATAAGCTAGAAAGCAATGCGAAGGAGCTCTCACAATTGCTGCGCCCTGAGTACTACGAGTACTTTGCTGACTACCTGGTTGTGAAGCGGGCCGCACTGGAGCCAAACTACCATAGCATTTATATCGAGCTTGTCGCCAAGCTCAACTCCAAAGTCCTTGACCGTGCCCTTCGTGTTGCCACCGTCGCTGCTGTTAAGCGCCTTTTGGTCTCCGATACCTTCCGTACTGAATCTAGCGACCGTGTTTTGCTGCGCAACCTTGGCTCTTGGCTAGGCAGTATCACTTTAGAGAAGAGCATTCCCATCCTCCAGCAGGATCTCAGCTTCAGGGATCTCCTTCTCCAGGGCCTACGCGAGGGGAAGCTGGTCGCCGTTGTTTCATTCATGACACGTGTGCTTAACAGTTGCGCACGATCTCGCTTCTTTTGTCCACCAAACCCGTGGACTATGGCGCAGCTTTGTCTTCTCTTAGAGGTCTATCAGCTCAAACACCTCAAAATGACGCTGAGGTTTGAGGTTGAGGTACTCTGCAATAAATTGGATGTGACCTTATTAGATGTGGATCAATACATGCGCATGCACCAATCTCTTTCGACCACGACTGTGCACATGGAGGATGCTTTGAAAGATATCGATATCAATAAAAGCCCAGACTTCCGTGTTGGAGATGACAGTGGGCTTCCGGATCAGCCACAGCAGTTGTCGCCGAATACACAACCTCCCACAGCCCAGCAGCAGGCACTTCGGACTAGCGTACGCCCCTTGCAGGCGAGTGCGGAGCCCTTCCAGCCAAAGGATGCGAATGCGAGCCACAATGTGCAGGAAATAGTTGACCAATTGGACATCCCGCGAAGGCCGCCAATCCTAATTTTACCTGAGACTGTACACGTTCGAGATGAGGAGCTACAAATCGTTGGCAGCCGTATAGGGGAGTATCGCCAGCTGCTTGCTTCCATGCTACGCAGTGTAGTGGAGGAGGCCTACAATAACTACGCGGCGCGCTCGGAGGCTGTGGCGGTACTGTCGACGTTCAACATCGTTACCAAGGATTTTACCCGTGACGTGACTGTGGAGGATATGCTACTGGCTGGGGAGGCCATGGCGCGCTCCCTGGCGGCTAGCCTTTGCTTTGCAACGGTCCGTGATGCTCTCCCAGCACTTCTTACAAAAGGTGCGACTGCGTTGGAGGCACGCTTCATGGACCGCCCCGTCCAGCAACCTGGTATGCTGAGTAACGCCATTTGGGCAAGTAATGAGGAGCTGTGCATCCGAGCACTGGAGTATATGGCTAGTGAGGGGGCCGCTAAATCTCTGCACGCGAAGATGGCGGATGTCGTCCGCGAGAAGCTCATGGCAGCTGCTAACAACACGGCCTTGCGTATTCCTACAGATCAGGCCGAGGCAGAGGAACTACTGCGCGTGATGGGGGACACATTAGTGCCACCGGGCCGCATGCTTCCGTACCAGAAGGACATTTATTGTGAATTTTTCAACTGCATGCCTGCGGTCTTCCTTTTTAATGCCAGCCTGCGCAGTGTTGAGGAGGCGATTTCGAAATACTACTCCACTGATAAATATGTCCCTCTAGATCTGAACACTTCACATCTCATGGAGGGTAACACCAACGAAGGTCACGGCGTGATTCGCCAGCGCGTTTTGGGACTTCTAAGTCTTATCACCCCTGAGTCCGCGATCTACTATATCAGTCCGGTTTTTAATAAGGTGATGATGCTTGCCGGCACAATTGATCGTCTGAACAAGGAGCTAAATAACATCAATAAAAATAACCAAACCCATCCACATGACGCTTCTGTAGCAGCAGATGTCAGTGCTAACAACCGCAGCATGCAAATCGCCACCTTAGTACATCAGATGTATATATTAATTTTGCAAAACTGCGTCGATCGTGGAGGGGAGCCAGTACGTGTGGAATTCACGCGTTTATACCTCAAAAGTCCGCAACGTTACAACTACCATAAATTAACTGCGGATCTTATGCGCATCAAGATACTCAACATCGCGCATCTGGATGAAGACTTAGCCAAGACACTCACCACAGGAGCGCCCAATTATGTCAACTTCGCAGGAGAGATCATTAGCACTGTGATTATTAAGGATAAGGTGGTTTCATCCAAGGACATGCGGCGCACGCTAACCGCACTCGATACGATTGCCCACTCTCGCAACACCATTCGAGCCTCGCCCCTCGCACCAAGCCCTGCCTACGTCGTCACGCAACCCTTGAGCAAGCTGGTAGATCCTTCCGTTGTAAAGCTTTTGGTCCCCATCACACTCTTTGACGATAAACTTGAGCTGGTCGATGGATTACTCGAGGAATGGATTCAGATCTGGTCACGGTCCAAGAGCCACCGCCACTCGAGTGATGAGCGTAATCCGTCTGTGGAGTTCGTCAAAACTTTGCAGTCCAATGGCTTGCTCGACAACAGTAGCTTGTCTATCCTCCTCGGACTCAGCATTCGCCTCTGTGTAGAGCACTATGCTACCGTATCGCTCTCTTTGGACCGCGAGAACCCAGATATGGTAGAGCGGGAACCTATTGGCAATAAGCCGGGCGCTCCCCCCCCGTATCGTGTACCCTACTCCGCCAAGCCCTTCCTTAAGTGCGACGGCTTCACAGATATGGTGCTAGTGCTGCTCCGGTGCTGTTCTCTGCGATACGAATCCTCACGCGAGCAGCGGGCAGAAATTACGTTGCTGCGCCGTGTCCTAGAGGTGTTCCTGCGGATCATTACAACTCACCATGATAATGTGGCCTCACAGCAGTTCCCCCAAAAGAAACTTCCTCCTAACTGTGCCTTCATTCCATATTTCCAGCAACAGCCCTACGTACGTCTGATTAGTAATCTTATGATAGCTATTCAGCGTCAGGAGTCGTCGAGTCGTCGAGAAATGCCGGATGACATTTCACAGGCCTTCCAAACTATTTTGCATCGGCTTCGGCCTTGCCAGTACCCCGCCTTTGCCTTTGGTTGGTTGGAACTCGTTGCACACCGAACGTTTATACCTCGTTGTCTGCGCCAAACAGAGATGTGGGGCCGATACGCAGAGTTGCTCATAGATGCCCTGAACTTTATCGAGTTTCTGACTCAGGGTAACGCCATCTCGTCAAACGGTCTCGTTTTTTATAAATCTGTCTTCAAGCTCATGCTCATCTTACTTCACGATTTTCCGTTGTTCCTTATCGAGTACCACTACCCGTTGTGCGATGCCATTCCGCCATACTGTGTGCAGATGCTTAATACAGTTCTGTGCTCCTTCCCGCCTGAGATCCGACTGCCTGAACCATTCCAACAGGTCACCAATGATACGTCGGATATGCTTAAGCTTTTGGGAACAAAGGTGCAGACTGAATGTATCAATTTTACCTTTATCGAGTTTAGTAAGGAGTTCGATCCGACAGTGCTCACAGAATATATGTCCAAGGATGATGAGCCGATGCCCGAGAACGACATGAAAACGGTTCTGAACTGTCTTTCAAATACGACACGCTGGTCGTTAATGAATGCGGTGGTGCTGCATGTGGCCATTACCTATCTGGATGCACATAACAACACGATTCCAATTACTTTCAACAATTCCAATCCCATCCGTCTCTATCGCTACCTTTGCAAGAACTTTAGTACCAAGCATCGGTATCACTTTTTCTGTGCCTGTGCGAACCACCTACGGTATCCCAATATTCAAACCAACTTCTTTTCTAAGGTGATGTTTGCTTTATTCATGCCGAGCCCCAATGTGGACAACCATACACAAATTTGTATTCAGGAGCAGATCACACGCGTAGTTGCGGAGAAGACAGTGATTGTTCAGCCACACCCATGGGGTGTGCTCAGCACCTTTGTAGAACTTATGCGCAACCAAAAGTTTAAGTTCTGGGAAAAGAGTTTCATCCACACCCCCTTCTTGGAGCAGATCTTTGTGAAGCTGCGTCGGACGCTGGAGGTTCGCAGCGCGGGTGTGCCCACATCCATCAATATAACGACACCCACAGGAGGCAACACAAACCCTGTTGCACTTTCACAATCGCAACAAATGCTGTGGAAGAAATAGCTTAGAGAGAGCAATTTAACAGTTGATCAGTTCGTTTACACTTCATCTCAGAGCCAGGAGGTGCCCATGTTTAGAGTTGAATAATTCCGGATTCATTCAGTTTAATACTTTTTTTTCACTTTTTGCTAATTATAGGATCCATTCCTCATGCGACTTCATAAAATATTTTTATATTACAGGCATGTCATCTAACAATGGCGCCTCTGTTCATTTATTGTTTCGCCATTTATCTTTTTAGGGCGTTTTTTCTCCTTGTTGGTGGGAGTGATGGATAAGTTAAATCGTTGTTATTTGACATATCGATGCACACATTATTGCTTCACAATGAAGCTGGGCGTTACTTTTAATTTTTAATGGCTTAGGTAGGCTAAAGTTTACTTCACAACACCTTTCTATACACCACCGCTTACTGTCATTACATATTCAGTTTTTTTTTCGTCGTAACTTTCTGACCGGTGTGATTTTGCTTGTGAAGATGAAGATATTTGTGTTTCTGCAAATTAAAAATCAACATACTAAGAATAAAATCTAACTTAACGTACTCAAGCAGCAGCAAAAATAGGAAGCTCATATTGTTTTACGTAGCTTCCCAACTACCTTAGTGGTTTGGGAGGCTGCCACGCATGCTTATGTGTATGACTGTTTCTTTTTGGTTCCGACTTATTGATGCAATATGGGTATATATCTTGATGTGTTTCTGTATTTTCTTTTTTGCTCTGTCGACAATATCTCTCTATCACAAGCTTCAAGCTTTTTGTGATAATTCTGTTTGGATACACACCCACAATTGTCCCGAAGGCAGTCGTAAATATTTCAATTGTTCCTATCTAAAATATCGGTATGAGCTTAACAGGAGAAGAAATGAATTTTTTGAGGTTATTTACAGAGAAGGCTAACCACCAGGCCCTCAAGCCGATTCTCTGCTCGAATTTCGTTTCTAGACCACTACAGGTCTCCATCAGTGCTTCTCATACTATTCCATTTCTTCAAATCCCCAACGATGGCCAAAAGCTCTTTACGCCGAACGAGATGGCAAAATTCGTTCTCAGTCAAGGCGCTATCAAGGAGAACTCGACTTTGGATTTCTGCAAAAACGGATTTCCATCGAAGTTGTACGCCCCCATTGATCGAGAGACAACACCGGATGAGATGCAGTGGCTTGAATGGGAGTCGAACCTCTTTACCTCGGCTGTTGAGCCGTTCTACTCCAAGGGTTGTGTGACCCCTGAGGCTAGAGAAGCATTTCGGACTCTTGATCACGCCATCAAGAAGAATGAGGGGAAAGGCATATGCAGTATTTCTTTCGAGCCACTTCGGATTTCCTTCCTAGTGGATACTGTTGTGTTTTGCGGCGTGTTTCCAGCCTTGTGCGACGGTGGACTCTTGTCGGATGAAGAGCGCGAGATGCTGCCACATTTGATGGAGTGGTTCCGCATATATCAATGCCTACACGAGGAGCTTTTGGGTTTGGCATGCGAAGCATTGTCAGTTCAGGAGCCCAGTGATTTCCTGAGGGTCCCACGTAAGTACAAGATATCTCCAAAACTGGAAAAGACCTTTTTTGCGACAACCCCAATCTACTATGTAAATGCCGGGCCTCATATTGGCCACGTGTACAGCACCCTTATCGTCGATGTGCTTGGGCGTTACCACCGTGTTAAGGGCGAAAAAGTGTTTGTGACTTCGGGGTCGGATGAACACGGCCAAAAGGTTGCTGAGTCCGCGAAACAGAATGGACTCACACCTTATGAATTCACTACTAAGATGAGTGGTGAGTTCAAGGATTGCTTTCAGCAAATGGGTTACAATGTGGATTACTTCATTCGCACTACTTCTGAAGTCCACCAGAAGTTGGTGCAATCTATATGGCGTAAGCTGGAAGCGAAAGGGGACATATATCTAGGACGCTATGAGGGATGGTACTCGGTCAGTGATGAATCCTTTTTGACTGCACAGAATATCACGGATGGCGTCGACAAGGACGGTAAACCTTGTAAAATCAGCCTGGAAAGCGGACACGTTGTCTCGTGGGTTGAGGAGGAGAACTACATGTTTCGTTTAAGCGATTTTCGTGATCGTTTGCTCGAATACTACCACAGCAACCCCGAGTGCATCGTCCCCGAGTTTCGTCGCGGTGAGGTGATTCGGCTCGTCGAAAAGGGCTTGATGGATCTCTCCGTCTCTCGCAAGTTCGCATCTGTGCAAGGCTGGGCGATTCCAGTTCCGGGAAACAGCGAGCACTGCATCTATGTCTGGCTGGATGCACTTTTCAATTACCTAACCACTGCCTGCATCGATATTCAACCAGACGGCTCGGTTGTGTTACTGGACAACGAGGAGACGCTGAAGCGCTGGCCTGCTGATGTTCACGTAGTCGGTAAGGACATCCTCAAGTTCCACGCCATTTATTGGCCGGCGTTTCTCATGTCCGCGGGTCTGCCCTTGCCGAAGAAGCTAGTGGCGCACGGGTGGTGGACTAAGGATCACAAAAAGATCAGCAAATCCCTTGGCAACGTGTTCGACCCTGTCAAGAAGGCGGAGGAGTTTGGCTGCGATGCTCTCAAGTACTTCTTGCTTCGTGAGTCGAACTTCTCCGATGATGGTGACTATAACGACAAGAGCATGGTTGCCCGGCTGAACTCTGAGCTCGCCGACACGCTTGGGAACCTGGTGATGCGCTGTGTGGCACCTAAAATAAATGTTAAGGGAGTATGGCCGAACCCAGGGCCCTACAACGCGAACGACCAGGAGGTGATTCAGTCCATTAGCGACCTCAGCGGGACGATGGACCACTTCTACTGTTTGCCGGATATCCAGAAGGCCCTGATTTCCGTGTTCGACGTGCTGCGCCAGCTCAACGGGTATATCACGGAAAACGCGCCCTGGAAGCTGGTGAAGACCGACGTGGAGCGGCTTGGGACGGTGATGTACATCACCATGGAGGGCGTGCGGGTTTGTGTGACGCTGCTCCAGCCGGTCCTGCCGACTAAGTCGGCCTTGATTCTGAACATGCTTGGCGTACCTGAAGAAAAGCGGATTGGGGTCGAAAACTTTGGCTTTGGTATCATGGAGCCCGGAGTTAAGATAGCGCCCCCGAGGGAGGGGGAAGTTATCTTCAAAAAAGTAACACTACCGGCTGAGACTTCGTAGAGATCAGCATTTAGGTGAGGTACTAAAGAAGGAATCCGCTTGTATGAGAGCGGAAATATTACATTACGAACAGTTAGTATTTTAAATTAGTAAATCCTTTCGCTAACCTCGTAGTATAATTTTTCATTTTGCTTACTTTTAGAGGGATTTGTGAATTGTTTTTTTAAAGTTCGTTTTTGATTCTAATATTGTGTTCTCTGAGTGTTTATCGATTAAATTTCGCCTGAGTAGCAGTAATGATACGTTGAAGGCAATGAGATAGATTATCAGCTTAATATGTCCTATGTGGTTGTGCTTACCTTAAAAGGGGATGTTTGCCAAAAGGGGAAACAAACAAGTTGTCCCAATGATAATTTTTGTGAATGAGGTGAAGTGCAATTTTTAACCTAAAAGTAGTATTACAACAGAATAAACTGTCTAACAATGAGGATTAATCAGTCAAGAGTTAAAAAGCATTTAAGTGTCCATTTTTCTAAAAGCAATATATGGGTAACATGGAATTTTTTATACCGATTTATGTTCCAATCATAATTACTCATTATCTACTATTCCTTATTTTCTTTTTCCTTTTCCAGCTTTATGTATTCTAATTTTTAACGAACTTTTGAGTTTGTTTAAGTTAAGGCCTTCAGTGTTTGAGCTGAGAGCGATATCTTCACGAAGGGTGGACATAGTGGCATTTTTCATTCCACCTGTGCCTGTGTGCGTGTGTGCTCGGACCTATACACCACAACACGAAGAAAGAAATATACTCTCAATCTTACACACCTAAAAGAAAATTGAAATTGCCTACTTTGCACTGAACAGTGCTAAAAGTAAAAACAGTCGATAATTGCGAGTCTCTTGCCTTGTCGACAATCTTTGCAGTTCTTTTCAAAGTTTGATCGCAATAGGCTAAGTGGGATCGATATTGCTTCATTTTTTTCTTTCTGAACTTGCATATTCACAACAGGATACCCCACCGGACCGGGATTCGTTTTTTCTTCTTATCCTCAGGATTTGTTCACGTGGAAGATGCCTCCGCGAGCGTCTCGAGGAGGTGGATCAGGCCAAAAGGCCATGCAACAACAGCAGCAGCCGCAGCCGCAGCCCCAGCCTCAGCCTCAGGGCCCACCGCCACCCGCTCAACCCATGCCAGGCCTTCCATCTCATATGCACCACTTCCACCACCACCACCACCACAGTAATTATAGCAACAATGTCAACTATGGCGGTAATATGTACGGTAACCAGCCGATGATGCCTCCCACACCGCAGCCACAGCAGGGGGATTGGGGCAATAATAGTCCTGGTATGGTTTATAGCCCTAACTTTAGCAATACCAATCTTAACAACAATATGTACGGTCCTGGTGAAAACATGCAGCAGCCTCTTCCGCCAGCTGTGTCGCAACCTCAAGGAATATATGACATGGATTATGGCGTACACCCCTCCCCTTACCCACAGCAGGCGCAGCAATCTGGTGGGGGGGGTTCCAATCGCCGCCTGCATACACCGGTTCCAGGCATGCAAAACCACCCACCACCACATCAGCCGTCCTACTACAATAATATGAATCAAGGGACGCCCTCTCCTCTCCCTGGGGGGGGCTATCGTGGTTCTGTGCCGCCACCACACATCGATTCGTCTCCCAACTTTCCCGTTGGAGGCCCGCCAGCACCGATGCGTCCGGATGGCAGCTACGTCAACGGCACGTTGAGCCCCCCGCCACCGGGGAGTGGCTATCACCTCCCGCCCCAGTCGCTTAGCCCGAGCACGAACTACGGCCAGCCCGTGCTTCCGCAGCCACAGCCTCAGCCCCTCCAGCAGCCCCTCCAGCAGCCCCCCCAGCAGCGCGGGAATCTCGCGCCGCCGCCGGGGAATGGCACAATGATGGGCTACAACAACAATAACAACAACAACAACGGCATGGTGCCCCCGATGCGCTACAGCCCGGGGGGGTTTCCGGCCCCGCAACAGGGCCCAGGTGGCTCGGGCATGATGGGGAACATGGGTCCAACCGGGGGGAATCGGATGGATTGGAATCACGCGGGCGTCCCCGCCACTGGGCCCTCGTATGGTTCGGGTTCCGTGAGTGTGGGGACGGGCCTACCCATTCCACGCGGTCGCGAGCGTGCGGGCACCCCGGCGATCAAAAACGAACCTCCTCAGCAGGGGCCCATGCCTATTCTGGGGGTGGGAACGCCGCAGACCGCGTACACACCTCAGGTTAACATGCCGGCGATGCCACCTGTGGGGATGGTGCCGAACGATAGACCTTTGAATCCGATTTTCCCTGTCCCAGTGGTGGACGGGGGGCCCGAACCGCGGGAGTCGCTCTATGATTTCCTAAAAGAGCGTCTACTACTCAAGGCGTGTCCTCTGTGGGAGTTTTTCCCACCGAACGTGGACCCCAAGCAAGGTGAACCCCTCCGCGTGGCGATGGATGCGAATTACATGGTCACCCAACTGCGAGCCCAACTGCGGGATCGTGACCCCTTGTGGTTTATGTACTCCTCCCTACCGGATTTGTTGTTGAAGCTGGTCGAAGAGCACGTCATGAGTATGCGCGAGAAGAATCTCGAACCAATCTGGATCTTCAATGGCATTACAACCAGTGGCGACGTCATGGCACTTCTGCCCTCTAGCCAGGAGCTAGCTGCGCGGAACAGGGTCTGGCGCAAGTTAACAGATGGAACTTTACCTACTTCCGACGAGATCGCTGAAGCGTTCTATACCAGTTCCTCCATTGGGGAGGACGTCCTCATGGCCATCCAGCGTTTTCTTCGCCAGAAGTTAAGCGTTCTGACGCTAACTGCTCCCTTCCTTAACTGGTGCCAGATGGTCACGTTCCACAAGGAGTGCGATGCCGATTTGCTAATGGGGCCACCAGAGATGCTAATGCTTCCCTACGAGCCCATGCGACTCATCGTGGAGATCGATTTGAAGAATGAGCAGGTGGCTTATTTTAACCGTGATGAAGTTCTTCGGAAGCTTTTCCCAAAACTGATTCGTAGCGATAATGGCACTGCATCTGCTGGGGACCGACTGTTGGACTTCGGATTGCTGATCGCCACGCATCCAGTTTTTGCCCCAACGCGAGCTCACTTGTCTCTCACCACCAACGAGATTTATGAGGAACTGTCCTCTCCCACGCCTCGTTTTGGAACTCTACGTGAATTCATTAATTCTTATGCCATCAAGAACAACACTGGTCCTGAAAGAACGCGTATCGGTTCGGAACAAATCAGTCACGCAAAGGGCCGTAGCTATATCCAATACAGCGCCGTATTTTCCAAGAGCTTCTCAGGCTCTCCGTTAGTTTACTTCAAGCGTGTGCTCGATACGAGTCTGACCAATGCAAACATGCCTAACAACCTCTCCGGTGTCTTTGGGAACTTTTTACCCCTCTCGCTCTTTTACTTCCAGTACATTGGGCTGCTTTCAGTCAGTCTTATGACGATCATCGCTCAGTCATACTTCCGTGATGAATTTCCAGTTAGCGACACCATGGACTATCACGGTCACCTCCCGTTACTCATCGGTCTGCGCGGCCAGACCCTCTCTCAATTGGTTAACAAACTCAACCCCAGTTGTCAGCAGCGACTGGAGAAGATCTCGTGGGTGCGGTGGTTCACCAACCTTCTTATGGTAGTATCAAGGCCAAGTGAAACGATCTTACTTGAGGAGTGGAACCTCAAGAATGTTCGTGTTATCAACGAAGCAGACGATGACACTCTTGATGACGTCGATATCTGCACTGTTCTATCACTGACAAATATATCGTGCATACCTCCGCCGTCGGAGTTTGGTCGGCAGGCCCCGGTGCTCTATTTCGGCGCAAGGCAGACCATCTTTGCCATCATGCTTAAGATTTTCGATTTTCTTGGGTATTTTTCGCACTTATCCCCTCAGGGGACCGGTGGTGAGAATGGAGGAAGTGTTGCGAACGGAAACATCGCCCGCAGTATGATACAGCCCGTGCCGACAGTGACGTTGGGCTCTGATACCAGGCAGGTACCTATGCATTCCAATGGAGGCCCAGAGGATATCAATAATGATGGGGTTGGAGTTGTTTCTGGACAGGAGGATTTTGAAGAGGAACCCTTTTTCACGGATTTCCTCATTGCGTCAATGCGGGCCTGCCCGTTGGAATTCCAAAGTGCCTTTGTGCGTTTTACGGAGCTGCTGCGCGTCAATATCCTCAACTGTGTTCCTTGCCGCTACATCTGTTTTAATGCCGACGAAGCTGAGGCCGAGGGGCAGGATGAAGCTGAGGACGCAGGGGAGGTGCTGCTGGCCTCCCGCATCGCCTGCCTCATCTCTATTCCGTACCTCGACGACTCCCCAGACGGCAACTTCGAGTGGGCGCCGGTCTACAGCCGCCACATTTGCGGGTTCTCCGTCATGGTGCGGGCTATGAATCGTGATCTGCGTGAGCTGATGGAGGTGATCACCGCTTCGGTGTTCCTCTCCGGCTGCAGCAATTGCCACATAAATGAATACGATCGTTTCATCCCGCTCCTTCCCTTCAGCGACGTACCGTCGTCTATCGGTGGCCTCTTGCTGCACTACGTGCTAGTCTTTCCTGCAGATTATGAAAGTAACTGCAACACTCCCAAGGAGCGCTGCGACCACCTTCAGAGCAAGTTCAAGGCGATCCCAGACATCGCCACGCAGCTACGTAAGATCATGAATTTCACTTTCCATGCCCTCTTCTTACTGATCGCGTACCGCTACCACGATGCGTCGATCGTGACGTCACCGGCTTTATTGAACACGACGGTGGTTGTGGATACTTTGAACTTGCTCTATGAAAAGTGGGTGCTGCATCTGGATGGTCCACCCCCAACGGATATTCACAACCTTTGGAAGCCTGAGAGTCAGACTGTGATTCGAGCGTAGCAGAAGGAAACCATGTTGATTAGGTGAAAGTTAGGTGGTTGATATGAGAGAGGAGGATGTAGAGCAATGTGCATGGACTAAAATAAGTGAGCAAAAAAAAAACATGAGGGTTTTGGCGAATAATAGCCCTTCTGATTTTCTAAATATTAATCGTAGGTAGAAGAAATAAATGCGTGTGTATGGAGTGAGGGACGGGTAGGGGGGAAGAAAAAGAAAATATAGCATACGTAAGCTCTTGCATGGCACACATAAGAGGAAAGAAGAAGTGTTCATCCTCTTTCTGCTTTTAGTTTAAGAAAAAATGTTTCATGCCTCGGATGTTACAGTATCTTTATGAGGAGCGAGAGATGTCCGTATATTCGATATGATGATATCACAATATCCAATAAGAAGTGCTACAGGGATGAAAAGGAGTTGTTGTATAGTGCCCTTTTTGATGGGGAAAACTAGATCTTAAAAAAATGAGAAGTTGAAGGGAAAGACTTTAGACATTTGAATAAAATGATGCGTATTTCTGTGTGTATTCCTTTACTTTTGTGTTTGTAGCCTACATGCAGGTAATCGACTGATATTTTTTTAGAAGTATGGCTTATACTTGATTTCAAAAATATATATCTATTTTAGGTGGAAAAAAATCTCCCATTTTAGGATTGAAAAGTTCTATATGTGTTTATACGAGATACTGATCTTTAGCTTTTCGAGTTATGATCGTGATCTTAAATAATTTAAGTCTAATATTCTCTTTCTAGGGAAAGTTCAGGCATTGAAGGAGACGGGAAACAAGCAGTCAAATGAAAACATAAGAGAGAAAAATGGAACGTATTCATTATGACCGTGTTGCATTATTATTATTATTTCATTCTTTTTCTCCAAGAAGTCCTTTATATCTTTTTTTACCCTCTAAATCCCCCCTGCGCAGGATATGTACTAATAAATCTAGATATCATGAAAGAACACCAGAATCATGAAAGGTGGAGATCATACTCTAGCTAAGAGTTACCAGTATATTTGTTTTGCAATATTTTGCACACATCGGTACTATTCGTTCATCACTTGTCAAAATTTCAGCATATATATCCTAACTTTACCGCAGTGGGTTTAGTGGGCACACTTAAGCTTGAATATGTATTTTTATGTCTGTTTCTCGCCTTTTCGAGTTCTTACAATTTTGTTTTCTCGAACCACCATTCCCTAACTCCATTTATTGCTCCTTCTCTGGGACACGACGTGATACGCACAGAGAGAATATTTACCGTAGTATTGTTAAATTTTTCCTTACATTAAAGCAGAGGAAGGATAGCAAGGCTTTCATGCATTTTTTGAAAAGTAAATTTGAATCAAATTGTCAAAAAGAAAAGCAAGTGCTTGGATTTTTTGTCTAAAAGAAAAGAGTTAGCACCATTCCTTCGGAAATAAAGGCAAGTAGAATAAGCGTATTTTTTTTTATGAGACTGTTTTTACTCTTACTAATTGTCTTAATTCGTCAGTCGAGATGAATGTATTGGTATATAAAATAGTCAATAAACACAGACAGACATGTGCGAAAAATTCATTTCCTTAATAATTGCTTCCTTTTACCTTTGATTTTGCTTATGATGGGCTTCATTCCTGTCCGTTTTCCTCATACTGTTCGATTTTTTAATTTACTCAGTTCTAGGGGTGATTTCATCAATATTCAAAGTATCGAACATATTTGTATCTAGGCTAGCCGCCCATCGGACCAAGCTTTATTGAACACACTATGATAGGAGCGCATACTGAGTGTGTGGGGATGTGTAGGCACCACCGGCAAGTACCATGCGTATAAAAATGATGACCACCACTTTTTCCTATGCCATGGCCTTTTCTGAAATCCGAGTGCACATTTTATGAAGTCGAGTAATCCAAGGGGTCACGGAAATTATGAACGATTAATTTTATATACAGGGGCTTAAGACCCCTGAGGGAGGCAGCTGAATATAGCTTTATTCATGGATTCTATTGATTCTTTTAGTGGAGTAGTGTTTGTTACTATCACCACCAAAAGCAAAATAACGAGGAAATTCGAATTATTCATTATTTTTCCGCATTGTTATAAATCTATGGGCATGTTCCTCTTTGTGTGTTTGGCTTTATATCTGTGATGTATATTACAAATGCAATGTTTCTCTATATTATCCTATTTTTTTTTCAAGTCTTATTTGTATAGTTCGTTAATAATCAAATTCAAAAAAGATTAGACCAGGAGGGAAGAGTAATAGAGGAACATTTTTAAGGAGTCCCTCTGCATTGAGAAGGAGGGAGATTGAATAAGGGACTCGATATTATTCACATTATTATTGTTAAATAATATCATTGCGTCATCTATAATTGTTATTTCTTTGTTGTTGGCTTCCCTTTTGGCCTATTTCAACTACTTTCAAGCATTGTTTAGACGTCTTAATAACTACGACCTTGACAGAGTCTTTCCTTTAGCGATAGAAACTGGGCAAACTACGGGTAACTTTTGGGAACTATGTCTTCTGATCCTCAAGATGGATTGCCTTCATTGCCTGCCGCAGCGACTGACTGCATCGTAGCGGAGCCACACCCCTCCATCGTGCAAGCGCATGATCACGCTTCTTCGGCAGCTAGAGATGCTGGAGGGGGTCATCTTCATGAGCGTGCTCGCAAGTTGCTTGAGGCTCGGCGCCACGATTTAGGGGGATCTCAGTACACCACAGAGCAGCTGGCTGCGCTGCAGCGGCGTGGGGAGCAGCTCCTACGAGAACGTCAACAGCAGAAGCTCATTGCTCAAGGGGAGGTGACCGCCACTTCGGACGGGGTGAGCCCTCAGGACTTGAAGGGTCCCGAATATATCCATCGGGCGGAGGTGGAGCGTATGCGCGAGAATCTTATTCGTGAGTTCAATGCGCATCTGTCGAACTGTGAGGCCTCAAACAGGCGGTGGTGGACGGAGGTCGCTGAGAAGCATGCCGCGAGTTTAGCCGCCATGAAAGAGGAGCGCGACGCATCGCAGGCGGAATTAGCGCACCTCCGGGAGCTACAGGCCTCCCATGTTACCTCATTAGATTCCCTCCAAAAGGACTTGGAGCAATCTCGTAACACCTTGGAAGACCTGTCTAGGAAATGCGAAAAGTTGGAGATGGAAAACGAACAACTGAAGGACGAACTATTCAACCAAAAAGATAGCTTCGAACAGGTGCAGAAAGAGGTTCAGACAACACGGGAAGAGTGCGATCAGGCCAATATGGAGCTGAATGAGTCTAGGGCGGAGTTGCAGAGGCTTAGAGAGCAGACTGCAGATCAGGTATTAGAGCTGCAGCAGGCATTGGAGGAAGCACGTGAGCTGGCAGCCACTCTAGAAATCGATCGAACGCAAGCTAACGAGCTCTTAGAGGAGGAAAAGGCCCGTGTAGCGCAGCTTCGCATCGAAATTGAAGCTCTGGAGCAAAAATACAACACACAAGTAGAGGAAATTAGAAACACCGATGTTTCCTTTGAAAACCCGTTTGCGGACATTGTAGATGATAGCAAGCCAAGTGCTGAGGTTGCTGATGCTCTTCCAATAACCACCCATGCCATAGAGGAGGAGCTCCATTCTGCTAATCTGATCATTGTGGACCTTAATGCGAGGCTTGAAGCGACGCAGGCGGCGTTGGTTGAATCGCAGGCTGCACGCGATTATCTCAAGGAGGAGGCCGACAGGGTGAATGAGCTACTGGAAGTGGAGTGTGCAGAGCGTGCACGACTCGCTGATGAACTCCTCCAGCTCCGTGAGGAGTTCGAGTTGCGCGGTAGGCTTCACCAAGCTTCTGCAGAGATAACGGAGGTGGCCAGCGTGGCTGCAGTAAATCCCTTTTCGGCCTTCGAGGATCATGGCGGGGAATCAATGGGTTTGTTAACGCCAAGCACTCACCGAGTTTCGCTATTGCATCCGGGTCTGGTCTCCCCAGGTCCTCAGAACAGCTTGTCATTAGATCAGAAGGCCGATGACGAAGCATTTTCGGATGAACAAGGACTTGGCTCGCATAATTACGATGATGGTGGGGATTTTGCCGACACACATAATACAGGCAGAGTGGATATCTCTAACCGATGCTTATCAGAGGAAGGGTTTTTAAGCAACCCATTCGCAGCGCTTGCCACCAGAGAAGGGCACCAGCAGTTCGAACCACATACCGACAACAAAGGGGAAGGTGATAATGCATTCAACGACATTGAAGAGGCCTTTTCTGCGGTAGAAAGCTCTCAGCTGGCTTTCCTAGGAGCGGTGCGAAATTATGACAGTGTAGGGAGGGACGATCAATTTAGCGATTCCAACGAATATCAACATAGGACGGAGGACGAAGAGGAAGCACCAACTACCGAAGGGACACGAACAGAGTTGAACAGAGCAGTAATAAGTGATATAGTTGAAGAGGGGGGTGGGGTGGCGAGGCTCTCTGAGATTCAAAATCCATGGCAGCATATGTCAACCGCCGAGGATGACTTAGATGTAGCCCTCGCAGAGCCATTGTCTTCCTCTCCACCCGGCGGAAACAAAACGGGTTCGAATTCTGAGGCTTTTCATGTCAACGCTTTCAGTACACCTGCCCCAATGGCAGAATGCATGTTGGCTTCATCGATAAACAGCCCATCACACCTCACTTGCATGGATCGAGGAATAGGACGTTCATTTGGTGCAGTGGAGGAGGCGTCTGCGACGGACAATCGCGTTCAAGAGTTAGAGAAACAAGTGCAGTCGTTGCTACTGAAGCTTGGTGCGTATGAACGTGAGCGTTCACAGCCCCTCTCTGATATAGAGGAGATTGGCCGAAAATACGCGGACACGCAACACCGTTTGCTGCTAGCTGAGCGAGAAAATGCGGAGCTAGAACTTCAGTTAGCCAAGACAATGTCTCGGACTGTTCCTGGGGAGGAGTTAGGTGGTAGCAGGGTAAATCCACAACCAACAGTAGAGAAGGAAATTAGCGATGAAAATCGGCTTGTAATCACTAGGGGTATTGTTCCCGTTGATGCTCCCAAAGACTCCAACACGTTAGCTAGTTTTCTGCTAGCCCCAGCTTCACCTGATGCGATCGAGCCTGCTCCGTATGGTGATGCATGCGGCTCGGGTGAACGGCAGGACTGCTACCAGGGTATCGCGGCTGCGCAGGAATGGGAGGGGGGACAGCCTCAGTTTAGCGAATCCCGTGGTGCGAGGGATATTGGTGATGGACAGGCCCCTCTCACCACGACGCCTTCTCAATCGGGAGATCCCCCCGACGGCGACTCCGCGATGACGATCAACGAGACGGTGGAGGGGTTGACATCCGTCCAGACGACCCGCCACCCCGGCGAGTCGATGGCGGCGGCCGTCGTCATGGAGGACTTTGGCCATCGTTACGCGGATGCCCAACATCGCCTCGCTCTCTCAGAAGAGGCACGCTCTCAACTCGAGTCAGAGATTGAGCAGCTACGTGCGCGTGTGGAGGACTTAGAGATACAGCTGTGGGAGGCTCAACAGAGTTCCAAGTTAATGATGGAAGCACTCCCAAGCGCCCGTTCTAGTGAGGCTTTGGAACAGAATCCCTTCCTGCGAATAACTCATCCAGACCCGACAGTTGGACACGCTAATAGAGTGGTTTGGCATCAGAGCAATAAACCGGACTCTTTTCAGCCTCCGACCGAGCAGATTGAAAATGGCGGCAGCGACGATGCTACCTTTTCAGGGGAGTTACAGCGTCAAATTGAGGAGCTAAAGGCTTACCACGATCAGGAGCTCGAGGATTTGGCAGAAAAAGCGGCAGACCAAATTGCTGAGCTTGAAGAAACTTACACACTGCGTATCGCGAGTATGGAAGAGGAGTTTCGGAGCCTCTTGTCCAAACACCACGAAGGTGGATCTCGTGCCTGTGAGGATACTCATCTTCGGTCATCCAACGAGTCGACTAGGGCAAGGGACGCGAATGCTTCAGTGCCTGAAATGAATGCTCAGAGTACAGTTGTCCGGAGCCTGAACG
>HF955071.1:360939-392266 GCA_000582765.1 Phytomonas sp. EM1 | reverse complement strand
AACGAGTCGACTAGGGCAAGGGACGCCGATGCTTCAGTGCCTGAAATGAATGCTCAGAACATGGATGTGCAACACCTCAATGAGGCACTGGAGGAAATGAGGGCAACTATAGAGCGCCTTGAGGACGAACATGAGGCTGATTTGCAGGCAGTCGCACAGGCGATCGACGCTCAGTTGATGGAGAATGATAAGGTTCTAGAGGGGCGATTGGAGAAGCAACGTATCTTTTATGAAGGACGCATAGCAGATCTAGAGTGCCAATTAAAGAAACTGCATGAGGAGTATTCGACACTTACTGATGCTGAGTCCACGAGCGCTGTGAAAACCTTGAACGACAATACGGAGCGTGGCGACGATTTGACATCTCAGGTTGGCTACTGGCGCGAAGAGCACGCCAAGCTCAGCATGCGATTCCAACAGCTACAGAGAGAATTCGAGAGCTATATGTACAACGCACAGACCTCGCAGGAAGACGAGGGGGCAACTCAACAGCAAGAGGAATTGCATGCCACACACGAGGTAGAATCCCGGCAGAACCATCTGCTGCAGGATCGCCCAGAGAGCATGGACAGGTTCTCACACGACATTCAGGACGATGTCTGTGATCGTGATGTACAACCTGAAGTCTTGCAAAGCGAGCTCGAGGAGATGAGAGCGCGGTATGCTGCGGAGGTGGCTCATCTTGAGGAAAGGCTAGAGAAAAGAACGAAGGAGGTAGAAAGCCTTTCTCAAGCCAATGACGAGCTCAGGGAGCTTATCCAGCACGGTGCAAGCACGGTGCAAGCAAAGCTCCATGAGCAAAACGACCAAATTGTGGCGCTCAATCTGGAGGTTGAGAAACTGGAGGAAGAACTATCCAGCTCACGGGATCAAGTTTCCCAGTATGCGGAAATGATTGAGCAACTAAAAGGTGTCGGAGAAGAAGCTCAGCAGCAACTCCTGAGGGCTGAGATTATGCAACGTGACCTCAACGTTCAATTGCAGAAGGCGGAGCGCCACCTACGGGAGGAGAAACACGTAGCAGCTCAGAAGCTTGAGGGGGTAGTCCGCGAACAGGAGCGACAACAAGAACAGACCAGGGATCACTACACGCGTGAGATTAAGAATCTCCAGGAGGAGTTGGACCGCATGCGGAGCGAACTTCAGGCTATTCAGACTACTCCTGCCACACTCCCCTTAGGGGATGATGAGGAGTTCGAATTCCTCAAGGAGCGTCTCGTAGATGCCTTGGCCAGTAATGAGGAATTACAAGCTTCATTGCGCGATGCGAGAGACGAGATACGGGTTTTGCGCGGCACAGAAGGCCATGAAAACTCCAGCCAATGCGACTCTACGACTCCTGCCAGCGGGAATGATGCCTCTGCTGACTCGTTGCTGCGGCGCATCGGGCAACTCGAGTCTTGCATTCAGGAACTCACAAACGATCGCCGTGCGCTAGAGCAGGAAAAGGTTGAACTTGAGAACGGCCTCAAGGATGCCATGCACCACGCAGAAATGAACGAAAAGACAATACAGCAACAGAAAAGCGAACTTCAGGACTTGGGTTTGCTCAGGGAGAGTTCTATTGAACTCGCCATAGCTTACGAGGAGCTGCAGAGGCATTCTGTTAAAGACGCACATTATATTTCCATCCAGAAGCACACAGAGGCACTGATTATGGCGAAGATGGTATGCGTACCGCGCCTCCTACGGGAGTACCTTGATGCCATTTTCAGCAGCTTGATGGTTTTGATCGAGTCTGCACAGAAACAGAGACCCTGTCTGAATGAGCGGTTCGACGCCATCGAAGAGGTTGCTTTTATGGCGTTGGAGGAGGATGAGCGGCAAGATGAGGCATCTCAGGTTGCACGGGCGGATGCCGATCAGGCACAACTGGCACGAAAAAAAGTTGATTGAAAGGTTTCAGGCTGATCCGCAGACCGCGGAAGCGGCTATATCGAAGGCGAAACCTATAGAGATGAAGTCAAATCGAGCGGTTCTTCAGACGCAGTCTACAGAACCGATGTCAAGCCAGAAAAAGGGGGAGGACAGATCGGGGAGCGAGCGCCATGGAGGGAGAGGAATCGATGACGATTACCACCACACCTCATGGCGCGTCCCACTTTTACGGCTGTTAGACACCTCAGGCGAAATAGCTCAAAGTTCCGGGATCACATCGGATAAACACATGGGATAGTCCACGATGGATGCTTTGTTCGCTGGTTTTTGCCTACGGGAAAGGATTGGGTCTAGGAAGGAGATTGACAAGGAGTCTCATTCCAGCGGTTGCACGCCGGCGGCATCGTTCAAAAGGCGGCTGATCATTAGCACCACCTCTGTGTTCATTCTAGCGTTGCTGTGCGAGAACATGTGCTGGGGCGTCTTAACGGCACGTGTAGGATGCGCAGTGCTAGGAATCTGAAACTCTTGCCTCCTGAATCTCTAGGTGGTCTGCCTTCGTGTTGTCAGATTTGGCCCCTCACGGCACTTCCTTTATCTTTGTGTGGGCGGGCTTGCTTGTGTGTCTGTGGGCCGGTGAAATCCCTTTGCCTGTTTTTCAGGCTCACATTTTGTGAGGCAAAGCGTTACGTTTTGTATTCCTTTAGTGAACCGTGCAGTGATAGTAATGACCAAGGGGTGTCGTTAGAACTGAAGGCAAATGCACGGATTATACATGGGCCCATACGTGTGTTGTTTGGAACTGAGCGGGGGAACTGAGAACAGGGTCGTTATTTGCGTTTCTGCCATAACTAATACTTATTCTTTTAGTTATTCTCCTGTTTATATATTGTAAATATTATGTTTTTTTATTATTATTATTTCGAGGCTTGGAAAATTGTTTCGTTACATTTGTGTGCGTCCGAAAAAGGATTTTTTTAGGTCGTATCGAGGGCTTTTTAATTTTATGCACGCATAAAAATGAATATTGCACATTCATACTGTAATGCAAATGCTGTGTCCGCTACCCATTTCTTATAAAATTTATGATTGCATAAGGTTAACATTTCTTTTTCTAATCGCTCTTTTATTGATGTGGTTATTCACTACATGTGTTTTCTTCACAAGGGTGATGTGCTTTGCACTTGAGAAGTAAATAAACCATATCAACAGGCAAAGGGTGTGTCGTAGCATCCTATTGCACATCATCACACATTTGATAGGAATACAAACTCAATATAGAAATAATAGCGTTTCTTTTATCGTTTGCACCCTTCTTTAAGGAATCGAAAAGAGACGTGTGTAGTGCTCTCACGTGCATTAATCTTTTAATTGCTAGATTATCATGAAGGCTTCGGACGTGTTCCACGCGTGGCACCTTACCCCCATTTTGCTCAAGAGTCGTGCTCATGACAGCGGTGTCAACCAGTACGGCCTCAAGCCGGTCAACGCCTATGACTACCTAAATCCCACCAACCTCGTGAACTTCGGGCGGGGAACCAGTTTCGACAACCTCGGCGTCCGCCGCTCGGAGAGGGGGCAAATCGACTCCTCACCGTCGCATAACGGGTTGCCCGTGGTCACACAGGCGAAGTTGTTAGGTCTCAACGGACCCGACGCGATGAGGATGTGTGAAAGCGAGATGATGCAGCTTCGGGTGTGTATGGCGAAAGGTGGCAGCACGTGCGAGCGGGAGAATCGCGTCTTGGATTTATGCCTTTCGAAGGTGGGGCATCTTTGCCAGGCGATGGGGCAGGCCTGCTCCGAGTTTAACGATTGGTTTATCCAGAATGTGTCGGACAACCACACCAAACCGTTTCAGCACCGACCACATGACTGGCGTCACCATTACGCGCAGGAAAAACTCGTCAGGGAGCAGCAGCAGAACGGCAGTGCCTACGGACGTCGACCGAAGGAGTTTTCTTTTGGTGCTAGGTATGTGAAGACGGAGGGTTATGGTAAGCGGCCGCGTCTACCGTTCAACAAGTAAGGGAAGGATGCCTCATAGCGTGCAAAATTTCATTGTTATTCTTTTTCTTGCTGTGATACATATAGTGTTTTCGACGAGAGAAATTCAGCAATACACTGAATGGTGTTTTATATGTTTTTTTGATATTTTGATCATTCAATGAGTAAGGATCATGAGTACTTGATATCTGAAGTTTCTTCCCCCTTTCTTCAAATACTTTATTTTGACATAGCATTATTATAATTTCAGTGCATATTTCACCCTTGTTAGCAATGTCCTTTTCAAGTTGCATAACAGAAAATATTTCCAGCCTTATGGCGGAATTAACAGAAACCTTTGCTCTGCAAGACAGTCCGTTTGCTTGTACACCAAGCGAGTTCAATGCCTTGCTGCGAGGCGTCACCTTGCCACGAGGTCAGCGGTTCGACCATGATCGCCATGACACCTGCATGTACATCACCCGTAGCAAGAATGCCAACATAGTAGCCTACACCGTGAACTTGGAGCTGCCCTTAAGTGCAAAGAATAAGGGAGGGGATGCTGGTGATATCATGGTAAAAAGGGAAGCACATCAGAACTGTGATAAAAGTTCTGACAGTGCCGTCAATTCGAAATTTACATACTATCCCCTTCCCACGGTCAGTAAAGGTCCCCCGGTGCTATCTGGAAAAGGAGCAGGGTGTGAGATTGCTGTGCAGAATCCCATTCATGCGTATTTCATAAGCTTGGAGCCCTCTTACTTGGAGGATCGCCGCAGTAAGGGTCTAGACTATGACTGCGATGACTTAAATATGCTCGAAAGGAAGTTAGCTTATGGCTACCGCCACAAGCCTCTCGATAGTCATCATTTCAACAAGAAATTGAAGGAACTTCTGCCGTCGAAGACGCATACCAAGTTTGCTGCACTAAATAAGGAACAACTAACCGTGGTAGCCGACTGGTGGTCGTCTTTTACTCCCATAGTTATACAGTTCGTGGCTGCAACACGTTTGCCGTGCGTGTTGCTGCGGCTGAGCCCTATTGAAAAGGACACGTCTCGACCAGCATGGCTAAATTCCAGCCGGACTTCTCCTTTTGCAGACGAGGATACACTTTCAGTGATCGTTTCCAAAGTCGATGGTCATTTATGTGTGCTGGAGAAGGCTTATATTATGAGCGTCGAACGCTTTATGCGACTCCCAAAAGTTGAGTATATGGATCTTTTTGCTGTGTCCTTGATTACCGGGGAGATGATTTCGTTTAGATTGCTTAATAAGGGTAAAGACCCTTCCTAGTTTTACACATGAATGTTAAAAATGCAGAGGAATGCAACTTGAAATTTGGTTTGAAGGGAAACGAGAGCAGGCTAAATTTTGAGGCTCCTCGGATCTTTTCTCGATAATGTTGGAGCATCATATATACACACATATATACATATACATATTTGACAGTGTAGAATATGAATAAATTCGTGAGATTACGATTGATTTGTACTGATTGGAACTGTTTTCTTGGTAATTCTGGGTTTACTTTTGCCAGGATAGAGTTCAAGTGTGGGGCGCTCATTTATCCAGAGTGCTACCCAACGCACCCCTTTGATGTTGGTTGGTAGGCTTCCCAAAAGGTGTTTTTCGAAAGCTTTCACCTTCACACAAGGGGGAGGGTCTGCGAGGTCCGTGTGCCCCTAGACCTTAAATCACTCTGTCATAAGTTGTTGGATTGTGAGTTTTCCATGGTCTCGTGCCATTAGTTTCAATAAACCTTATCTAGATGTTCCAGTGAAGTGGATGGATGCAAATGAGGTAGCGTTAGTGATGCCAAAATCGTCACTATTTCTTCCTCAGGTTTCTAACAGTAATTAAAAAAAAAAGTGCTACATACTAGTATTTTGATCCTTGATGAAATTGACTCATTCTACAAATTTTACCTGCAAGAGTCTTGCTGTTTATGTGTATACAGATACTGAAGAAGCCTCAATTTCTAGTGCGTGGTTTCATCATTTACTATCCACCATTTTTCTACTCAATTTGTGCCTTATTATCGCAAGTCTCCAGCCATCCTTCTCTTTCTTCAGATTACCTGCTAATAAGTATCTTGCATCAACAGGGTAAGAACTTAGTATATTATGTGAAAGTGTTACTTTAGGATTATTTTTCCAAGCTTTTAGATACTACAAGAACGCAATGCTTGGTGTCATATATATATATAGATTTTCTTTCTGGGTAAGCCGATGGAAATAGGGATGATGAGGAAAGATATAATAAACATTACTGAACCATATTTTGTTTTTCGAGCACTTTTAAAGAACTTATATATTTTGGAAATGTCTTATCTCTATAAGGTGTAGTTCACCTCGTGCTAATGTCGTGATTGAATACTTTGTTAGTAGAGTTTCTTTTTGGGGGGAAAACGGTATTTCACTAGCTTGAAATATTAGTCATTCTGGAAATGCGTTTTTTCCTATTTTTTATAACATGGTTCAATCATGTTTCAGTCAAATTCGCAGAGCATTATGGATAGTGTATGCAATGATGTGATAGTCAAATACGGAGTGAAAACAGGCAAACAGAACACATGTGTGTTTACCCTTTTCTTACCGTCTTTGATTTTTCTTTACATCACCTTAGCACGTGTTTCGTTGTTGCTATCGCTAGCCCATTCATAAAATAGGCGTATGCATATGTAACTATATATACATATATAGGTATATAATATGTTGAAATAATGCTTTGATCACTGGTTTTATTATCGCTAACTTTCTTTATGCAAATAAAGACTATTGTAAAGGAAGGGAATTAAGCTATTTATTTCTAAAGAATACATTTCTGAGTCCTGAAAGCTAAGGGTACATGCCTTCGAAAAGTTCCGGGAATGGGAAGCCAGCAAAGCAGACCAATCAAAGTGGTAAGAAAAAAAAGTCTGCCGACGATGACTTCGACTCCATTTTAGAAGCTGCTGTCCAACAAACGAAGGCAGAGGCTCTCAAAAACCATAAGAACAACTCAACCGGCGGCCACGCCAAGCATGGCCTCCCTTTGGTACATAAAAGTCTAGCCGAGGACGAGCCTGTCGTCCCCAGCTCCGCGGATCACTCGGAGAACCCTTACCCCGCCGCTGAGCCTGGATGCCCACGGCAGACGTGGCCGGAGCCGACGGTGCCGATCCGGAAGCAGTTTCCCTCCGGAAAATACCCCTTAGGCGAGATATGCGACCACCCCGGTGAGATCAACGCGTTTCGCCACAGCAGTGAGGAGAAGCGAGCCCTTGAGCGGGCGACGGAGCAGGAGGTGCAGGACCTCCGCCGCGCTGCGGAGGTCCACCGCCAGGTGCGTCGCTGGGCGCAGAGCTGGATCAAACCCGGCCTCTCCCTGATGCTCATGACGGATCGCATCGAGAAGAAACTCAGTGAGCTCATCGAGAAGGATGGGCTGAGCTGCGGGCAGGCCTTTCCAACGGGGTGCTCGCTCAACCACGTCGCGGCGCACTACACGCCGAACACGGGGGACGAGAAGGTCCTTCTCGGGCGCGACGACGTCGTGAAGATCGACTTCGGGACGCACGTGAACGGGCGGATCGTGGATTCGGCCTGGACGGCCTGCTTCAACCCCGTCTACGACCCCCTCCTGCAGGCGGTGCGGGAGGCCACCTACGAGGGCGTCCGCCAGGCCGGCATCGACGTCCGCCTCGGCGACATCGGCGCGGCGATCGAGGAGGTGATGGAGTCGCACGAGGTCGAGCTCAACGGCACCGTCTACCCCGTGAAGTCGATCCGCAACCTCAGCGGCCACAACCTTCGCCCGTACATCATCCACAGCGGCAAAAGCGTCCCGATCGTCAAGGGCGGGGAGCAGACGCGGATGGAGGAGGGGGAGCTGTTTGCGATCGAGACCTTCGGGTCGACAGGACGGGGGTACGTGACGGAGGACCTGGAGTGCTCGCATTACATGATGGCCCCGGGCGCCGAGACGATGCAGCTGCGCTCCGACAAGGCGCAGCAGCTCCTGCGGCACATCCACAAGACCTACAGCACGCTCGCTTTCTGTCGGAAGTGGCTCGACCGTGATGGGTTTGATCGGCACCTGCTGAACCTCAACAGCCTCGTGGACCAAGGGGCCGTGAACAAGTACCCCCCTCTTTGTGATATCAAGGGGTGCTACACCGCGCAGTTCGAGCATACGATTTTGTTGAAGCCTACCGCGAAGGAGGTGCTCTCCAAAGGCGATGATTATTAAGAAACAAAAGAGGATGGGAGGGATAGCAATAATGAACCTTGAGGGGTAGGGGGGAAGTGCTAGATTGTCAGAATATGTCGAAAGGAAGTACAAACTACGCTAGGTGATAACGTATGAAAAGCTGTATGTAGTACCAGCCCCACTTTAATCCTCTCAGTTAGTATAGTTTTTCCAACTATCGTCATAAATGAATGCCTATATTGAGGAGGAGGGGGGGAGGCTTATTAAGCCCTTTTCTCTCTTTACTACCTTCTTTAAACTGTTTAGTTATATGTACTTTAACTCAGTCACTCTGAAAGGAAAATGGATAAAGTACGTGAGTTTTATTGTCTTTAGTGTAGCTCTTTAAACATGGGTAGCTAGTTGTTTTAGATATATTTCGTAGTGCAAGCATTGCATCGATTAGTTTGCTTGATCACTTTTTTTTTCCCTGCAGAAAGTAAACGTATAACTTATAAATGATAGTAAAAAAGATAAAATAATTAACGTTCGATGCGAACGTTCATATATTGTGGGACCAGACTTTATTTAGCCTATTCGCCTGTAAAGAATGAGCTTTGTTTGGTGTGCCTATCTTTCACTCCTTTCCCCTTTATTTTATGTATTATTGTATTTGCGCAACGACATCTTCTCTTCTTTACCCCTGATAGATTCTTCTGGGTAGAATTAGTCGGACGAGTGGGCGGTATCTGAAGGGGTTGCAGCAAGTATCGTATGCTTCGCTACGCTGGGTGGCGACTCGCTGCTGCATCCGGCGCCTTTTCCTCGGCGGCGTTCACCGGCGATGACGGCGGGGCCTATGAGCGCGCCGAGGCAGAGCGCGCACGCTTGCAACAGGAAAACAAAAGCGCCTTTTCCTCCGGATTTGCTGGGGTGAATACGAATCCCTTTACCGTCGATCATTCCTACGATCAACTGAAACGGCCTACCGCTGATACGTACCGTTCCATGTCTGATGACGAACTAATTGCTCTTTTGCGTACTCGCGAGAAGCAGGTTCACCAATTGCGCTCGATCTACGAAAACTTCCATTATGAGGCAGACAAACACTTTCGAAAAATGGTTTTTGACTACCATGACAAGACGCTCCAACTCAGTCAGGTGCATGGCAAGATGCAGGAGGTATCCTACCAGATTAGTCGCGAGGTTCTCAAACAGCTGCGGGAGGAGCAGGAAAAGCTCTCCCGCGATATTCGCATGGCGCTTATCCTTTCCACGGTGATCACGCTAGTGTTTTGGGTTTGGGTTCGCCGGCACTACGTCGCGCTAAAAGAGCTGGAGGAGGATCCCGACGCGATCCGGCGGGCAACCATGGCGCCCCCTATTACCGGTATTGGGGCCTACTCAGGGAATTGGTTTAGCAGCTCCAAGCGGAGCGCGCGGAGCTGGGAGACGTCCTGGGAAAAGGAGGTCCGGGAATCGCGCGAGAAGGCACAACAGAAGCTTTTGGAACAGAAGGTGGAGCCCTAAGTGGCAGGGGAGGAAAAAGGGCGTCTATTTCCCCTTTCCCTCGTTTATCTTCTACATCTTATTGTGGTGACCGTGTATGGTTGTTGTACACATAACGTGCAGGGGGGATGCAGTATGGTGGTGGTGTGGGGGACACCTAGTGTGCGAGCTTCGGATTCATTTAGTGGATTTTCACTTTTCCCTCCCCCCCCCCCCGACTTTTGTTTTCAGTGCATTTGAATCCTGACTAAATGTGTATTTACCTTTTATTCCTCATAGGTGCTGAGATTGCTTGAACAGTACATATATATAGGGTGCAGCTTGTAGAAAAAGCTCTCGAAGCGAAAAAAAAACGCCACCATATGCGTTTTTCGAGCCTGCGGTGTTATAGCACCACCTACTAAGGGAATTTGGTGGGTGTTTGACATTTTTTCTGCGTTTTTATGTGTTATCATTTTTACCTTCCCTCTCTCAACGTGATTATTTCCTCTATGAAAACATATCTTTCGTGTTCACAAGCGGTTACAAACATTGTACACATTATTCGAAATCAGCTCGATAATCTCAGAAAAGGAAGAAGTATAGTACAATAAATTATCTCAATGTGCCGGTCTAGTACTTCTGCTAAGGTACGCTACCCTATGGCGGTGCGCACGATTGCTTCACAGGAGGAGATATGGAAAAAGACGGCGGAGTGCGCGAAACGGATTGCCAATGACTACAAGGGCTACAATCTCAGTTCGGAGAACCCAATTGTGTTGGTGTGCGTTCTCAAGGGCGCTTACCTCTTCGCTGCAGACCTTTCACGATTTTTAGCGGATGAAGGCGTTCCTGTAAAGATAGAGTTTATTTGCATTAGCTCCTATGGAAAAGGTGTAGAGTCGTCTGGGCAAGTGCGCTTGCTGTTGGATGTGCGGGAGAGCGTTGAGAACAAGCATGTCTTGATCGTAGAGGATATCGTTGATACCGCAACGTCCCTTCTTTACATTAAGAACTTGTTTTTGAGCAAAAATCCAGCGTCTCTGAAGTCGGTAGTGTTGCTAGACAAGCCGAATGCACGCAAGAAGCCGTTCAGTCCAGATTACCGTGTTATCGTTGTGCCTAATGTATTTGTTGTGGGCTACGGTTTGGATTATTCAGAGAGCTTCCGTGAGCTGCGGGACGTGGTCGAGCTAGATAAGAAATATTATGAAGGCAAATCCCGATTGTAACAACTAATCGAGGGACTAATATGTATACATATATTACCATAATTCTTTCCTTTGGTATTACTTTTTATACTTTTTAATCAAAATAATAGCGTATTACTAATCTTAAAGTTGAAAATAATATTTCCTTAACAGATAACACGTGGATTTATTATATATCATTTTGTCGCGTAGGGATTGATAAGTTGACTATAATTTTGTTAAAAATATTGTAAGAAAAGTATTAAAAAGGTAAAAAGAGTCATATTTTTACGGAGTGTAGCATTTATGGCTGTGGTGCTCGTGAGGTGACGCGTCTGTTCTTTTGTAAGTTTTATTGAGATACTCAAGGACCTCAGTCTGGAGGATTTACCGTGGGTTCACCTGTTTCTGTTTCTACATCGGGGTTCAACACGCGCAATAGAAAGGAATTAAAAATTACACCAATATAATCGAAGTCTAAAGGAGAAGAAATGCAACCGGGACACGTCTGTACTCAGCACGTTAATGACAAGGGTATCATCGTGATAGATGATCGCGAGTACCCCATGGCATCCGAAGTGGTCGCTACCGAGGATGTTATTCAAAGAAGTGTGCAAAACTTAGCACGACGCATTGCGGAGGATTATAAAGGCCTTAAGCACCTTGATACATGTCGTTCACTAAATTCCATGAATAGAGAAATGCTTCCTCATGGCATCACCTCGAATTCGTGCGATATTAGGGACGCGGATTCACCTTCTACGATGGAGGCCCCTATCAGTGAGGAAAATCCGTTGATTATTTTATCCGTCCTGAAGGGGAGTTACGTCTTCACGGCGGACTTTGTGCGATACCTGGGTGATTATGACCTTCCTCACGTTGTTGATTTTATTCGTCTCGCGTCGTACAACGATGGAACGGAGAGCAGTGGGACAATTACCCTTTTATCGAAACCTAAATTCAAACACCTAAACGGCAAACATGTTCTCATCCTTGAGGATGTGTGCGACAGTGGGCGAACCATGAAGTTCCTGTATGACTATATTGGCGACAATTACAAGCCAAAGAGCCTCAAGACGTTGGTGTTTATGAACAAGCCGTCTGATGCGCGTAAGGTCGAATTTGAACCTGAGTATAAGTGCTTAGATGCTCCCAACAAGTACGTTATTGGCTACGGCTTCGAAATAAACGATCGGTATCGCAACCTGAGGCATGTTTTCGTGCCTACAGAGAAGGAAAAAGTTAGGTTCATGTTTGAATTGTAGGTTGGAGTTTTCCCCCCTACCTTATCTATCTATATATAAATAAATTATTCGTTGATTTATTTTTAATTTTAATGTACTCTAATCTTCGTTGAAACTGTAATAGTTGAACAGCAGTTGAAGTAATACCGAAATTATTTAAAGTTGAGCATCTTATTTTTTTTTAATGGTATTCGATGAATACATGTGACTGTTTTTCTTATTACAATTTGTCCTGTTACGATGATTGCTTTCTTATGAGTTTTCCAACTTCACCATTCGCCTAGCTATCAACTTTTTTAGAAGCTCAAACTGTATTTAAACGATAGGAAAATGGTGGAAATTTAGGAATAGTAATATTGAATATAAAATGAAAGATTTTGATCAGCATATGGGCGATTCTATTTCCTCTTTTGTGTTACTTTGTCTTCCCCCTTTCCTAATCTGATTTTGGGGTTGCACTGTTCGATTCATGCATTCCCTTTTCTCCTCCTTTTTATACTCTTCTGCACATGCAGCAGTTAATAAAGCAAATAACAGATTACTTCTAGATTCCTCTCTTCTTTTCCCATCTCCCCAATCATTTTGCTTCCATTATACACCGAGACGAGTTGAATGTCTTCGGAAATAGTAATCGACAATTTTCTCTTTGGTTATTCTTTTTTTCGACTTTGAATGCGAAAACACTAATGACGAGGTCTTTGCTCGAACCAAAAACCAAGCCTTGCGAACACGCGACGGAGCTGGATGGCCTGCCCACACACTGGGGTCCACGTTATGTTCCGCTCAGCCTTATTGGGCAGGGCGGGTTCGGCAGGGTATACCTTTGCGTTGACGAACAATTACACGCAGGTTGTGGCTACAGCAAAGAGCAGAGCTACGTAGCTATCAAGGCGATCTCGTTGAATGGTCTGAGTGATGAGGAGATCGTACTGGCGATGTCGGAGGTATCCTTTCTACGTTCTCTGGATCACCCCAACATCCTCAAATATGTGGACTTTTTCATGGATGACGTCGAGGAGCAGCTGTGTTTGGTTACCGAGTACGTCGACGGCTGCGACATCAGCTCGCTCATTCGACAGCACGACTCGAGCACCGCGGAGGATCCCGACTCCCGCGCGACGTCTTTTCGCCACGATTCGATCCCTCCGTGGGGGCGAGGTTCGGAGGGCAAAGCGGGATCCACCACCACCACCTCCATCTCCTCTACTTCTTCTGCGCGTCGTCAAGAGGTGTCATCGGCGTCGATGTTTTCATCCCGCGCGGGGGCAGCGTGGGGGGGAAGGGGGGAGGGGGAGGGCATCCCCGCCCGGGGGGGCGGGTCTTGGATTGACGGGGATGCGAGCTTCATGCCCGATACGCCGCCCGGCAGCACCTTCCGCGAGGGCGCGCATCCCCCTCTTTTAAACGAGGATGTCGGCTTAAAAACGCGGGAGAAGCGCGGCCGGGAAACGAAGCGTCGTGGGTTTGGTAACGAACCCATGACGATGAGCCTCCCTTCAGGATCGCGGAGAGGGGGAGGGGGGGCCCCGAACCCCCCCTAGACGCGCAATTTCCGCAGGGAGGGAAGCCCACGATAGGGCCGTCCACCCCAGGGCGGTGGATTGATTCCTTTCAGATCACGGATATCGTGCGGCAGTGCCTGGATGCCCTCGCGTACCTCCACTCCCTCTCCATCATCCATCGCGATGTGAAGCCGTCGAATATCTACCTCACCCGCGACGGCACCGTCAAGTTGGGTGACTTCGGCGTCTCCAAGCTGCTCAGCCCGGAGCACCCTTTTGCGGAGACTTTCATCGGCACGCCGTTTTACCTCAGCCCGGAGGTGTTGCTTGGGAAGCCGTACTCCTTCAGCGTCGACGTGTGGGCGCTCGGGGTGCTCACGTACGAGCTCTATTGCCTGACGCTGCCGTTTTGCGGAGACAATGTCCTCGCCCAGATCCACGTCATCACGGAGGGCGTTTACGATCGGGATCGGCTCCAACAGCCGCACGTCTTTGAGGAGGATCAGCTTCGTGTTCTAAAACAGCATTATGGCGACGATTTCGAGGAGCGGGAGCAGGTCATGCACTCCATGGTGGTGTCTTTGGTGGATCACATGTTGGTGTTTGAGGCCGAAATGCGACCGACGTCGGAGCAGCTGCTCTATAGCATTTTCGGTATGCATCCGAGCTTTATGCTTGGAGAGGGCGGCGTGCAGCACTCCGTGGGATCTGGACCCATCTTACGCCCTATCTCCCCCTCACGACCCCTTACCCCTTCCACACGATTGGGATCGATGCCAACGGTTGTGCGGGCCGCAGACGTAAACAGGGAGGCGGCTTCCGTTACGCCTCGAGTGTTGGAGAGCCCTCGCCATCCATCTGGGAATCCAAACTCGCAACCTAGCTGTCGACTCGGGACCGGTGAAAGAAGCGGCAACATTTTCAATGATTTGTTCCCCAGCCCTTCCCTAAGTCGATCCCGTCCGGTGTGTTTTCAGGATCTTGCCAGTCAGTTCGATCGCTCTCTGGAGGCGATTCTGTCGGTGTTGCCGCCGTCTCGCGTGGGCGGGGTGGCTCTCGCGCAGCAGCGCGCCGCTTCCCACCATGGGGTGGATGCGGCCGAAGGTCGCAAAGGGGTCGCCCGCGTCGTGGCAAGCTCGGGTGTGGGAGCAAATCGCTTTAAACCTTCCACTCGGGCGGAATCATGGCGGCTCCCCCCAGCCACCAACAATGGTGGTGCCCGTCGATTTCATCCCCCTTCTTCCATGGGTCGTTCGCGGGAGTGGAAATCGCTCTCCAGTCGGTTTGTGAACCCGGTGGACGTGCTTTGCCTCTCTGGGGACGACGCGGATGACATCGCCATTTGCAGCGAAATCCAATGCGACGCCAATGAGGGCAACTTGGAGCAATCCATCCAATCGAATGCTTCCGATCAGACGATTATTAACCTCGTTGGGCGCATCCCGTGGCTGCTGAACGCCGGGGCCTTTTCCGCGCTAACTTTGCGCTCCGGCAATGACAAGGTACTCATGATCGAGCGGGGAGGAGCGGAGCTCGTGAGCTTTGAGGGCCGTCCAGCCACTGCGGTGGTACAAGCTGGAGCGGATAATCCTTTGGCGGAAGAAAAAGAAAAGATACGGGGAGAAGAAAAGGGGCTGCGACCGTCAACCGCGCAGCACACGCGTCGTCGTGCGATTTCTTTAGTAACAGCCCCCAGTCCCTTGGCTAGGGAGGGGAATCGTGCGCGAGGGGGGGTGCAGGACGTGATTTCCCCTCCCAAGGGGACGTCTTCGCCCGACCCTCGTCGGCGACTCTCGCTGCAGATTCCCGTGGCGGAGACAAAAGAGACGTTGCCGGGGGGTCGACCGTCTTCGGCGGTGCTCGCAGGATCCCTCGCGGTGGAAGGCAACGAGGGGGTTTTGGCGTGGTCGTCGCTCTGTGAGAGGCCCGGGCGCTGCGAAGGGGTCCCCTCTGGGCGGCTGGAGGAGATCCTCCGCGCGAAGGTGATCGCCTTCGAGGTGCGTTGCCGCGAGCGCCGGCGGGCGCAACGGGAGGTTCGCACGCGGCAAGAAGCCCATCGAGCCCACCTTAAGGAGCAACTCAACGAGCTCTACACGCGGACCTTTGAGACGTCCGTCGCGCAGCTGCAGCAGCAGGAGCGATTGAACGCAGGGTCGGTTGCTAAGGCCGTCTTTACGGCGGAGACGCCGCTGCCGACGCCGTTCCTTTCGGTGAAAAATCGTTCAGAAGGGGTTGAGCGCCACGCGGGCGGCGTCGCGACGTCCTCTTTCTTCACCCTTCCCGATCTCTCCACGACGCAACGACCGGTTAGGGAGGGAGGGGGGACGGTTGATGCTGTTTGTCCATCTTTGCGGCCTTCCAGCGGCTCTGCCGCGCTGCTTCCCGGGGATGTTTTGTATTCCAGCACGCACGCGACCGCGCGCGCTAATTCAACGACTCCAAGTAAGCGTTTTGATACCCAATGGGATAGGGGGATGTGGGATACCCGCTCGAAGGAGACTTCTGCGAGGTATCCTTTAAGTTACCGCCCTGGCCAAACCAATTCTGAGACTTGCAACGCCAAGAACAGTTGCAGTGGACGCTATTCCGCACCTTATGGGATTTTGTTAGATCGTATGGCGCAGTCGGCTATCGAGGAGGCCACCGCTCGGCAGCATTTATCCGACATTCGTCAACAGCGTCGACATAGAGGGAGAGGGGGCTTCGCTCCTTCCTTAAGCAGGGGATCGGATGGAAACTCCGTCTCGTTTTCCCGTTTGACAGACAATGCACTGGATCAATGCATTCACAACACCTCTGTGCGATTTCGAAGGGGTGATGCGGCATGTGGGGTGGACAGACTAAATTTGCCCCCTTCTTCCCTGGAGTCCGACGTGAAGTCCTCGTTTTTGGTTTCCTGCGATGGTGCACCCCTGGCAGCTCTGCTTCTTTCCGGGACCACGGCGGAGGACTCTTTGCGAAACCCACCCATAACGACAGCGGCGAGTCTTTCTCTTGGTGAGACGAATGTAGCCCAATCTGTGATGCGGGAGGCGAAAGAGGCGGCTACAATTGCGTATATGACGCAGCGCTTTGCTCAGCAACCGCCACAGCGGATATCGCTGTGCCCGCGGTTTATTGCGCCCCTCCTGAATTCGGATACGGGGTTGTGGGAGTCCTCTTCGGTGGAGGAAGTGGACGAGGCGCTGCGGGGGCATCCCCGTGCTCGCCCTCCGCGTTTGCGCGAGGAGCTGCGGTGGCGCTGGAGCGCCCCCCCTTCCTCCGAGGAAGGGTCGTCGACCTCGGATTCGCCATCCTCCAAAGGAAAATGCGAGGACGCCGAGCGTAGCTCCACGGGAGGAAGTGAATCGGAGAGCGAAGACGTGTCGGTAGGTACGGAAAGGCGGTACCGCACTCGGCACCACTCCGATTACACTCGTCGTAAAAGCGCTAGGAATCCCAACTCTTCCTCGCAGGATATTTCGTTGACCACTTCTCTAAAAGCAGAGAGAAGGGGTAATAGAGTCAAGAGCGGGAATTCCACTATTACAGATAGCGGTGGGTTGAAACCCCTCAAAAGCCCCATTTCTAGCACCAGCAAAAACACGAGAAGTACCTCAGAGAGAGACGATAGGGTTGACAGCGACTTTACCTCTGATTCATGCACTAGTAAGGCATACGAAGAGTCTACTGAAGAGGAAGAGGACGAAGAAGAGGAAGAAGAAGAAGAAGAGGAAGAAGAAGAAGAAGAAGAAGAGGAAGAAGAAGAAGAAGAAGAAGAGGAAGACTTCAAGCTCTACAAGGCACTTTACGATGCTGAGAGTGGTCACCGGTACTTTGACTACAGCCTGCCAGTTACACTGGAGTGCATTCCGTCAAGTGCCCTAAACACGCAACCCATCATCAGCGCCCCCACCTCCTCAACGAACAGCTCCTTTACGGAGGTGCGTGAGAATCTGACGTCCGCCAAGTCGCCAATTGCGCCACGAAAGGAGCTCCCCCTCGTCAAGAAGGAGAGTCGCGTAGCGCAAAACCCTGTCAGGGTTGATTTAACCCAACAAGACGGGTTAAAACCGTCGACTTCGAAGCCATCGACTGAAAACCACCCTCTTCGGGCGGCCGGTGCGGTTCCGACGCCACGTCAGCCGCTCGCGAGGGAGTTCGAGGCGGAGGACGGGCTTTTTCTCGTGGGGCGTAGGATGCAGCGGCCGATCCGACCCGCTCCTTTCGCGCGTACGGCAGCGTCAGGGCGTGCAGATTCCCCACGTGAGAGGCCGCATGAAGGGAGCTTGCCGGTGACCTTGAAGAAAAATCCACCCACCACGGAACCCCTCGCCGAGACGACGACGATGGTGCCCCCAAAGATGAAGGACGTTATGGCGAAGCGTGTAAGCGTACGTGAGCACCTTTCCCCGTCGTGGTTGAATGATCATGCTGTATCGCTAACCTTGCCGCTTTTATCTCTGCGCATGCGGACTCGTCTTTTGGGGGTGTTGTGGCGTGTGCAGCAGGCGCTGCGAAAGTGGCAGCTGGATGCGGTGCTGCTTCGCAGCTGCATCGACGACGCGAAGGGGAATCACGTGCCCGCCGCCGCGGAGCTCTTGAAAGATTTTGGGCTCTATTTTTGCATTGAAACTCCCGCCGCAATCGAGCGCACTGCTGGCTTTCGTAGAGACCAAACATCACGCCCGCTCCAAACTCACAAGTCAGCACATAAAACCTTGAAAGGGGAGAATAAGCGTCCTGGGAAAGATTTGTCAGACGTTGATGGGCAGTTTTCAGAACTGAGGATGGGGCCTAATACGTTAAAGCGGTTAACATGCGATGAGGATTGGTCCGCCGTCATGGAGGTCTGGAAAACTCAATATGCCGCGCGACCTTTTATGCGGCTTTATCTGCGCATCCCTGATAAGTTATCCACTGATTTTGATAGCGTATTACCGCGTCTGCACTTGGTTCAGGAAGGGGTCGAAAAGAAAAGCTGAAACCCAACACGAAGGAGACTCTTTTACTACACTCATCTACCTATTTATATATTCACATTTGCCCTTCCTTTTTTCTATCGCTGTTCGTTTAATCTTGTTGTGTGATTGGATGCCGTGTACTCAAAAATTTCTATTTTTCTTCTTTACATCAAATGGTATAAGCATAAGACTATGCATGTGTGTGTGTGTGTGTGTATGTGTGGAGGACCTTTTATTTTTACTCTAATGCATGGAACATTGTTTTGCCAGTTACATTTTTCAAAGATAGTATAGCTTCTTATAAATGCCTTGCTTACCGTAATTCGACACGATATGTTTGAATCAAAAGAAAGGACATATTTTCGTTTATCCCATCGTTTTGATATTTGATTTATTACATAGTATGTACAACTTTGGTGGGAGGAGCCAGCTAGGAACTTGGGAGAAGCAACTTCAACTAAGATGTTTGGGGAATTTGTTTGTGGACATTCGAGTAACAAAAGTGTCACACAACCTAACTCAAGAAGTTAGAACAGAGAAGCTTTCTTTTCCTTACCCCTGAAGCCAATGTCTGCTCTTATTTATTTTTTATCTGAAACAAAATAACTCTACCAAATGCAATTTGACCAGAGTATACCCCGAGCTTGCTATTGTACACCTTTTTGAATCCCTAACACTGGGAACAATGTCGAGGACTATGGGGATGGGTATCACATCCTTTTCGCATCTTTCCATTGGTGCTGATTTGCAATGAAGAAGTGCTGGGGACTGGCCACGAAAACTCTCTGAGTTTTGCGCCCAATGCCAAGGAAGAAGGAAAGTGTGATGGTCGTGTTTTATAATAAATTTGTTTTTTTTTGAATAATATACTACTAGTGTTATTCCTATTTTTTCCGCCTACCTGCATTAAACAAGTATACGCGGGTTCATATACGGATGAACCTGCTGACCCCCCCTCCCCCCCTCAAAAAAACCTTCCTATTTGTCTGCCTTTAGATTGCTGTAGGGCTTTTATGTCTCACTAAGTCATTCCTCATCTTTCCATCGGTTTGTTTACGTGATATTTTCTGTGTAGTGTTTGGAAGTGGGACTAGTGCCTTTAGGCATGCTCTACTTAGACTATCAAGCCGCTTTAGCGCGCTATCAGCGGCATTCTCGCCCATATACATTGAAACAGCGGGCTCTCATCTCCATTACCATCGCGGCGTCTGTGCTTGCAATTCGATACGGTTACTGTCATTTTTTTCGCTGCCGTGGGGATTGCGATGGATGCAAGGGGGGAAGGGAGAAGCCACGGGAGGTCGAGGATGATGACATCGATTTCGTGGATCAGGTTGAAAGCCGCTTTGAGTCCATCTTGAGGTCATCTGTAAAAGGTCGTGAGGCGCAATTGCTAGAGTCACTGGATAAATTGGCAAGTGTTGTTAAAGAACGAGATACGATACGCGAACAACACACCAAGAGGCAGGAAGGCCTGAGATCCACTGAGGAACCGCTTCATGAGATGGACACAGAAATAGTAGCGCCGGACGATAGGGAAGAACTAATAGAGCGCTTAAATTGCGAGATTGAGTCTAGAGCTCTGCATTCGAACGAGCTTCTCACGCAGTACATTGTTATCCTGGATAGTCTCCCAGTTAGAGGGAGCAACGATCTGAGGCTGCGGCGTCGAGCTCTCATCCAGGAAGCGATGACTCTAGCAGATCGAATTGCACCCTACTTGGGGTCCTTTCGCCAAAAGGCAGATGTCGCCGCGATTCAGGTGGATGGTGAGCCACTCGGTACTAAGAGCGTAATTTCAACGGATACCGATGAGTCGAAAGAGGAGATCTAACACTGCCGTAGACGATGATTTTTTGGGGTAATCTCCGTTAAGGCTTCAGATTGAAGCATGAGTCTAGCTATAGTGAATAAAATTGTGAACGAAGAACATCATTTTGTGGTAGGTGACACGCCCGAACCTGTCGTTCTGTTGTTTTCTACAATATCGCTTCTTATTCCGGACGATGGCTTCTTCTAATGACTTAAACATCAGTGGTGAAATACACTGGAACGCATACCCTAGCAACAGAACGTTACGCTATAGGGTTTAGCGAACAAGCAAATCCTCCCCTTATTCACATCTACGAGAAACTCGCAAGAAATAACTCATTAAGTGGGAAGTTTAATCCCGTTATTTACATTCTGTACTCATACTCATTCATCTGAATAGCATAGAGCTTGAATAAATTCGTGAGATTACGATTGATTTGCACTGATTGGAACTGTTTTCTTGGTAATTCTGGGTTTACTTTTGCCAGGATAGAGTTCAAGTGTGGGGCGCTCATTTATCCAGAGTGCTACCCAACGCACCCCTTTGATGTTGGTTGGTAGGCTTCCCAAAAGGTGTTTTTCGAAAGCTTTCACCTTCACACAAGGGGGAGGGTCTGCGAGGTCCGTGTGCCCCTAGACCTTAAATCACTATGTCATAAGTTGTTGGATTGTGAGTTTTCCATGGTCTCGTGCCATTAGTTTCAATAAACCTTATCTAGATGTTCCAGTGAAGTGGATGGATGCAAATGAGGTAGCGTTAGTGATGCCAAAATCGTCACTATTTCTTCCTCAGGTTTCTAACGATAACCAAACCAACAAAACGCCATTTGAATTCCAGTAGTTTTTTGTTAGATATGAAGCGTGCGAATGGAAACTTTAATCGCTAGGATATTTTTTCAGCGCTACTGTTATTTCCTTCGGATGATACTCGTTAGAGCGTTGCCTCACAGACATTCACCTGAAGGGCAGGGGGAGGGGTGTATCCCCTGGATGGCGGGTATCCTCATCGCGCTACTTTTTCCCTTTCTTTCTTTATCTTCCCTCCCGATAGTAATGCGAATAGAATCCGATTATTGATTCCCTTCCTATTCATCAGGCACACAAACTCGGTTTAAATGAATCATGCTCCTGTGAGCCACGCGCGGCGTGGCTCCCTGGTTTTCTTAACTCGCCTCCATCGCACGGTCGGAGGGGGTGCACTTTGGATGCCGCGTCGAGCCCAGTTCACCCGTCGATCCTCACAGATCACAAAGATGCCGTGGTGGATGCCTTCTTTCACCCCTAAGACCCCCTCTCAAGGGGAAACAACCGAAAAGGCCCCTCCTCTTCCCTCATGGCCTGTTGACGAGGTCGAATTCAACGCGTTGGCGCCCAACGGCGGCCATGACGAGCGCCTCGCGCAGGCGGCCTCCCTGAAAACGGGCGCGGACCCCTCCCTTTCGATTTCCTTCTCTCCTTCGTCCCCTCTTTCGGGATCGCCAGGGGGGGTGGCGGAGGTGCCGGAAGCCACGCGGGCACTTTTAGCGGGCACCCCTCTTTCGTTGAGCGCGGCGGCGTTGGCGGCGGTGCGGGAGGTGGAAGGATCCCCCGCAGGGGTGGCGGCGTTGGCGGCAGGGGGGTGGATTTGCGCGGGATGCCTCCACGCGATGCCGCATCGCGCCCGCACCGTCTGCGATCGCTGCCACGCCCTCCGCCACGACGCGGCCGAACGGGTGCGGGGGTGGTGCACCGACGCGGCGAATTGGATCTGCGGGCGGTGTTTTGAGGTGAATTTTGAGCGCGATGGGGGCTGCCGCTGCTGCGCGACGCCGCGTGGGGCCGCCCGGGAGGTCCGCGTCGTCTACCACGAACGGGTCGCCGATCAGGTCCAGCGGGCGGCCGTGGGGAGTGTGATTAACCTGCGGAATCGCACCTCGCGGTGGCTTTGCCCTGGCTGCGAGGAGGTGAACTCGCTGCAGTCGAGCACCTGTCGGCATTGCAACCGCGAGCGCTTCGACGTCGTCCTCGGTTGCCCTCATTGCCGCGCGCAGACGTCATTGTGCAATCCAAAGGTCTACGGCAACACGGCCGCCGATCGAAAGCACGCGAATCGCACCTTCGGCCTCCATAACTGCTTCGCGCGGTTGTCGCCGGAGCAGCGTTGTGGGGCCTGTCGGGGTTCGTTGCATGGGGGGCCGGTGATATCGTACGCACGGCCGATGTGGTGGTGTATGTGTGGGGTGTTTAACCCGGGGAGCACCCATAGCTGCCAGCGTTGCCGCCTCCCGCGGTCGATCGCGAGTGCAGGGGTGTTGGAGCGGATGCTATTGGGGGCCCAGTGGGATTTCCAGACCTGCACCTCATGGTTCTGCGAGGGCTGCGATGGGGTGAACCTCGCCTCGCGGAGTGTCGTGTTTCTCAAGCGGGACTACACGGGGGAGAACGGTAGCAAGAAGTACGCTCGCCTCCTCCACGGGGATGCAAACTGCACTCACTGCGGGATTCCTTGGCATCATTACGTGCTTGCCGATCGCGGGTGCTGGCGCTGCGCCTGCCATCTCATCAACTCCAGTGAGGACGATGTGTGCAGAAGCTGCAACCTGCCTGCGGCGGATGACATCCACGTGGATGTTCTTTCCTCATGGGCGAGGGGGGATTGGATCTGCAACAAGTGCCAGGCCCATTGCTACCGTGATCGGGCGCGGTGTATCTGCGGAAATCCACGCATTCAGCAAGGAGAAAGGCAGAAGGTTGAAAGGAATGAATAACATTATATATATATTCCCCTAAAAACCAATCCTGTATTAAACTGTTTTCACTTGTTTGTTGTTGTATTTCAGAGGGTGCACACGAGACTCATCGATGAGGTTCAAGGTGCTTTGTGCTGCGAGAGCCTTGTGCCATGTTTCGTCATAATTGCGGTTTCTTCCAAACTAGTTAACTTTCGTAAAGAACGGACAAGAAAACAACCCTTCTAGTTATGCTTTCTTTTTTGTCGTTCCCCTTCACGCTTGTCGATATGGTGATGAAGACGGCAATAGATATATGAAACTGAGGGAGGTTACACGCGGGTATGGGTATTCTCAAATCTCTTCAGTTCTTGTTCTTTTATCGTTTTTAAACCCTCAATCCAAAATAATCTTCTCACAAGCCCTCTTTACTTCTTCTCTTCCACAGCGTTAGTAAGAGCTGCAGCCTCTTAAAAGGTGTGTAAGGTGATGCAAATTCGTAGTGGACAACAAATACTGGAAGACTGTATTCAATCTTTGAAAAGTAACTAGGAAGTATCAAAAAGCTATAATAAACACAAGAAGACGGAAGGATGTCGTTTTTGTGGAAGATGGTCGGTTTGGGCGGATCGATCCCAAACTTTCCCTTCAAAATTGATAGCGGAAAACCAGAATATATTCATAGCACCGCGACGCTGAACTGGACGATTCGCCAGGGCACCCGTATAGAAGATGGCTTGCCAGTAAATATTTTTACAACGCCCATTGCCAAAGGAAAGGCATCTCAGAATCCTAAAGAAGCGAATATGAAAATTCTAGCACGAAATGCGCTCAAATATTCCAAGAGCCTCATGCTACCTGGCATCCTCCGATGTTATGGTGGAGTGGAGTACGACAACTGCATCTATATTGCAACGGAGAGATGCGATCCGCTGTCTAACGTGCTGGCTAGTGCGGAGCTCCTCCGCGTCTTCTACGGTGATCATGTAGGGAAGCAATACGAACAGGGCGTGGCGCTTGGTTTGAAGCACGTCAGTGAGGTGTTGATTGGGTTGGAGAAGAACGGGTTAATGCATGGCAACGTGTGCGCGGAGACGGTGTACGTTACTGCGGATGGGCTCTGGCGGCTGTGGGGGTTGGAGTTGGTTTCCTCGAATGGGGTCGAGGCGGGGGGTCAAAAACACGGCGCGAGTGTGTATCATCAACTCGCGGCGGACTTCCTACCAAAGTATCGCATTCCGGATGCGATAGGAAGGCGCAATGCGGCGGTGGATGTGTGGGGGATGGCGTGCCTTATATTTGAAGCCTTTCGCGACAGGAGCAGCAGCGACACGGATACGGACCTTTTGAGCTCAAAGAACGTGCATAGCTGCCAGTCGCAGCTTCCGGATTCTTTAAAAGCTAGTTTTAAGCGGTTGTTGCCTGGAAAGGTGAATATGTGCCACAGCATCGAGGAATTTCTCGAGAGTTGCGATTTTATACAGAAAAACGCCTATGTTCAATCCCTTAGTGATTTCAATCAGTACATGCTTATGGATTCAACTCAGCGGGAGGAGTTTATGGATCGACTGGGTTTCGTGATTCCGGAATTCCCTCTTCTGGTTTGTCTGAAGACAATCCTCCCTAAGCTAATGGGGCTTATTGAAATGGATACCCCGCCGGTGAACATCGTTAATCCGGTCATGGAGATCGCAAGGCTCGTGGGGAATGACGAGATGTTCGACACCCATATCTCCCCCTGCCTCGCTTTGCTCTTTCAGTCCACCAGTCTTGTCATTCGCTATTCCCTCTTGCAATCGATCGACGTCTACGGCAGCCGTCTCTCGCGAAAGACGCTGGAGAAGATCTGGCCACTCTACGCGAAGGGCGTCTCTTCCACCTCCGCGGGCATCCGCGACGGCTCCGTGCGGGCGTTGGTGCACATCGCCGGGCAGCTCAGCCCGCGAGTGCTCATGCAGGAGGTGCCGTTTCTCCTCCAACAGGCGCAGGCCGATCCCGACGGGGCGATTCGCACCAACGCGACGATCGCGCTCTCCTTAATCTCCCAGCACATGCCAGCGGAGGTGCGGAGCAAGATCCTCGTCTCCGCCTTCGGGCGAATGCTAAAGGACCCTTTCGCGCCCAGCCGCATCGCCGCCCTGCAGGCGCTGAGCACCGTCGTGGAGGAGCTGCGAACCCGGGAGCTCTCTGAGGTCGTGATCCCGCGCGTCGTGCCGCTTATTACGGATCCCGTCGCTGACGTCCGCGTGCACGCCCTCGCCATCCTGAAAAACGCCGTGGCGAGGTTCGAGGCCGATCATCTTCTTTGCCTTGAGCAGGAGAACGCACACGCGTTGCCGCCCGAGGAATCTCCCTCCTCGATGGAGGGGAGGGTGAACCATACGGCGCGGACGCGACCTCTTCTTGGAAACACGCATCATCCGCCCTCTTCCTCACTTCAATCGCACTCCGAAAGCAACGACGGGATCTTGAGTTTGGCTCGAAATTTCCCGCAGAAGAGGGGGCCGAGGAGCGATACCGACACCTGCGATGGCTGGAACGACGACGTGCAGGATTTGAAGCCATCCAAAGAGGACAACGATGCGAAGGATACGGATAGTGATGGTTGGGGGGAGGTGGCCAAGATGCCGACCGGTGTGAATTTCCCGTCTCTGGTGGCTCCATCATTTGCGGGGACTTCTCAGGGCGCCAGTGCGACGTTTAGGGAGTCTTCACCATCTTCCGAGGTCCCGTTTTCGGGGAATGGGACCGAGGCACCGCGGGGGCCTACTACAACTCTAATTCAAACTAGCACTCCTCGTGATGAGAGCATTAAAATCACTAAGCCCACGAGCGTCATGAAACTCCGCAGCAAAAAGAAAACATTAGGTGCTGTCCGTTTGGACTAGATGTCGAAGTGCCTGAGGGGGAATCACCATCTTTTTTCTTGTTGCCTGAAATAGAGGATACAGAGCGCTTGCTTATTTCAGTGCCGAGTTTTCTGCTTAGCAGGGTATTCTTCTACATCTGGTGTACCTAATGATAACAGATTATTTTTTGCCCCGTTCTTTTTTTAAAACGAGTATTGAAGCTATTTTTCTATTTGCATAAAATATCTAAAGCAGTGGGCAATAACATTAGGAGTATTCCCCCCATTTTGTTTGCCATTTGAATAAGAAAATATATTGGCTTCCTGAAATTGTTGCATTACTCATATATTGGGATGACCTTTAGAAGGCAAAAGACATAAACGCTCTTCTACATTGCAGTTACTCGATTTATTCGCGATACTCTTTAGTGCTTATTACTACTCTTTTCACATAAAGGATTTTCAATACCATGGTCACTCTTCAATAAATAATGCGAGGTAATGTTGCGTTTGATCACTTTTAGAAAAGAATCTTTATCTCCCTTCTCCAATATCTGAAATATGCTTTTCTTTTCGTGCTATTGCTTAGAAATTTGCCGTTATCATCAGCATATTCAAACATAAAGTGGATTGTGAAGCAATAGGCACTTTTACATCGATTTTTTTTTATCTCGAAATACAAAACTATTAACGTACTATATAGCAAAGGAAATAAATGCCCCCGAAGAGAAGGTCACGTGGGCATCACAAAAAAAAATGTGACAGCGGTGACACCCCTGATACCATCATCCAAAAATCTGATGAAACAAATAGGAATAAATTTACTCCACAACCAGACTCAGCAGCCCCTGTTGTTACTACCACGACTGATCCACCGAAGTCACCAGCTGCAGCGTCTTATGAAGAGCGAAAACAACCCAAGCAACAACAAGATAAGGGTGGTAGGGGTCGTGAATCTCAACATCGCAATCGCAATCGCAATCGGCGTGGCAAACAGGCAAAAGACGACCGATCGAAGGAAACTTTCCCTGCCGTAATTCCTCAGGTGGAGGGCTTTAAGCCACCTGATGAGCGCGAAGATTGCGAACAACGAACCGCTAGCAACAGTTCTACGGGATACAAAGCAAACAGGGGTCGTTTGACCACAGGTATGTCAGGCTACATCATGACGCTGAAGCAGCTTCATGATTACTTTCGAGTGGATGCCAGTCGTGTCGTGGAGGAGGCTACATCGTTGTTGGATGACAAGAGTGAAACCGACGCCAGGAGCGCCACTACCACACAGTCGGCTCCGAGAACGCCATCGCCTAAACCTCTCAGTCGGCCAGAAAGTGCCACAGGAACCTTGTCAACGCATCTCGTGCTGCTTGTGGTAACGCGCCTCAGTCTGTTGCTTTCCACTGAAGCGCGGCGCCCGCGGCGCAGCACAGAGGCGGACGGCACCCCTGCCGAGCGAAGGGCAGTTCCCACGTCCGTTCTCCGAGAGATTACCCTCTTATGCAAGCTTATCGCCTGGTACTGCCTTAGTACCTCCCCGGATGATGATGCGTCGGTGCCAGGCAAGGCGGGCTCTCGCGGTCCGAGCGGTCGTACGACGCCGGGAGCCACCTCTGCACGTCCTCAGGGAAGTGCGCGTCCTCAGCACCCTTCTCCATCCTTTTCGTCGACTCCGCGGTCGACAAACACCAGCTTTCAGGCCGGCAGCCACGAGGCGCATGACTTACAGGGCTGGCTTGGAAGCCGTATGTCGGTTGATCAGGCGGCCGTCGTAGCCTTGCCGGACTCTCAACTTTCTGAGCAACTCATGCGGCCCGTTGTCGAGGCGGTCTCGCGATTCTCCGTGTACGGTATCGACCCCTCCGATGTGTTTGTCAAGGAGGGGTCTCACGATGGTATCGCTAAGGAGGTGTCGTCGTCATTTTTAGCGCGAGGGCAGTCGTCGTGGTTTTTGGCGCGAGGGCACGCTAACCTCCCCACGGATCCAATAAAGGCCGAGGAAACGATAGCGGTGACGGAGCTGCGCGTGAGCGTGCTCGCGGCGTTGTGTGCCGTGCTCAATCGTTTTCCCGATACGGACTTCAACTCGGCCGCTTTTTTGCCGTTACTGTTTCCTAACGAAGACGCCTGCGCCGGCCCCCACGTGCGCCATCCGCTCCTAACTCCAATTGTCTGGGATCCCTCGCCGACCTCGCGCAGCGTGGCGGTGCTGGCGCTGACCGCCTTGCTCTACAAACTTCAGAGCAACCTCCAATTCGCGGAGGAGCCCAAGTCCAAGCATCAGTCCTTCGTCTCCTTGGCTACACAGGGAGGTACCGCGCTGTTGACCATTCACGATGTGGTATATTGGGTTATCAAGCACGGCGGCGAGGAGTGCCTCATGGCTGGCGGCCGATTTGCCTTAAATCAGGAGGGTCGTCGTGGTGGAGCCGATCCGTCCGATCCACCTGCGAAGAAGCCTTCGCTACCCTGCGCGTATAATGACGCGACGCTGTGGTTTAACGTCTTCTCCGCCTTGTCGGTCGTCACGCCCTACCGCCGTTGCCCGCATTCGTTGCAGGTGATGCTGGAGACGCTCGACTCCCCCATTCTGCGGCAGCACCTACGTGATGAGGGCGGGCTACCCTTCATCGCAGCCACGGGCTTTCTCGCGAACGTTTTCAAGAATGAGTCCCTCCGGGTCCATGTTTCGGAGCACCTCTACGGGATTCGCCCCTCAATACCCTTGGGGGGGAGCCCAGAAAAGGGGGGGGAACACGGAAAGAACGTCGATGACGGCTCCTATCGCGGGGTTTTCCTCATCAACGACCTGCTGGTGCATGCTAAGGAGCGCGTTGAGGTGTGGCGTTGTCTAGTCCACATCGCACGCTTCTACCCGAAGCTGATTCAGCAGCACTTTGAGTCTTTGATTCAAGCCTCCTGCGATACCGTGGCTGCTCTGCTGCAGCAGGAGGCGGCGACCTTGAACTTCCGTCAAGGGTCGGGGACGACGCCAACCCCTCAAGGTGGCAGGGTGGGGGGAGGCCAGGCCGCGACGGCGGAGCAAACGGCGTTGAATCGCGATCTCATGGCATCCTCGGCGGCGAGCACCTCGCCTAAAAGAGACCGTGGGCGAGGGGGCTCTTCGGCCGTGGCGGCAGCGGGCTCTGCCTCGCCGGAGGCCTTTGTGGAGTGCCTGCGGGCCTGGACGCACTTCATAGGGTACATCTGGAAGGCCTTCGATAACAACCCGGGCGACCCTGCACTGAAAAATGAGACCCCCGAGGGCCGCGCGACGCTGTGTCAGAAGAACGCCGTCCTCCACCAGCTCATCCTCCCCGCGATGAGGCTGGAGACGAGCGAGGAGGTGCGCGTCGTAACGCTGCGATGCCTCGCTCAGATCGGGGAGGATTGCCTGGCGAGCGACGAGGTGAGCCCCGCGCAGCGCGAGGAGATCGTCCGCTACGCCCTCACGGCCGCGCAGCACTGGAGCTCTCTGGTGCGTGCGGAGTCGCTGATGACGCTGGGGGTGTGGGTGTGGCAGTACCCGGTGCTCGATCCCTACAACCCGGCGTTTTTGGCGACCGCCCTCTCCGCACTGACGCACGATTCGGACGGCATCGTCCGCAGCAAGGCAGCCTTCGCGGTGTCGAATCTGACCTCGCGGCTGTGGGAGCCGGAGAATCCGATCCGGGAGTCCGTGGAGCACATCGATCAGCTATTCTTTGCTGCTATGAGGGCCGTGACGGATCCAAACACCGCCGTGCAGGGCCACGGCATTCGCATGATCAACAATCTCTTGCAGGTTTTGACCTTCGAAGAGCTCATCGCGGACTTGCCAGACCTGAACGGGGGAGTGGAGGAGTGTGTGGCGGAGGGCTTTTTGCGCACCCTGCTGACCTTCCTCTCCCAGAGCTCACGCGACGCGAAGCATCGGTGGAATGCTGCCTACGCTCTGGGCACGGGCTTCTCACGGACGGTGCTTTTTGAAGCGGAGCTCAACTACACCCTGACCGCTATTGATTCACTCATGACAGTGGTGGTACGGGATAGCGTATTCAAGGTTCGATCGCAGGCTGCCCACGCCTTAGGAAAAATTGCACCCGAGTGCTTCCGTGGACAGTACTGTCCTCCCGATCTCGCGCCGCGTATCACGCGGACCTTATGCGTCGCGCTCATGTCTGCTAAGACGACGGAGAACTTCCTACAGTTTAGGGAACAGGCGACACTCCAGGCCGCGCTAGTGGAGGCGCTGCGGGGGATGATTGCAAAGGCTTTGCCCAGCCCAGAATTGGACAAGGTTCTTGTGGAGTATCATCAGATCTTGGTTAGCGAGGGGATCGAATAAACAATCAAATATTCATTGTGAGGGGTCGTTATGCAAACACCTAAAATCGTCAGAGACGCTAAAGGCAACACTCTTACCACTAAGATTGATATTATTTTCTGTATGAAGGTAGGAAGGTTAGCGGTTGGGTATCGCTAGCATAAATCCTAACATCATCATTGTTTATTGATTTTTATACACATATTTATATGTTGCATACGTTTCTTATGTAGGAAGCGAAATATGGCAAAGGTTTCTTTCTCCACAATCCTCTCTATGGGAACCCTTGCCTTATCGTACATTCTTTTATTTTTTTTCTACCTTAAAAAAACGGCAGAACCATTTACACTGTGTGTAGGTTTGTGCTGCATGGTGGCGGGGCTGTGGTGTAAGGCCAAGACTTCTGTTGCCACACTTTGGTCCTTTGGCGGCAAACTACGGCAGGTTTACGCCAGTTCTCGCAGCGAAAAGGTACGCCGTGCAGACTTTTACCGTACCGCCGCTCGCGTATGCGTCTTTGTGGGGACCTGCGTGCTTTTCATCGTGTTTGACACTTACGGCGACGCTTTTGTGGCGCTTCAATGCATGGCAAAGCGACTGCTCTATGGTCCGTCATCTGACGCTGAGGCTTCCCTGGGGATGCAGGTGGCTGTTCCTGAAGCTGAACTAGTGTGATAGAGGGTGCTGGCACCGCGTGAGATGGAAAATGGTCGTTCAAAGAGGGATGATGCAAGTATTCAAGAAGACTTTACTGAGTCGTTTAGTTTAAAATATTTCAAAGGGTGTTGGTGGACTCGTTAAAAATACCAAGGTAAACTAAGTTTTACCTCCTCTATTGCAATAATTCGCTCAAGGAAATTTACATGTGGTGTAATGGCTAATAGGTTATTGTCCACTTTGACACAAGTTCCACCTCGACAAATACTTACCCGATCCTTTTTATGGGAAAATCATTATTTAAGAAATATGATTTTGTTGTAAGCCCATAAAAGGTAATGTCGCTAATCAAATTTAGTGTTAAGGAGTACTTTAGTGCGAGAAAGCATTGATCCATCAGTGATACACAGGAATAACAAGTATATGGGCTTAACCGTTTGTTTGCACAAACAGGCATATTACCTACAGTCGCCCATTGCTAATATGCATCTCAATCATTGATATGGCTATCATTTTAGGGTGCTTACCGTAGTGTGTCATACTGAAGAAAGTCGTTATGAGGAACTGATGCTATGAACAGGGCTGATGGTTTGCT